>CM020020.1:9585000-9887699 GCA_009771035.1 Lupinus albus | reverse complement strand
TCTCTCTCCTATCCTATCCTATCCTATCCTATCCTATCCTATCCTATCCTATCCTATCATATCATATCCTCTCTTATCCTATCATTTCCTATCCTAACGTATCCTATCCTATCCTATCCTATCCTATCCTATCCTATCTTATCCTATCCTAACCTATCCTTTCCTATCCTATCATATCCTATCATATCCTATCCTACCCTACCATATCCTTTCTTATCCTCTCCTATCCTACCCTATCATATCATATCCTCTCCTATCCTAACCCTTATCCTATCCTATCCTACCCTATCCTATCCTATCCTATCCTATCATATCCTATACTATCCTATCCAATGTTGTCCTCTCCTATCCTATCCTACACTATCCTATCCTATCCTATCTTACCCTATCTTATCCTATCCTATCTTATCCTATCCAATTCTATCATATCCTATCCTATCATATGCTATCCTATCATATCCTATCATATGCTACCCTATCCTATCCTATCACATCCTATCATATCCTATCTTATCCTATCCTATCCTATCCTATGCTATCCTATCCTATCCCATCCTATCCTATGCTATCCTATCCTATCCTATCCTATCCTATCCTATCATCTCCTATCCAATCCTATCCTATTCTATACTATCTTATCATATCCTATCCTATCCTATCCTATCCTATCCTATCCTATCCTATCCTATCCTATCCTATCCTATCCTATCCTATCCTATCCTATCCTATCCTATCCTATCCTATCCTATCCTATCCTATCCTATCTTATCCTATCATATCATATCCTATCCTATCCTATCGTATCCTATCATATCCTATCCTATCCTATCCTATCCAATCCCATCATATCCTATCCTATCCCATCCTATCCTATCTTATCCTATCAAATCCTATCCTATCCTATCCTATCCTATCGTATCCTATCCTATCCTATCCCATCCTATCATATCCTATCCTATCCTATCCTATCCTATCCTGTCCTATTCTATCCCTTCCTATCCCATCCCATCCTATCCTATCTTATCCTATCCTATCCAATCCTATCCTATCCTATCCTATCCTATCCTATCCTATCCTATCCTATCCTATCCTATCCTATCCTATCTTATCCTGTCCTATCCTATCCTATCCTATCCTTTCCTCTCTTACCCTACCCTATCCTATCTTATCCTATCATATCCTATTATATCATATCCTCTCCTATCCTATCCCTATCATATCCTATCCTCTCTTATCCTATCATTTCCTATCCTATCCTATCCTATCCTATCCAATCCTATCCTATCATATCCTATCCTATCCTATTGTGAGCACTCAATTTTGTCCAGCCCATAAAATATTCCAAAAATAATAATAAAATCTGTAAATTCAAATTACAATTAATTAAATCTGAAGACAATGTTATAAACAAATAGTATGTGGCATTGAGAAGGGGGAAATACATTTGATCGAAAAAGGATACTAAGCCCCACCCCTAATTTTCTTCAGGCGCCTTAAATGAGAAGATCTCCCAGGTTATATATCCTTCATATATTGTAGTTTAAGGCAAATCAACACTCAATCCCTGAAAATAAAAAGAAATCAAATCATGAGGAGGAATCAAAAGGGAAAAGAAATCAAATCCCAGGATTCCAGAAAAATAACACTAAGTAAAGGCAGTAAATCATCACTAATCAATCAAGATAATCCCAAAAGATATGGCACCAAATATATGTAGATTAAGGACCAAACTTAATTAGGCAACGATAATTACTACCATTAAAGTGATGATCGAAAATTATGAGCAGAGCATCAAGAGGTGGTCTTAATAAGGCAACTACATATTCAAAGGGATTACTAAGGCAATAGAACATTAAAACCATGATTGGCAAAGTAAAACCAAGATTGACAATCAACATAAAAAATGAAATAATCTGAAACACAATAAATTGGGGATTCAAATCAGAAATTATAGAGATTCCTCTCATGAACCTCAACCCTTATAAAAAGGCAGCCAGACATACACCTAAGGAGAACACAGAAACACAAATACACAGGCACACATTGGCAACATTCCATCTACAGACACAATATAAACCCAATTACGTAAGCATATAAACCTATCCAGGTGCACTCATAGCACATAGGGAAACCGGGTACACATCTAATTAGAAAGGTATTCAGAAAAGAGGGCATAGCAGAGACAGGGAACCGACATTCAAAAAGGCAAAGGACATCACTAGTACACCATGTAAGTCATTTCTTTAAGCGATAAGGCATGTCATTAGACGTGGTTGTTAAGCAGGATTCTAAATCTAAGTGCTCGAATCCGAGATAATCACACTTAATCACATATAACTACATGTATTTTCACTGAATTAATTGCGTAAGGACACTAGGGCCTCGTAATCATATCAAAGCAATTCTAAAACAACATTATTCCTGGAAAAACATTCTTCATAACTTGTTTTCACATTATAACACCAATTAATTCACATTGTAAAGGATGAATGAGTTTTAATAGAAAACAGTTATAGGTTCTCACCAAATCCCTTTTGTTATCATCGATACCGCTGCTTTATCCTGACTTTTATAACCAAGGCAATCCGCTAAACCATAGCATCCTCCGTTGGTGTATGCATCCACTCTCGCCGAAAGAGAAGAAAGGGTACCAGAGTGGGGATTTCATCATTTTCCCGGTCCAGAATCACTCTTCATGACACAAAACCATCGTTAGGGAAGGAGAATGACGAAGACGCAAAATAAGGCATCATCACAGACCCTAATCGGAGCAGTTCCGGCGTTGTTTCCGCTGCGAAACGAAGGAGAAGTCGTTCGTTCCTCTCCATCTTCTCACCTTCGCGCTTTCCTTTCCTACTTCTCCTTTCTCTTGTCTTCTCACCCCCAATTTCACTCAACCCCCAAATGCCAAAGAAAAAAACCTAACCCCTCTCCCTCCCAACCTAATTCTTTTCCATATGGGCTACAACCCGTGTATTGGTTTTTTTTTTATGTTTGTTTATTTATCATCATAGTAACATGTTGAGTTAATACACAATTGATAAATGCCATATTCATTCCTTTGTTTAATTATACTGATAATTATCTGTGATTTAAAACCCTTTTATTTTGTTTTTATTATAAATTATAGCTTCGAAAAATTATATCTATTGTATCAATAGAAACTTTAACAAAAAATGCATCCTTTGAAAAATTATAAAACGATTTTTTATATGGAGTTTTTATAGCAAGGTTATGGTTCGAGTCGACTCTGACTTCTCTGAAAATGGGAAGAAGGTGAGCGACCAACACCGTCTCTAAACTATTAACTCCATATATAACATATGTTTCAAATAAAAATTATCTTATTACTCAAATGATTTTAATCTATGATAATGTTAATGATTTAAACCCCTTTATTTTTTTTAGAAATTATAGCTTTGAAAAATTATATTTATTGTATTAATAGAAACCTTAACAAAAATGCATCATTTGAAAAATTATAAAACGATTTTTTATGTGGAGTTTTTATAGTAAGGTTACGGTTCGAGTTGACTCTGACTTCTCTGAAAATGGGAAGAAGGTGAGCGACCAATACCGATCTAAACTATTAATTCCATGCTAAAAGTGTTTTAGATAAAAATTATCTTATTACTTAAACGAATTTTTAAATGGAATTTTTATAGTAAGGTTACGGTTCGAGTTGACTCTGACTTCTCTGAAAGTGGGAAGAAGGTGAGCGACCAATACCGATCTAAACTATTAATTCCATGCTAAAAGTGTTTTAGATAAAAATTATCTTATTAACTAAACAAATTTTAGTGGAATTTTTATAGTAAGGTTACGGTTCGAGTTGACTCTGACTTCTCTGAAAATGGGAAGAAGGTGAGCAACCAATACCGATCTAAACTATTAATTCCATGCTAAACTGTTAATTCCATGCTAAACTATTAATTCCTTATCAAAAGTACTTTAGGAAAATCATATTTTACTTCAGCATGTTTTTAAAACTACCCAAACCAATTTAATTACTTTTCAAACCAGAACTACGTAGCCTTGATTTCCCTATTGCACCTAGGGATACGTAGGAGCAAGATGAACTCTTGTCAGGCACAACAATAAAAAATAAAACATTTCGCTTTAATTATTAAATTTTAATAAATAATTTTTAACGGTATAAAAGTCCATGTTATTAGCGAGGGTACCGTTTTAATACGGGCGGACGGGGTGCTAATACCTTCCCCAATCCGTAATCGACTCCTGAGCTCAGAATCTCTGTTCAAAGACCAAGTTCTCCAAATTGGGCATATAGAGAGTTTTCTACGTTTTATCCGCAAAAAACGTAGTGGCGACTCCAAATCAATTGGAAGAGGTAGAAAGCGAGTTCGCCTCTCCCTAAGTCGCAGGGCCGGTCTTCCAACCGAAAATCGGGTCGCGACAGCTGGCGACTCCACTGGGGACATTTTCCCATAAGAGAGTCTGGCCCAGAACCGCTAACTACATGGACTTAATACCCTTGTTGTTTTTTTCCGTTTGTTTGTTTCTATCTTTTCTGTCCCTATTGTTTAGGTTAAGAAATTATCATATGTATATTTCTTTAACTCATTATTCATGTATCTGTGTTGATTGTTGTTTTGCAGTTTTTGGGTAAGGGTTATTTGTTTACGAAAAGGTTTGTACGCTTCCTCACACACTAACACCATACACTGGATTTTTGCACACACATATGCCCTATACCCGGGTATTAGTGATAATTAGGATTTAAGGAAGGAGGGACATCTGCTTTATCGGTAAGTGGCCTCGAGCCACATCTGGTATTAGCGGAATGGACCACCCAGATCGTTCCCGGTATCATTAGCTAGCGGCTTGAGGGACTCGATCCTTCTTGAAAGTGTGCATGTCAAGAGGAACACTTTGGAAAGCTCTCCTTATATGTCATGGTTTTGATGAGGACAACTTGTGCTAATAAGAGCTTGAAGATCATCAACAAATCAACATGCTTAAGCCTTCCGATTGGTACCTTGCTTAGACTAGACTAGTTTAGGTTGAGTCTAAAGGCTTAAGTCACCTAATACATATCTCACTTGCATAAATCTTTTAAATCCTTTTCATCTTGAGATATGTCATTCATAATATGTTCATGCATCATATAAATACATGTACATGTGCATTCTAGTATAATCTAAGTATTAAACATGTATGAATGAAAGTGTGCATGTCAAGAGGAACACTTTGGAAAGCTCTCCTTATATGTCATGGTTTTGATGAGGACAACTTGTGCTAATAAGAGCTTCAAGATCATCAACAAATCAACATGCTTAAGCCTTCCGATTGGTACCTTGCTTAGACTAGACTAGTTTAGGTTGAGTCTAAAGGCTTAAGTCACCTAATAAATATCTCACTTGCATAAATCTTTTAAATCTTTTTCATCTTGAGATATGTCATTCATAATATGTTCATGCATCATATAAATACATGTACATGTGCATTCTAGTATAATCTAAGTATTAAACATGTATGAATTTAAGTGCATAACATATTTGAGTTTTTACACATGAAAGAATGCTGTTAATCGATTACCGCATAGGTTAATCGATTAATCTAACTGTTTGCACAGTGTAATCGATTACAACAAAGGTTAATCGATTAATCTAACGTTTTTGTAAAGCTTAATCGATTAAAGCTGTCGTTAATCGATTAACTGGGCTATAAAATCAATTCTTTATAAACTGCATTTTCAGAATTGATCTCATAAGTTGCATGTTAAATTTTTAGAGAGTTAGAGCATTTTTTTCGTGTTAATTGTTGCATCTAGTTGTAAATGCATTTGTGAGCTTAGAAAAGAGAGAATTCTATGCTTTAGGATTGAGTGCATTTCATGATACATTTCTCATCTTTTCTTATCACATGTTCTTGCATTTTATACATGATTCTTGATTAGATGTTTACATATTATGCATTCTGTTTTTCACTAATACATTTTCATACTGCATGAGCTTGTATTAGGTGATTAGTGTAAAGCCTTATCTTGTTAGATATAAGTCTTGTTATAGCTTAAGTTTACTTTGTATTGTTTTGTTTGAAAAAGTGTTGTAATTTTGGGAATCTCAAGGTGTCGTATCACCAAGAGATTGAGTGTGTCTTCACTGAGTGTTAGACTTAGGGATAAGTAAAGAACAAAGGTTCTTGGCTGGGGCTACGCCGAAAGAAAGGTTTTCTTTGTCGGTAGGAAGGGAGTCAAACCATAGAATAGGATCTTTTTTATCTTGTAAGTGTCTAATTGTTGTAATTGGTTAGTGTGTATGTAATTAACATTAATTCAATTATAGTGAAGAAAAATCTCCCAAATCAGCCGGGAGGCCTGGATGTAGTTTGCGGTGGACAAGCAAACGAACCAGGATAAAATTCGTGTTGCAGGACTTTTTCTATCCCTTTCTCTCTTTATTGCATTTGATCGATTAATTTGTTTAGTAGATTTAATTGATAATCTGTTTCTGGATTATATTGTTTTTACTCTGATAATTCTGTAAGCTTTGCATAATCGTTTCGTTATCAATTAATTGTCGCGCAAGAAATTGTACTTGCATCTGCTTACTGTCACGGTTTAATCGATTAAGTGTAGTGTGTTAATCGATTACTTCAGTCTGTTAATCGATTAAGTGGACTGTGTTAAAAGTGTTAATCGATTACCCTGTTTCGTTAATCGATTAATCAAGGTGTGTTTCAGCTTTAAGTGTTGTTTTTGAAAAGCGGACATTCTAACCGCTACACCTATTCAACCCCCCCCCCCCTTCTAGGTGTATTGTAACCACTGATACCTAACAAGTGGTATCAGAGCTAGTGCGAAGTGCTAGCTCAACCGCGTATTCGTGATCCTTAGGGAAAAAGGAATGGGTTCGTCAAACCCATTTGGTGGTGATGGTTCATCCATTAATCGACCACCTATATTCAGTGGTGAAGGGTATGCCTACTGGAAAGTCCGCATGCAAATTTTTATTGAAGCCATAGACTCGGATATTTGGGAATCCGTAGTCAACGGCCCCTTCGTTCCACAGCATCTTGTGGACGATGAACCTAAAGACAAGCCTAAAAGTCTATGGACCGATGATGAGCGCAAAAAGGTGCAGCATAACCTACGCGCCAAAAATATCATCACATCGGCCCTATCCTATGATGAGTTCTTTAGAGTATCGCAGTGCCAAAATGCAAAAGAAATGTGGGACACTTTACAAGTGACTCACGAAGGCACTAGCGAAGTCAAGCGCGCTAGATTAAATGCGCTGACCCACGAGTATGAGTTATTTCGCATGTTACCTAGTGAATCAATCTGTGATATGAAAAAGCGATTTACTCATATTGTTAATCATTTAGTTGCTCTAGATAAATCTTTTGCCAGAGGTGAACTAACTAATAAAGTTTTGCGTTGTCTTGACAGGAAATGGCAACCAAAAGTAACTGCAATTGTTGAATCCAAAGACTTGGATTCTATGCCTCTAGCTACACTATTTGGAAAGCTTCAAGAGCACGAAATGGAATTGGGGCGCTTGACTATGCACGAAGATTCAGATCGGAAGAAGAAAAACATCACATTGAAGGCCACGACCTCCAAATCAAAAGAAGAAAAAGATGATGATGAATCTGACTCCGATCTAGATGATGAAACTATGAATCTCCTTGTTCGAAAATTTAGTAAATTCATCAAAAGAAAAGGCGGATTCAAGAAGTTTCAAAAGAAAGAAGCAAAAGAGTCAACCAACAAAGGCAAGAACAACAAAGATCGCTTCACTTGCCATGAGTGTGGAAAAGCCGGACATATGAGATTTCAATGTCCTACCTATCTGAAAAAGGTTGATTCAGAGAAGAGCACTCCCAGGGAATTCAAATCTAAGAAAGCTTATATTGTATGGGATGCACCTGAGGAGGAAACAACATCAAGCACTTCTAGTGAGGAGGAGTCAGCGAAGCTGTGTCTGATGGTCAGATCTGACAACGATGGCAACTCAGACTCACACGAGGATAATAATGAGGTATATTCTGACACCTCATCCACTTCGGATGACTTACCCTCTTATGAAGTTTTATATAATGCTTATGTTGAGTTACATGAGGAACTAAAGAAATTGGCTAGAATAAACGCTGATAAGAAAAGGGAAATCCTTAGAAATGAGAAGAAATTAAGCCAATTACAAAAAGAATTAGATGAATTAAAATTAGAAAATAAAACTTTAGATCTCATCTATTCTTGTAACACATGTGACTGCTCTGCTAATAATTTATGTCAAAAGCCTGTATGTGAGACTTGCGATATTTTGCAAGAAGACAATCTTAAACTAAAACAAAAACTCGAACGTCTCACAAACAGTAAACAACAATTAGACACTCTGCTCAGTCAAACAAGAAACGTTGGTGATCGTACTGGTCTAGGTTATACTCGCTCTACTAAGAACAAGAGACCATATAGAAAACCTGTAGTTCATACTAAGAATAAAAATCATAAGCACTCTCCTACATGTTTTTATTGTAATACGTATGGTCATACTTCTTACTCTTGTTACATTAGAAAATATGGTATACCTAGCGGAGTTTATGTATGGATAAAGAAGGGAGATAATTCCCTAATCACTAACAGAAAAGGACCCAACATAATTTGGGTACCTGAGAAAAGCAGGTGATCTGTTTTGCAGGTATGTCTTCGAACACAAGGACAAAAATGGTATTTAGATAGTGGATGTTCGAGACATATGGCAGGTGACAGATCAAATTTCCTAGATCTATCACTTAAAGGAAAAGGATACGTCACGTACGGAGACAACAACAAGGGAAAGATACTTGGCACTGGAACAGTTGGTAACTCATTTCATACTCAAATTGAAATTGTTCTGTATGTTGAAGGACTAGAACATAATCTTCTGAGTATAAGCCAACTCTGTGACAAAGGTAATCGTGTATCTTTCGATTCTGACTGTTGCATCATTCGTGACATTTTATCTAATAATGTTAAATTTGTTGGTCATCGTATAAATAATATTTACATGGTTAACTTGGATGATGTCACCACATTATTTTCAAAATGTTTTATTTCTAAAGAAGATGACATCTGGCTCTGGCACAGACGCGTTGCACACATCCATATAAAACATCTAGATAAATTATCATCAAACGAACTAGTTGAGGGGCTACCAAAACTAAATTTTAAAACTAAAGAGATTTGTGACACTTGTCAAAAGTGTAAACAAACCAAAAACTCTTTCAAAAACAAAAATGTGATATCCACTTCAAGACCTTTGGAGTTACTCCATATGGACTTGTTTGGACCATCACAAATCATGAGCTTTGGTGGTAGCTACTATGCTCTAGTTATTGTTGATGATTTCTCTCGTTTTACATGGACATTAGTTTTATCAGCTAAAAGCGACGCCTTCAACTCTTTTAAAAATCTTGCCAAGCAAATTCAAAATCAACTTAACCTGAAAATAGTATATATACGAAGTGATCACGGGGGAGAATTTGAGAACTTTCAGTTCGACAAATTCTGTGATAAGCATGGCATTATGCATCAGTTCTTTGCTCCTCGCACTCCACAACAAAATGGAGTTGTTGAAAGGAAAAATCGTGTGCTAGAAGAATTAGCGAGAACCATGCTCAATGAAAGTAATACCCCCAAATATTTCTGGGCAGATGCAGTTCATACTGCATGTTATGTTATAAATCGAGTACTGTTAAGGCCTAATTTGAATAAAACTCCTTATGAACTATTAAAAGGCCGTAAACCAAACATATCCCATCTTCACGCTTTCGGTTGCAAATGTTTTATATTAAATAATGGAAAGCGGGCTTTAGGAAAATTTGATTCAAAAGCCGATGAGGGAATATTTTTGGGATACTCGATTCATAGCAAAGTGTTCAGAATTTTTAATAAATATTCTATGCAAGTTGAAGAGTCTATCCATGTACAGTTTGATGAATCTTCTCCAAAAGAGAAGAGAAAGGTCGTATCTGATGATGTTGCAGGTGCTTTGGAAGAAGCATACTCAAAGAACATGGATAATGAAGAAGCAACCAATGAAGAATGTCAAAACAAATCTCAGGAGCATTCAGACATGCCAGTTGTGTGGAAAACCAAGAAAGCTCACCCGATCGACAAAGTAATAGGTGACATATCTACGGGAGTGGTAACCCGTAGTTCCTTACGAAACTTTTGTAACTTTGTAGCTTTTGTATCTCAAATTGAGCCTAAGACCATTGATGAGGCCATTGAGGATGTGCACTAGGGTATAGCTATGCAAGAAGAGCTAAACCAGTTCGAACGTAATAATGTTTGGGACTTGGTCCCTAAACCTAAAGATCATCCTGTGATTGGTACTCGATGGGTCTTCAGAAACAAGCTTGATGAATCAGGCTTGATCATTCGAAATAAAGCACGCTTGGTGGCCAAAGGCTACAACCAGGAGGAAGGTATCGATTATGACGAAACCTATGCCCCTGTAGCCAGATTAGAGGCCATCAGGATGCTACTTTCCTTTGCATCGATTATGAACTTCAAACTATTTCAAATGGACGTAAAAAGTGCCTTCCTGAATGGCTATATTCAAGAAGAAGTTTATGTTAACCAACCGCCTGACTTTGAAAATTTTAAATATCCGAACCATGTTTATAAACTTAAAAAGGCACTCTATGGTCTCAAACAAGCTCCTAGAGCTTGGTATGATAGACTTAGTACCTTTCTTTTAGAAAAAGGGTTCGAAAGAGGCTTGGTTGACACAACGCTTTTTATTCGTAAATCAGAAAACTCTGTACTACTTGTGCAAATCTATGTAGATGACATAATTTTTGGATCTACTAATGATATTTTGTGTAAAGATTTTTCTGAGATGATGCAGGGGGAGTTTGAAATGTCTATGATGGGAGAACTCACATTCTTTCTAGGACTTCAGATAAAGCAACTAGAAAGTGGGATTTTCATCCATCAAACAAAATATTGCAAAGAGCTGCTCAAGAAATTTGAGATGAACAATTGTAAGGAAGCTTCCACTCCTATGGCATCTGCTTGCTACCTAGATAAGGACGAAAAAGGAAAAGCAATAGAGGTAACAAAGTATCGAGGAATTATTGGGTCTTTACTTTACTTAACTGCAAGTCGACCTGATATCATGTTTAGCGTATGCATGTGTGCGAGATTTCAATCATCACCTAGAGAATCACATCTTAAAACCGTTAAAAGAATCATGAGATACTTAAAAGGAACAACTAACATGGGATTATGGTATCCTCGGGATGCCTCATTATCCTTGGTAGGTTATTCCGATTCCGATTTCGCCGGATGTAAATTGGATCGGAAAAGCACTAGTGGTACCTATCACTTGTTGGGCAGTTCATTAGTAGTATGGCACAGCAAAAAGCAAGCTTGTGTTGCTTTGTCCACCGCCGAAGCGGAATACATTGTCGCTGGTGTGTGTTGCGCTCAAATCCTTTGGATGAAGCAGCAACTCAAGGACTATGGTCTTAAACTTGAACAGATCCCTATTAAATGCGATAATACAAGTGCCATAAACCTTTCCAAGAATCCCGTCTTGCATTCTAGAACTAAGCATATAAAAATTAGACATCATTTTCTGCGTGATCATGTACAAAAAGGTGACTGCGTTCTTGAATTTGTTGAAACTTCTAAACAATTAGCCGATATTTTCACCAAGCCCCTTCCCAGGGATACTTTCTTTGTTCTAAGGAGAGAACTTGGAATTCTTGATGAACAATATCTTGATTAAAATTGTTTAGTTGTTTACATCATCGTCTAGCTTCTCTATGTCTATGTATCTTTAGCTTATTGATATATGTTATAATGCAAAAGTATGTCTCTTGATTTTTTTTTTTGTGATTCTGAATGTTTCAATATATTTGTCACAATGCATACAAAAGCCTAAAAAAAGTTGAAACCATTTTACTGCCTGAAATTTTTTTTTTTACTATGTGTAATCGATTACACTTGTTGTTAATCGATTACCTGGGCATCAGTTGCTTGAAAATTCGAAATGTTACTATGAGTAATCGATTACACTTTCTGTTAATCGATTACCTGGGCATCAGTTCTTTAAAAAATTCGAAATTTTACACTGGTTAATCGATTAAACCTGTCCGTTAATCGATTAAAACCAGCTTTTTAAAGGCAAACAGTAGCTCGGTTTCACACTTTCTTTGGCTTTTTCACCTTCTCGTTTATGCTTTGAGTTTCTAAATCTATAACACAACTAATCCAAGTGCACCAAAGTAGAAACACCTCTTCCTAACCCTCTTAAACCATCAAGGAATCATACTTCTTCATCCTCATTATATCCCATTTCCAAGGTTCCACCAAGCATAACCTAGGTTAGGTTTCCCTACACCCATATCTGACCATTCACTGCTATTTCGGTTTCTGCCATATAATGGAGCAAAGTCGCCCTAAAAGGGTCAAGACCTCAGCCACTCGTGTACGAAGACGGGAGGTCGGTTCACCTTCTACTCGGGACCGTGGTGACCCCTACTATTCACTCATCTTGCAAGAAACCCGTATGGCGAAATTTCAAGGTCGGAAACCCACATATATACGGTATGTTGACTTAACCTGGTTAGCGGAACAAAACTTTAGTTTCCCGCATGATATGGAAGCTCAGGGAACTATTCAGTTTATGGAATTAAAGGGACAAGTCTACCCTGCTCTAGTTAGGGAATTTTATGCTAATTTTAGATATAAGGATGGAAAATATTGGTCTATGATTTCTGGCAATTTGTTTGAACTTAACGATGAAATTTTCATGAATGTCGGCGGTTTATCATCTTCTGGATATAGTATAGGAGATTGTTCCTGGGTTAAGGAAAACTTTGATCCTACTAAAGTCTATAAGTCATTTCTAAGAGGCCCTCATTTATACATTCAGGGTCAACTGACCAAAGCTGGGTCACTATCTGTTGAGAACAGGCTGCTGCATTACATTATTGCTTACATCTTAGTACAGAGGAACACAAATCACGCACAGCCTACTGTGAATGATTTACGTTTCATGTATGCAGTAAAGAATAATGTAATGATTAACTGGCCTGAGGAGATCTTGAAAATTATGAACAGTGTATCGTTATCTCAGTCGAAGTTGCTTCCCTACAGTATCTTCATCTCACGCATTGTTGATTATTTGCGCATTGACGTTTCCGATACTATCATTGTTGAATATACTGACAAGGATCATCTGGTTGGTGAAAGCCTCATTCATAAGATGGGTATATACAAGTATGGTACTACTTGGCAATACCAAGAGGACTACACCACTATTGGTCTAGATTTATCAGATGATGATAATCAGGATGACACAGGTAATCAGCATGCTACAACTCAGGGGGAGCCTTCTGGATCAGCACCTCAGAACTCTGCTTTTGGCTTAGATCAGTTGGAAGCTATGGAACAACGGCTTAACAACCGTATGGATCTTCACTTCCAAGGATTGAAAGACTCATACTTTGTTGGTATGGAACAGTATGAGGAGCGACAAAATGCGTACTCGGACAACCAATTTCGGGAGTTGAGGAATCTGATTCAATCTACCGCTGAAGCTCATAATGCCTTGTTTTGTTCAGAATTTCAGAAGTTATCTGTGCTTATCAGGGGAGATCAGAACATTGTCATTTCTGCTGATCACACTGACGACCCTCATCCTCCACCTCAACCTTAGTTTAGAAGACTTTAGACCTAGGATATCTTACCTTTAGGTTTATTTCTTATTTTTGGCACTTTATGGATTTAGATGTTGTTATGGATTCTAGTCTCTCTGTTGTGTGCCTCTTTCATGTTTTTAATTGACATTTCCTGGTTTATATGGCTGCTAAACATTGTTACTCTTTATGCTACTTTTTATAATTATGTCGAATAACCTACTCTGTTTACGTGTATGGTTCTTGATCGTATGAGATTTTCTACTTTGATATGGTTAATCTTGTATGCCGTTCACTTTACTTGTTTGGCTATTTCTGTTGTATAAACTTGCGCATTTGTTTAATCCTCTTTAACATAAAACAGGTTAATTGTTCAATCCCAAATTAACTCATTGACTTTGTTTCATGCATTACTCATATCTCTGCCTCTTCTTTGACCTGAGTTATCTTTTTGATAATGTCAAAAGGGGGAGAAAGGTTGTTTTGTTGTCTTATGATTGTGCAGGTTGATCGTAATAATAGCTTCCGATATTTGCGCATCATATCAACCTTGCCAACACAATCTTCAAGCTATTTCATCACAGCTGTTACATTTGATGTGGAGTTTGTCATCATCAAAAAGGGGGAGATTGAAAGTGTGCATGTCAAGAGGAACACTTTGGAAAGCTCTCCTTATATGTCATGGTTTTGATGAGGACAACTTGTGCTAATAAGAGCTTGAAGATCATCAACAAATCAACATGCTTAAGCCTTCCGATTGGTACCTTGCTTAGACTAGACTAGTTTAGGTTGAGTCTAAAGGCTTAAGTCACCTAATACATATCTCACTTGCATAAATCTTTTAAATCTTTTTCATCTTGAGATATGTCATTCATAATATGTTCATGCATCATATAAATACATGTACATGTGCATTCTAGTATAATCTAAGTATTAAACATGTATGAATTTAAGTGCATAACATATTTGAGTTTTTACACATGAAAGAATGCTGTTAATCGATTACCGCATAGGTTAATCGATTAATCTAACTGTTTGCACAGTGTAATCGATTACAACAAAGGTTAATCGATTAATCTAACGTTTTTGTAAAGCTTAATACGATTAAAGCTGTCGTTAATCGATTAACTGGGCTATAAAATCAATTCTTTATAAACTGCATTTTCAGAATTGATCTCATAAGTTGCATGTTAAATTTTTAGAGAGTTAGAGCATTTTTTTCGTGTTAATTGTTGCATCTAGTTGTAAATGCATTTATGAGCTTAGAAGAGAGAGAATTCTATGCTTTAGGATTGAGTGCATTTCATGATACATTTCTCATCTTTTCTTATCACATGTTCTTGCATTTTATAGATGATTCTTGATTAGATGTTTACATATTATGCATTCTGTTTTTCACTAATACATTTTCATACTGCATGAGCTTGTATTAGGTGATTAGTGTAAAGCCTTATCTTGTTAGATATAAGTCTTGTTATAGCTTAAGTTTACTTTGTATTGTTTTGTTTGAAAAAGTGTTGTAATTTTGGGAATCTCAAGGTGTCGTATCACCAAGAGATTGAGTGTGTCTTCACTGAGTGTTAGACTTAGGGATAAGTAAAGAACAAAGGTTCTTGGCTGGGGCTACGCCGAAAGAAAGGTTTTCTTTGTCGGTAGGAAGGGAGTCAAACCATATAATAGGATCTTTTTTATCTTGTAAGTGTCTAATTGTTGTAATTGGTTAGTGTGTATGTAATTAACATTAATTCAATTATAGTGAAGAAAAATCTCCCAAATCAGCCGGGAGGCCTGGATGTAGTTTGCGGTGGACAAGCAAACGAACCAGGATAAAATTCGTGTTGCAGGACTTTTTCTATCCCTTTCTCTCTTTATTGCATTTGATCGATTAATTTGTTTAGTAGATTTAATTGATAATCTGTTTCTGGATTATATTGTTTTTACTTTGATAATTCTGTAAGCTTTGCATAATCGTTTCGTTATCAATTAATTGTCGCGCAAGAAATTGTACTTGCATCTACTTACTGTCACGGTTTAATCGATTAAGTGTAGTGTGTTAATCGATTACTTCAGTCTGTTAATCGATTAAGTGGACTGTGTTGAAAGTGTTAATCGATTACCCTGTTTCGTTAATCGATTAATCAAGGTGTGTTTCAGCTTTAAGTGTTGTTTTCGAAAAGCGGACATTCTAACCGCTACACCTATTCAACCCCCCCTTCTAGGTGTATTGTAACCACTGATACCTAACAATGAATTTAAGTGCATAACATATTTGAGTTTTTACACATGAAATAATGTTGTTAATCGATTACCGCATAGGTTAATCGATTAATCTAACTGTTTGCACAGTGTAATCGATTACAACAAAGGTTAATCGATTAATCTAACGTTTTTGTAAAGCTTAATCGATTAAAGCTGTCGTTAATCGATTAACTGGGCTATAAAATCAATTCTTTATAAACTGCATTTTCAGAATTGATCTCATAAGTTGCATGTTAAATTTTTAGAGAGTTAGAGCATTTTTTTCGTGTTAATTGTTGCATCTAGTTGTAAATGCATTTGTGAGCTTAGAAGAGAGAGAATTCTATGCTTTAGGATTGAGTGCATTTCATGATACATTTCTCATCTTTTCTTATCACGTGTTCTTGCATTTTATACATGATTCTTGATTAGATGTTTACATATTATGCATTCTGTTTTTCACTAATACATTTTCATACTGCATGAGCTTGTATTAGGTGATTAGTGTAAAGTCTTATCTTGTTAGATATAAGTCTTGTTATAGCTTAAGTTTACTTTGTATTGTTTTGTTTGAAAAAGTGTTGTAATTTTGGGAATCTCAAGGTGTCGTATCACCAAGAGATTGAGTGTGTCTTCACTGAGTGTTAGACTTAGGGATAAGTAAAGAACAAAGGTTCTTGGTTGGGGCTACGCCGAAAGAAAGGTTTTCTTTGTGGGTAGGAAGGGAGTCAAACCATATAATATGATATTTTTTATCTTGTAAGTGTCTAATTGTTGTAATTGGTCAGTGTGTATGTAATTAACATTAATTCAATTATAGTCAAGAAAAATCTCCCAAATCAGCCGGGAGGCCTGGATGTAGTTTGCGGTGGACAAGCAAACGAACCAGGATAAAATTCGTGTTGCAGGACTTTTTCTATCCCTTTCTCTCTTTATTGCATTTGATCGATTAATTTGTTTAGTAGATTTAATTGATAATCTGTTTCTGGATTATATTTTTTTTACTCTGATAATTCTGTAAGCTTTGCATAATCGTTTCGTTATCAATTAATTGTCGCGCAAGAAATTGTACTTGCATCTGCTTACTGTCACGGTTTAATCGATTAAGTGTAGTGTGTTAATCGATTACTTCAGTCTGTTAATCGATTAAGTGGACTGTGTTGAAAGTGTTAATCGATTACCCTGTTTCGCTAATCGATTAATCAAGGTGTGTTTCAGCTTTAAGTGTTGTTTTCGAAAAGCGGACATTCTAACCGCTACACCTATTCAACCCCCCCCCCCTTCTAGGTGTATTGTAACCACTGATACCTAACACTTCTCGTTTCTAGCCCATGATATTTGGTTTCCTTTTCTTTCGAGATTGGATGCGATCTGGTGACCTAGAAGTCTAGAGCTTTATCGAGTCCACTTTAAACAAGCCTAGTACATCGCCATAAGTTTATGAACTATAGACATCCCAAAATCTCACATAGGGTATTCCTAACATAAGACACTGGAAGCAAACCATCTTTACCTTTTTATTCCTGTCATAATATGGGACTCATCATCCTAAGTGGAAGATGAGTCTATCATCGAAGCCAAGAAAAGTATAAGGACACCCTTGCACATTGGGGCCCCCTAACTGCAAAATAGCTACCACTCATTACCGTCCCGCCATTGGGTCCAATGACCTAGGGACGATTTTCATACATGCCCGTCGATGGGCTCAAAGCCTTAGGGACATCATTCATATCATGATTATAACATCCCCGTTAATGGGCTTAACACCCTAGGGTGATTTCACATCGCATTTGACTTAGTCGTCATATTAAACTGAGTCTAAACTGCATTTTTGTATATCATAACGCATAAGTTTTCATGTTGTCCCATAATGGGTCACTACCCTAAGGGGCATGCATTATCCATGACATGCATTCATGCACCTATATTTCATTTCATTGATTGAAACACTTCTTCCAATTCTTTTCAAGTTCCTTCGTCAAAGAGAAATATTTGGTATAGTAAGACATGGAGATTGATTCCCAAGTTGTGGGTTCTGTCAGCGTTCCGAAGAAAGGGGCAAGAGTGAAATTACAAGTGGTTGATGTGAGTTTTCTGGCCGAGTTAGTCCCCAAGATCCCCAAAGAGGTTAGTAAGGAATTGGCAAAAGAATATGGAAGATTGTCTGATCTCCTCGTCATCACAATTGGTGTGGAGGCCTTGAAAGCTATAAAGAGTATGATTCAGTTCTGGAACACCACCCTACATGTCTTTGAGTTCCCGAACATAGATGCATCCCCGACGATAGAAGAATATGAAGTCCTTCTCGATATTGGTTTGTCAAGCAGACTTAAGTTATATCAGTACACTGAGAATTAGGGCGTCACAGAGGATTCGATCGAGAAGTTAATTGGGGTTCGCCCTGGGCCAAACCACATAGTCAAGCAAGGAGCAGTTTATGGGTTAAAAACCATATTTCTAAAGAAACACCTGACCAAGATGATGGAGGAGGAAAATTGGGAACTATTTAAACCAGCATTTGCATTAGCAGTATATGGCATGGTCCTATTTCCTTTCGTATGTGATATGGTGGATCAGGCCGCAATTGGAGTTAACCTAGTGCCAGCGGTGTTAGCAGAGACCCTCGTCTCATTCCAGAGATGTCACGAAAATGGCTGCTACAAAGTCCGATGTTGCATACAGTTGCTCTATGTGTGGATGATCACTCGCTTCATACATCACCAGTACCCAGATTGGAGTCGGTACCCTTTGCGCAAATTCTGCACTATAGGAGTTAAACCTTTGCAGTTGTCAGACTGGGAGAAGCTTTTCAGGGAGGTAACCCCAAAAAACTTTGGTACGAAGTGTCGATTATACGACCGGCATCTCGAAATCATGTACTCTTGTGGAGACTATGAAAACTTAATGTTGATGGGTCCTCGGGGTTGCATTACTTTTACCCCAGCTCTTGTACTTGGTCAACTCAAGTGGGGAATGATGCCCATATCTCCAGAATTGCTACAGGGATCCATGATTTGGTATAAAGATGGCGAAGCCAGTAAGGAAGCCCTCGTCTCGATAAGAAATGCCTTGAGAAAAATTCGCCTCTATGGGAAGGAAGAGTTAGGAGAACACCAAGCTTACTATACCGACGAGTATAAAAAATGGAGGAACGATAGAATGAAATTGGCTGCATTACCAACTCCCACCCAACCTCCAGAACCGCCTGGACCATATGAAAATGAATTTTTGCAGGCTAGACAGATCCGTCTCCTAGAAGCTAAACTAGAGGAGGCCAGGAATGAGATTGAGAAATACAAGCTGACTATCGAGAAACAAGACAAGACTATAGAGGCTCAGAAGAAAGAAGAGACCCTCTTGAAGAGGGACTATGCTAGTATGTGTTCGACGTCCGAAAAGTATCATCTAATCCGGGTGGGGAAAGAGAAGGATGAAAAAATAGCTAAGCTGATCAGGATTAATGAGGAGAAAGATGAGCAAATATCTCACATGAGCCACCAATTGAAGGCTCGAGGTCGAGCCCTGCATACGGCACAACAAGATATTCATGTTTTAGAAGCAAAGGCAGAAAGTCTCCAAGTCCTTGTTCAGGACACCAAGGAGGAAGAGAGCCATGCATGGGCCACTATGAAAGAATATCAGACAGCCCTTGAGAAAGCACTCAAAAGAGAAGATCAGTTGAAAGCCATAATGGAAGAAATGGAAAGGTCTCATCATCAGGCACGGGTCGATGCAAACAAAGATAAAGTTTATCTTTCAGAGCGGTTGAATCTCCTCCAAGCTACCTACGAAGAGTTAGTAGCCAAGCAACAAGAATGGTTGCACAATTGGGAC
Source organism: Lupinus albus (assembly GCA_009771035.1). Lineage (NCBI taxonomy): Eukaryota > Viridiplantae > Streptophyta > Magnoliopsida > Fabales > Fabaceae > Lupinus > Lupinus albus. The sequence continues at coordinate 9,867,968 of CM020020.1, read as the reverse complement.
AATATGCTCCAAGAGTGCAAATGGGACAAGGACAGGTGGGAAGACAGGTGCATAAAAATAATTGATGGTCTTGGGGACTTCGCCGATAATTGGTTGAGGACTTTCGAAGAGGCACGAGGGGAACTACAAATGCATCCAGAAACAGAACTACACCCAGCTATGAGAACGTTCTATGAAACATGTGAAGGGCTGGCTTGGAAGCTGAGGAAATGGAGAGCTGTCGCATCTAGAGATTTTTGATATATCATGTAAAAAAAAAAAAAAAAAAAAAAAGAAGAAGAAGAAGAAGAAGAAAAGAAATAAGAATAATAAGCATGAGTATGACCTTGGTGTAATTCCTTAAGAATATCAATAAAATTCTTTTTTTTTTCGCTCGGTATCTCCAAGTTTTTATCTTCCTTGTATAAACTCATCATACCATAAAGTCTTGATAGAAAGGAAAACCCTTGCATTCAGATATAATCTTGGTCGAGAATCCAATGTTCCTTCTAAAGATCATTATGAAATATAAATGGTCTCGCGGACTACGCTCCCGAGTTACCCAAGTACAAGGCAAAATGTTCAACGACATTAACCCACAACGTGAGAATGAATTCAGATGCGATCAAGTATGAAATCTAAGGTTTCTTGTGAAGATTGTCATCAACGCAAGAGAAACTGTCGGGGCACTCCTCATGGTCATCAAATGCGGATCAAAATGTCTTACTATACCAAAATTCTCCGGAGACAAAGGACTTATTCTTTATTTTTTCAAAGTTTTACAAATATTTATAATTATTTTATTTAAAAACAATCCCAGGTTCAGTAATCATTGCTCGCAGACATCACTACAAGACGAGGTCTCAATCAAGAACTATGGCTGGTCAAGAAGCTCCCATTAATCTGGATGGACGGTCTGAGATGGCTGAGCTGAGAGAATAAATGGCTGAAATGATGAGGATGATGATGAGGATGCAACAAGAGAGGGTTGTGGGGAATCCATATGCAACAGATCTTGAGACTTCTCAGCATACCGACCAACATGACCCTGATGAAGACCCGAATTACCACCCCCCTAAGAACGACAAACAATCTATGGGCCACCAGGCCGAAGAGGAAGCCCATCATGATAAGAAGGGGAAAGGAAAAGATGAAGAGATGTGGGATATTATCAATGAAAGACTCAAGGCTGTGGAAGGGGCTAACTGCCCGGACCTGAAAAACGTCTTCGAGATGTGCCTAGTCCTAGATGTCGTCCTTCCCCCAAAATTCAAGGTGCCTGACTTCGAGAAGTATGATGGGACCACATGCCCAAAGAGCCACCTGCACATGTACGCTCGGAAGATGTCGGCGTATCACCATGATGATAAACTACTGATCCACTGCTTTCAGGATAGCCTTGTGGGGATTGCCACTTCCTGGTACATCCGCCTCGAGCGCAAAAATATCAGGACCTTTCTTGACTTATCCAATGCCTTCATAAGGCAGTACAAATTCAATGAAGACTCGGCACCAGACCGTACTAAGCTTCAGAATATGACTAAGAAGGCCAATGAGTCCTTCAAAGAGTATGCTCAAAGATGGAGAGGGGTAGCATCACAGGTCTTGCCTCATCTGGAGGAAGACGAACAGATAACCATCTTCATCAACACCCTACCACACCCCTTCTTCGACAAGATGATCGGGAATCATACTTCTGAATTCAATTCCCTGATAAAAGTCGGGGATCGAATCGAGCAAAACATGAAAACTGGAAAAATTGCTGCGGAGCAGATTGGAGAGCCCAAAAAGCCCAGTTATGCAAAGAAGAAAGAAGCAGAGGCCCACTATGTGACAGAGGAATCTCGAAAAACCACGAACAAAACCAATTATAACTCTCAACCATACACGCCTCGTCCCCACTATAACCAAACACAATACCTACCAACTCAACAAAACACATAGCAGCCCATAGCCTACATCAACCACAGTCACCCACCAGCCCAACACAATCCCACATCACAATACAACCAACCTCGTCCCAACCAATATCATACCCCACAAGCCAAACCTCTCAACAACTACCAGCCCCGTCCTTACCAAGCAAACAACCAGAATTTTAACCGCAACCAACCTCAAAGGGCCTTCGACCCAATCCCAGTCACATATGCTGAGCTATTCGCCCACCTCCAAACAGAGAGAGTTTTGGCCCCGATAATAGGGCGAACTCCAAATACCGCAGCACCCTGGTACAACCCTAATACCAGCTGTGACTACCATTCGGGGGTAGTAGGACATTCCACGGAGACCTGTAAAGCACTAAAACACAGAATTCAGGATTTAATTGACTCCAAATGGCTAGAGTTCAAGGATGTTGTTCCCACTATCACGGGCAACCCTCTGCCTAATCATGGGAACCAGGGAATAAACGTCCTAGAACAGGATGATGACATGACTGGACAAGGTGGAGGGTATAAAGACACCATTGAAAAACATATTCAATGCGATGTGCCATCATGGTCTGGTGGAAATAGTGGAAGGTAGGGTACATGAAGATGATGTTTGTATGATGCATGGAACGACGGACCATACTCTAGAAGAATGTACTGAATTTAGAATCTTTATACAGAAGTTGATGGACTCTCGATTATTGGTGATCGAGAAGGACAAAACGGGGTCTAACGTTTGTGTCCTGGAAGGGGTTCAAAGGATTCAAGATCGGGTGATCACAAGGAAGTTCGTGCCGGTGCTAAACATACCCGCAGGAACCCCATCCTACGCAGCTCCGCCTCGACGGGCACCCCACCTATATATGGAAGCAATGGTGACAGGGCAACCAAGCCCTTTTCCTTACCAATCTGACAAGGCCGTCCCGTGGAAGTACCAAAGTGACTCAGGGGCAGGATCAGGGCAAATAGATGAAGTTGTGAACATAGCTGGAGTTGGTAACATGACCAAGAGTGGAAGGGTGTACAGCCCCGTTGACACACCCAAAAAAATCATCAATACCTCCAAAGGTAGAGAAAGGGATGTTGAGACGACAAAAGACGGGCTTGAAGCAGAACAAGACAATCTCTTTCCGCAAAAGTTAGAAAGGGAAGTTACTCAAGAGGAGGCATGTAAATTCCTCCGGTTTATAAAACAGAGCGAGTACCAGGTGATCGATCAATTAAGCCGCACCCCAGCAAGGGTATCGCTATTGTCTTTACTGATGAACTCAGAGCCCCACAGGAAGGTTTTATTCAAGGTCTTAAATTAAGCTCATGTCAACCATGATATTACCACAGATAAACTCGGGGGGATCGTCCACAATATCATGGTTGACAGCTTTATCTCCTTTAATGACCAGGAAATCCCAGTTGAAGGCAAAGGGCATACTCGTCCCCTCCACATATCAGTCATGTGTAAAGATTTTGTGATAGGGCGAGTACTAATAGATAATGGTGCCTCACTAAATGTAATGACGATGAGGACTCTATCTAAATTACCAATGGGAGATGCGGTACTGGGACCTAGCTCGACAATAGTCAAGGCCTTTGATGGCGCAAGACGCGATGTATTGGGTGAGGTAGAACTACCGATAAAGATTGGTCCATGCGTCTTCCAAATCCTTTTCCAAGTAATGGATATTAACCCTTCATTCAGTTGCTTGTTGGGAAGGCCATGGATACATTCAGCTGATGCCATACCATCCTCACTTCATCAAAAGGTCAAGTTCATTATGAACGGCAGACTGATAACAATTATGGGAGAGGAAGACACGTTGGTATCTCAACTCAGCAATGCCCCGTATGTAGAAGTAGATAGTGAGGCTTTGGAAAACTCCTTTAGGGCATTGGAGATTGCAAATGTTTCTGCTATTAGGAAAGGATACCCAATGCTTAATCCCATGCCATCTAACACATCAATTATGATGGCAAAATTAATGTTGAAGAAAGGATTCCAGCTTGGCAAAGGACTGGGGAAATACGGGCAAGGAATGGAGAATTCATTGGTCCTCCCAACTAACCGTGGTCGAGCCGGGCTAGGTTATAAACCCAACACAGGTAAGGAAGATGGGATAGAAGAGAAGAAAAAGAGAATGACTCAATTGGGTACATCTAGATATAAAGGTAGAAGAACTCTCATCCCTCACATTAGCGAAAGCTTTGTTAGAACAGGCTTCGTCCATCCCGATATGGTTGCCATGGTGGAGGAATACCAGCCAGAGGACAGTACAAAACATGTATACCAATGCACCCCAGGCACAAAATTAAGCAACTGGACAAAGGAGGATGTTGCCAGCAGTGTTTATTTTACAATGTAATTGCAAAATGTTTTGGGACACCACGTGCCTAGCCCTTGGCATGTGGACCTTTTATTTTTTTTTTAAAAAAAGGGCATGTTTTTTCCGTTCATCAGTATAATTTTAATAAAAACGAAGCACTGCATTTCATTCTACATCTATCATATTATTTCCTTTCGATTTCACTCAAAAACAACAACAAAACCAAGCAACCTAATATAAACCACTAACCATAATGCAGATCCGACAACGAACATATAACTAATGACAACTTTAATAATCACTCGCCGAATTTTGATCACCCAATAAATCAGGCAGAGGAAGAGGATAGTGATGAAGATTGGGAAGCGTCCCCAGAATTGAAAAGATTAGTTGAGCAAGGTGGCAAGGAGATACGACCTCATGAAGAACCTGTTGAGCTAGTGAATCTAGGTTCAGATGGAAACAAAAAGGAAATCCGAGTAGGCACACTCATGGACATGATCGAAAGAAAGAAAATTATCGAACTTCTGCATGAGTATAAAGATGTATTCGCTTGGTCATATGAAGACATGCCAGGTTTGGATCGAAAGTTGGTTGAGCACAAACTACCATTGAAGCCAGATTCTAAACCAATGAAACAGAAGCTACGGAGAATGAAGCCAGACATCTCCCTGAGGGTCAAAGAAGAAGTATAGAAGTGGTTGAACGCCAAGTTCATAACAGTTTCTACTTATCCTGAATGGGTAGCAAACATAGTTGCAGTACCAAAGAAGGGAGGAAAGCTTCGCATTTGTGTTGACTACAGAGACCTCAATAAAGCCAGTCCAAAAGATGATTTTCCGGTACCCCGCATTGATGCTTTAGTCGATAGTACCGCAAACCACGCCATATTCTCATTCATGGATGGCTACTCGGGATACCATCAGATTAAGATGGCTCCAGAAGATATAGATAAAACAACCTTCATCACCCCGTGGGGAACTTTTCAATATCAAGTGATGCCATTCGGATTGAAGAATGCCATGGCCACCTACCAGAGGGCTATGGTAGCTATTTTTCATGATATGATGCATAAGGAGGTTGAGATCTATGTTGATGACATAATTTGCAAATCTAAAACTGAAGGAGAGCATGTCGCCAACCTGCGAAAATTATTTGAAAGGTTACGGAAGTATCAGCTGAAATTGAATCCGGCCAAGTGTAGCTTCGGAGTAAAATCTGGTAAAGTCTTGGGATTCATCGTCAGCCAAGAGGGAATAGAAGTAGACCCCGAAAAGGTCAAAGCAATCATGGAAATGTCAGCTCCTAAGACCGAGAAGCAAGTCAGAGGGTTCCTAGGCAGACTAAACTATATCTCCCGCTTCATCTTTCAACTGACGGCAACCTGTGAGCCCATCTTCAAATTATTGAGGAAGAATCAGTCGGTGAGATGGAACGAAGATTGTCAGGCAGCTTTTGACAAAATCAAACAGTACTTGACAAAACCTCCATTCTTGATGCCTTCCGTCCTAGACCGTCAACTAATCATGTATCTAACCGTGCTAGATGAGTCCATGGGTTGTGTGTTGGGGCAACATGATAAATCAGGCAAAAAAGAGCAAATTATCTACTACCTGAGCAAGAAGTTCACTAAATGTGAAATAAGATATACATTATTGGAACGTACATGTTGTGCCTTTGCTTGGGCTGCGCGACGTCTCAGGCAGTACATGTTGAGTCATACCACCTGGTTGATATCCAAGATGGATCCAATGAAGTATATTTTTGAGAAGCCCATTCTAACAAGGAGAATTGCTAGATGGCAAGTATCGTTATCCGAATATGACATTATTTATGTTTCCCAGAAAGCCATAAAGGGAAGCATCCTTGCTAACCATCTCGCTAGCCAACCAGTGGAAAAAGAGGACTTGTTGCTTAGAGAATTTCCTGATGAAGGGATCATGACGATATATCCTGACAATGAAACCAGAGAGGGTAGATGGACATTAGTGTTTGACGGGGCTTCAAACATACTGGGCCACGGTATAGGAGCAATATTAATATCTCCGGAGGGCAAGTTTATACCCTTTACCGCCAAACTATGCTTTGATTGTACAAACAATATGGCGGAATACGAGGCATGTACATTGGGTCTAGAAGCTGCATTAGAGACAAAAATCAAGTCCATGGAGGTATTCGGGGACTCAGCTCTAGTAATTCACCAGATCAAAGGAGAATGGGAAACTAGGGATAACAAGTTGATACCCTACAGAGATTATATCCATCAGTTGATAGAGCAATTCGAACATATAGACTTCTATCACATTCCGAGGGAAGACAATAAGTTGGCGGATGCTTTGGCCACTTTGTCTTCGATGTTCCAAATAGAGGGAGATAATGTGCCACTTATCCGAATAACTAGTAAGGACCAGCCTGCGTACTGTTGTGCAATAGAAACAGAGGCAGATGGAAATCCATGGTATCATGATATAATGGCATACCTAAAAAATAAGGTGTACCCTCCAAATGCCACAGAAAATGATAAAAGAACGTTGCGAAGACTGGCTATGGGTTTCTTTCACAGTGAAAATACCCTATACAAAAGGAGTCACGACATGGTATTGTTGAGATGCGTGGACGCCAAGGAGGCAGAGCAGATCATCGAGGAAATACATGAAGGTATATTCGGGACTCACGCCAACGGGCATGCGATGGCTCGGAAAATTCTAAGAGCCGGCTATTTCTGGTTAACAATGGAGACTGATTGTTGCAATCACGTCAAAAAATGCCACAAATGCCAGATATACGCCGACAACACCAACGCACCTCCCACCCTGCTAAATGTTCTATCTGCGCCATGGCCATTTTCAATGTGGGGAATGGACGTTATTGGGCCTATTGAACCTAAGGCTTCCAACGGACATCGATTCATCCTTGTTGCTATTGATTATTTTACCAAATGGGTTGAGGCAAGTTCGTATGCAAACGTTACTCGCAAGGTAGTGCTCCGATTTGTGAAGAATGAATTGATCTGTCGATATGGATTACCCCAAAAGGTTATCACCGATAACGCCACCAATCTCAATAATAAAATGATGATGGAGATGTGTGAAGAGTTCAATATCAAACATCACACATCTTCACCATATCGACCTAAGATGAACGGAGGGGTGGAGGCAGCTAATAAGAACATAAAGAAGATAATCCAAAAAATGGTGGTAACCTACAAAGATTGGCATGAAATGTTGCCATTTGCTCTACACGGGTATCGGACCTCAGTTCGGACATCAACCGGGGCAACACCCTACTCCCTAGTCTATGGAATGGAAGTAGTGCTACCAATAGAAGTTGAAATTCCATCGTTGCGAGTACTGGCTGAGGCAGAACTAGAAGAAGCAGAATGGGTCCAAGCCCGACACGATCAGTTGAATTTGATTGAAGATAAAAGGTTGGCGGCTATATTGCATGGCCAATTATACCAAAGGAGGATCATAAGGGCTCATGCTAAAAAGGTACGTCCCCGAGAGTTCAAAGAAGGTGATCTGATACTGAAAAAAATATTGCCAATTCAGAAAGATCACCGAGGGAAATGGACACCCAACTATGAAGGCCCATACGTGGTGAAGAAGGCATTCTCAAGGGGTGCTCTCATACTGACTAACATGGAGGGAGAAGATCTTCGTCTTTCAGTTAATTCCGATGCAGTACAGAAGTATTATGCATGAGGCGACTTCCAAAAAAAAAAAAAGCATGTTCATTAGAAATGTCCACGTAATGATCAAAATCCCAATTTTCATGCATGTTTTAAAACAGAGGATGATGTAAACAAATTCCCATAAAGTGTGAATCCCCAAAGGACTATTTCCAATGATACGAGGCTTCTTTGTAAATCCCCAAACACAGAAGAAGATATCCCTAGTTATCCTTTGTAAGTCAATCAGTAAGTTAGAGAGTCAGTAAGTTAGCCGTTCAGTAAGGTAGTGAGTTCTTAAGTTAGTAATTCAGTAAGTCATTCAGTCACTCAATAAGTTAGTAAGTCAGTAAGTCAGTCAATAAGTCATTCAGTCAGTCAGTAAGTTAGTAAGTCAATCAGCCAGTTCGTCAGTAAGTCATTGAGTTAATCAGTCAGTCTTTCAGTAAGTAATTCAGTGAGTAAGTCAGTCAGTCATTCAATAAGTAAGTTAGTCAGTCAGTCATTCAATAAGTAAGTCAGTCAGTCATTTAATAAGTAAGTCAGTCAATCATTCAGTAAGTTAGTAAGTTAGTCATTCAGTAAGTGTGTTAGTTAGTCATTCAGTAAGTCGTTCAGTAAGTAAGTCATTTAGTAAGTAAGTAAGTCAGTCATTCAGTAAGTAAATCAGTTAGTCAATCATTTAGTAAGTAAGTCAGTCAGTCATTTCGTAAGACATTCAGTAAGTCGTTCAGTAAGTAAGTCATTTAGTAAGTAAGTCAGTCATTCAGTATGTCATTCAGTAAGTAAGTCACTCAGTCAATCATTTAGTAAGTAAGTCAGTCAGTCTATTAGTAAGTCAGTCAGTAAGCCAGTAAGTAAGTCAGACAGTCATTTTTTAAGAAAGTCATTCAATCATTCAGTAAGGTAGTCAGTCAGTCATTTAATAAGTAAGTAAGTCAGTCATTCATTCCGTAAGTAGGTCAGTCAGTCATTTAATAAGTAAGTAAGTCAGTCATTCATTCCGTAAGTAAGTCAGTCATTCAATAAGTAAATAAGTCATTCATTCATTAAGTAAGTCAGTAAGTAAGTCCGTCAGTCATTCAACAAGTAAGTCAGTCAGTCATTCAGTAAGTAATTAAGTCTGTCATTCCAAAAGTAAGTCATTTAGTAAGTCAATAAGTAAATCATTCAGTAAGTCAGTCATTCAATAAGAAAGTCAATCAGTCTTTCATTAAGTAAGTAAGTCAATCATTCAATAAGTAAGTTAGTCAATATTTCGGTAGGTATGTCAGTTAGTCATTCAGTAAGTAAGTAAGTCAGTCATTCTACAAGTAAGTCCTTCAGTAAGTAAGTCATTCAATCAGTCATTCAGTAAGTAAGTCAGTCAGTCATTCAATAAGTAAGTCAGTCAGTCATTCAGTAAGTAAGTCATTCAGTCATTCATTAAGTAAGTTAGTTAGTGAGTCAGTTAGTCAGTCATTTAGTAAGTAAGTAAGTCAGTTAGTAATTCAGTTAGTTAGTCAGTATGTTAGTGAGTCAGTAATTTTGTCATTCAGTAAGCTTGTAATTCAGTCAGTAAGTAAGTTAGTGAGTCAGTAAGTCTGTCAGTAACTCAGTCAGTAAGCTAGTCATTCAATAAGTTAGTAAGTCAGTTATCTAGTCAGTAAATCAGTTAGTAAGTTAGTGAGTCAGTGAGTGAGTTAGTCATTCAGTAAGTTTGTAAGTCAGACAGTTAGTCAGTAAGTTAGTCAGTATGTTAGTGAGTCAGTAAGTCAGTCAGTATGTCAGTCATTCAGTGAGTAAGTAAATAAGTCAGTCAGTAAGTTAGTGGGTCAGTTCGTCAGTCAGTAAGTTAATAAGTCAATAAGTCAGTCAGTAAGTTAGTCATTCACTAAGTTTGTAAGTCACTCAGTCAGTCCGTCGTTAAGTCAGTCAGAAAGTTAGAGATTCAATAATTCATTGAGTAAGTTAGCCATTTAGTAAGTACGTAAGTCAGACACTCAGCCAATCATTAAGTTAGTCGGTAAGTTAGTGAGTCAATAAGTCAGTCAGTAAGTCAGTAAGTTAGCCATTCAGTAAGTTTGTAAGTTAGTTAGTTAGTAAGTCAGTCAGTAAGTCAGTGAGTCAATAAGTCAGTCAGTAAGTTAGTAAGTCAGTAAGTTAGCCATTCTGTAAGTTAGTAAGTCAGTCAGTTAGTCAATAAGTTAGTGAGTCGATAAGTCAGTCAGTAAGTCAATCATTCAGTAAGTTAGTAATTCAGAAAGGTAGTGAGTCAGTAAGACAGCCAGTAAGTTAGTGAGTCAGTAAGTAAGTCATTCATTAAGTTAGTAAGTCAGTTAGTCAGTAAGTAAGTTAGTGAGTCAGTAAGTTAGTCATTCACTTAGTTAGTAAGTCAGTCAGTAAGTAAGTTAGCCAATAAGTTATTTAGTTAGTAAGTCAGTAAGTCATTCAGTCAGTCAGTATATTAGTAAGTCTGTAATTTAGTCAGTAAGTTAGTACGTCAATAAATCAGTTAGTCTATAAGTAAGTTAGTGAGTCAGTTAGTCAGTCAGCAATTTAGTGAGTCAGTAAGTCAGTCAGTAAGTAAGTATGTCAATCAGTCAGTTAGTGAGTCAGTCTGTGAGTTAGTGATTCAGTAATTTAATCAGTAAGTTAGTCATTCAGTAAGTGAGTGAGTATGTCAGTTAGTAAGTTAGTGAGTCAGTCAAAAAGTTAGTTATTCAATAAGTTAGTGAGTCAGTTAGTCAGTCAATAAGTTAGTCAGTAAGTTAGTGAGTCATTAACAGGTTAGTAAGTCAGTTTGTAAGTTAGTGAGTCAGCAAGTTAGTAAGAAAGTTAGTCATTCTGTAAGTTAGTGAGTTAGTAAGTGAGTTTGTAAGTCAATCAGTAAGTTAGTGAGTTAGTAAGTCAGTCAGTAAGTTAGTCATTCAGTAAGTAAGTCCGTTAGTCAGTAAGTTAATCAGTAAGTTAGTGAGTTAGTAAGTCAATCAATAAGTTAGTGAGTCAGTAAGTCAGTTAGTAAGTTAGTCATTCAGTAAGTTAGTAAGTTCGTAAGTTCGTAAGTTTGTAAGTCATTCAGTCACTCAGTTAGTTAGTAAGTCTGTAACACCCCAAATTTTAATCTTTAAAATTATAGTAACAGTCCTGGAAGCCTCGCTTGAGCGAGAGTTGTCTCGCCTGGGCGAGAAATGGCAATTTTGGGCTGTTGACACAGTGTAATCGATTACACACTGATGGTAATCGATTACATCGTATTAAAAGCATCAGATATGTGCATCTGACACAGTGTAATCGATTACACTCTGCTGGTAATCGATTACACTCTGCTGGTAATCGATTACACTCTGCTGGTAATCGATTACACTCTGCTGGTAATCGATTACACTCTGCTGGTAATCGATTACACTCTGCTGGTAATCGATTACACTCTTCTGGTAATCGATTACACTCTGCTAGTAATCGATTACACACTTCTGGTAATCGATTACATCGTATTAAAAGCATCAGATATGCGCATTTTTCACGTTGTAATCGATTACACCATGTTGGTAATCGATTACAACCCGACGACACCTCTTTAAAACAGAAACCTAAACACATTTTTGAGTTAGAACTTCGAAGAGAAGAGAGAAATGAGAGCTTTTCAAGAGCAAGGAGCCTTAGGACTCATCTTGGAGCTTGAGAAGAGGTAAACCTCTTGTTACTAACTCTTCTTCTTCCTCTCTAACTTGTTTTGGGTATGTTGGATTTATTTTCAAAACATGAGAAACCATGGAAACTCATCCTTTAGAGTTATGGTTCGTTTTATGTTGTTTTTATCTTGTAAACTCTTGCTTTAGAGTTTGTATTTGATGAATGGAAAGTTTTATGGGTTATTCATGAAAAACACCCAAAAACCCCCAAAATGAGAATATGAGTATAAAGAGAAAGAGATGAAATGTTAGATGTGGATAATGAGTAGTGCTTTAATATTGTTATATGAGATGAACAGGTATGCTTTGATATTTAGAAACTTGTATTGAAGTAGTTTTGGAAATATTGAAATATGAGATGTTATGCATGTTTTAGATGGTTGAATATTGATGATGAATATTTTGTATGATTAAATGATGCAATATAAGTTGTTTATGTGATATTTGGAATAAATGACTAACATTGTATGATGTGGTGGGATGAAGAGAGATCCTAAGGTTGGAGGCGGTGTCGGTGGAACTCGAGAAGTTGCCAAGAACCAAACCCAACACTCATCGAGGTAAGGATAAGTCTTTAATTGAGCATTTGGAATCGAAAATGTGAGTTTTCTGATTATGCAATGATTGATACGTAAAGTACGCATTTAATGTAAACATATATGGGTGTGTTTACATTAAAGTAGGCGTAGATTTACGGAAAGGAAAGTATGTGGTACTTTCTGGTTATGCGATGATTGAGTGTAAATCACGTATTTAGTATAAACATATATGGGTGTGTTTATACTAATGTGGGCGTGGATTTACCGAAAATGATTTATGGTGAAACAAATGAAAAAGAAGTACATTTTTAGCCGACCATGAATGGTTAGCGACTCTGGCTTGAGTATAGAAGCATACACTCTGGCTTGAGTATAGAAGCATACACTCTGGCTTGAGTATAGAAGCATACACTCTGGCTTGAGTATAGAAGCATGAAAATGATTTATAAGGAGATCGATGAAAGGAAAATATGTTTTAGCCGACCAGGAATGGTTAGCGACTCTGGCTTGAGTATAGAAGCATAAACTCTGGCTTGAGTATATAAGCGTGATTTGTTTTAAGAGAAACGAGATTCTGCTTTTAGCTAACCCTGAGGGGTGTAGCGACTTTGGCTCAAGTTATGTAGCACGACAAAATGAATTTCGAAAATGGTTTACTAACCCTTTTTCTAATGTGGATTATCTTATAATGACGTTTATTGAATTAACGACTTACTCCTTTGTGTGTTTTGTACTTTTGTCATTGATAATCCCATTGCAGGTAAATAGACGAATGGAGTATGCTAGTTCGGGAGCTTTAGGAGCTTTAGACGTTGGATTCATTATTTGCGTTTTTGTACTTTAAATGACTACTTGTGGATTTGAATGATTGTAACCATGGCGGACATTTATTTGGGTATTCCTAACCATGAGTATTGTTATATTTGGAGTATTATAACTTTTGGGCTCTTAGTACCCAGTGGGAATAATAATGAATGAATTATGTTTTTCCGCAATTTAAATTATATGATAATATAATAGGTGTAAAGAGTATTTTTAAGGAATGATTCCTGAAGGTTTTAAGTAGGATGATGACTGTATGTAAGAGGGAATTAAAAAGAATGAAAAAATTTCAAGGGTAGAAATCGGGTCGTTACAATATGGTATCAGAGCATAGTTAATTCTGCGACCTAGGGCATGGCCTTACTTGCTTCTTTGTAACATGTGTAAAAATTTGACTAGTTGAGATTGTGTGTGTTGAATGTTTAAAGCATGTGGTTTTGGTATGATGACATGCAACTTGTTATGAGACTATGTGATTTCGTGACTTAAGTGAGTTAAAATTTAGCTTACTGACTAGTGTAACAAGTGCAGTAGACTTCACTATGGAAGTACGTGCCCGGGAAAAGGGAATGGATGTTTCCACTGCAAGGAGTTTGGGCATATTAAAAGGTATTGTCGCAAGCTGGATCGGAGACCTAATGTCATGCATGCTGGGGAGGCAAGGGACCACGGCCGGATGGTTACCCCAAGTGGCGCAGGGACATCGGGTGTTGATGATCCGGCGAGAGGTAAACGCATGGTGACAGGTATTCCTTGTTTAGTGTTGTTGATTCGGGAGCGACACACTCCCTTATATATGATAAATGTGAAAACCGGCTGAAATTGTAAACTGAGTCATTACTTCCGACTTGGTCGCGTCGACCCCAATCTTTGTGCTGGTGGTGGTGTCGACGTTTATGTTCTAGTGTCCGATTGTGGTAAATGGTGTGATATTTACCGTAGATTCAGTCTGCTTGTCGTTATCCCAGTTAGATATAATTTTGGGGATGGACTAATTGTCAGCAAATCATGTTGTGATTGAATAGTGCTGACAAGGTTGTGGCGGTTAGGGATTTGTGCGAGATCTCTGACCAGGCTAGTGGTTTGGTGCCAGTGTCGGCTAAGAGAGTCAGGACCCTCATTCGAAAAAGGGATCGGTATTCATTCAGTAAATGTCACAAGAGGGTATTTAAGAACTCGTTAGTATTTCGAGATGTTAAGACTTGAAAGAACTATTTATTTTGTCTTAGAAAGTGGACTTTCGTCTATGAATGATTGATTTTTATAATAAGTATACTGACAAGAAAAATGTTTAAGTCAGGGATACTTGTTTTCTCTTATGAGTTGTTATAGGTTAATTCCTTTTGTTGGCCTTAGTGGTATGCGCACGCTAAGAGGTGAAACTCATATTTCGAAAATGAAATAGATGTTGGATAAATTACCTAACGGTCCTTGCGACTAATGTGTTTACATGGATGTTGACTAATCAGATGTATTATCATTTTGAGGTGACCTATGGTTGGTACCCCAAAATCGATTAAGTATGAAAAAGTTATTTTTGATTCTTGTGTATGAAGCTTCTGGTCTATGAAGTTTATTTTTTTGTTAAAGATGAGTACCCGCCGTAACAAATGTATATTGGTATTGAACACCAAGCTATGTGCGGGGATGTTGAACCTCAAAAAAAAAAAACTTATTTTGGATCGGGAGTGTCTCAGTGTACGGTTGGAGTAAATGGTAAAACCTTTACTATAGTGTTGGTATGCGCAATGACGTCCAGTTGGATTTAATCCTGGAAATGGACTAGCGGTCAGCAAATCGTGTTATGTTTAACTGTGTGTAATTGTTGAGGTGAATATTTAAATTTAGTATGCATTGATATGTATGTGTATGCTAAGGGGGTAAGATTTATACTGAAAGTCGAGGAAAGAGGCTAGTCGAGTTACTTACCCCGTCGATGTGAGGAATACATTTTATTAGACGTGAAACTTTTGGTCTCGAATGACCGGTTCTTTTGCGGTAGGACATTGGCAACGCATGAAATAGTGGTGGTGATCCGCAATTGTCTGCGTTGAATGTGTACCGGCAAAAGTTGTTGTTGTTTCGTGAACGTCTGTAATTGCGGTGTATGGGTGTGGTGTAACCATAGGAGAGAAGAAGTTTTGGGTTCTATCGAAATAAGTGTGCGAACCTTGTTTCACGACGTGGTTGCCATGAGTCGTGGATTCAAACTGCTTTCGAAAACCATTTTTGGGAAAACTTAGCTTGTGCCTAAGTAATGATTTAGTATTATGTTGGAGAATTCCGAAATTTTAGCAACCATATCGGAATAAGTATGAGGTTGTTAAAAGTTTAGTGATATGAGACGCCCATGTATTTCTGGACATAATGCGAGTGGGTTAATAAGTTTATATTTACTAACGGAATTGGGGTGACCAAACCAAACGCAAGTTGTAGGTTTGAGTGTTGGTCGACTTGTGCTTGCCGATTGGTAACAGAATACCTAATTTCGGTGTGAATCAATGGTTTTATGGTTTCAGTGGAGGCTAGAAATCGGTAATTTCTTTAGACGATAAGATTTGATGGTAGAAATATTTTATGTAATTAGACAATTACTGAATAGTTTGATTGTGTACAATAGATGAGGCATTAAGAGACTTTTGTGTAGGTATTTTGTTGAACGAGTAAAATGAAATTGTGCTAGATTCTCGAGTGGAGATGAAACTAGTTAGTGTATGACGGATGTTAAAAGATGCATTTAGATAGATGTGGGATAAGGGGTTCCCCATTCGCTGAAATTCGAGAGTGTTATCAGGATTCTTAACGTATGTTAGGATTGATAGATGGATATGTGATGGATACCTATGGTTCTTGAAAAATGTAGAAAAGATCTTTAGTCTGAATTATGGTTTAGTTCTCATGGTATTCAATGTTGTTCGAAGCTAGGATCTTAATATTTGGACATTGAGGAGTTAGTTCATGAATTGATTTGGTGATATCATGGTTTAGTGGTGTATGCCCTTGGTGACTGATTAAGTAATCTTAATGGATTAGAGAATCGAATTGTGATTTTGGTTGAATATTCTTGTGCCTAAGGTTTAGGTGATGATTTTATTTTCCGAGGTATGTTTAATTTTCGGGGACGAAAATTCTTATAAGAGGGGGAGGATTGTAACACCCCAAATTTTAATCTTTAAAATTATAGTAACAGTCCTGGAAGCCTCGCTTGAGCGAGAGTTGTCTCGCCTGGGCGAGAAATGGCAATTTTGGGCTGTTGACACAGTGTAATCGATTACACACTGATGGTAATCGATTACATCGTATTAAAAGCATCAGATATGTGCATCTGACACAGTGTAATCGATTACACTCTGCTGGTAATCGATTACACTCTGCTGGTAATCGATTACACTCTGCTGGTAATCGATTACACTCTGCTGGTAATCGATTACACTCTGCTGGTAATCGATTACACTCTGCTGGTAATCGATTACACTCTTCTGGTAATCGATTACACTCTGCTAGTAATCGATTACACACTTCTGGTAATCGATTACATCGTATTAAAAGCATCAGATATGCGCATTTTTCACGTTGTAATCGATTACACCATGTTGGTAATCGATTACAACCCGACGACACCTCTTTAAAACAGAAACCTAAACACATTTTTGAGTTAGAACTTCGAAGAGAAGAGAGAAATGAGAGCTTTTCAAGAGCAAGGAGCCTTAGGACTCATCTTGGAGCTTGAGAAGAGGTAAACCTCTTGTTACTAACTCTTCTTCTTCCTCTCTAACTTGTTTTGGGTATGTTGGATTTATTTTCAAAACATGAGAAACCATGGAAACTCATCCTTTAGAGTTATGGTTCGTTTTATGTTGTTTTTATCTTGTAAACTCTTGCTTTAGAGTTTGTATTTGATGAATGGAAAGTTTTATGGGTTATTCATGAAAAACACCCAAAAACCCCCAAAAAGAGAATATGAGTATAAAGAGAAAGAGATGAAATGTTAGATGTGGATAATGAGTAGTGCTTTAATATTGTTATATGAGATGAACAGGTATGCTTTGATATTTAGAAACTTGTATTGAAGTAGTTTTGGAAATATTGAAATATGAGATGTTATGCAT
Organism: Lupinus albus; assembly: GCA_009771035.1. Taxonomy (NCBI): domain Eukaryota; kingdom Viridiplantae; phylum Streptophyta; class Magnoliopsida; order Fabales; family Fabaceae; genus Lupinus; species Lupinus albus. The sequence goes on along the minus strand of CM020020.1, from coordinate 9,850,929 downwards.
GTTTTAGATGGTTGAATATTGATGATGAATATTTTGTATGATTAAATGATGCAATATAAGTTGTTTATGTGATATTTGGAATAAATGACTAACATTGTGTGATGTGGTGGGATGAAGAGAGATCCTAAGGTTGGAGGCGGTGTCGGTGGAACTCGAGAAGTTGCCAAGAACCAAACCCAACACTCATCGAGGTAAGGATAAGTCTTTAATTGAGCATTTGGAATCGAAAATGTGAGTTTTCTGATTATGCAATGATTGATACGTAAAGTACGCATTTAATGTAAACATATATGGGTGTGTTTACATTAAAGTAGGCGTAGATTTACGGAAAGGAAAGTATGTGGTACTTTCTGGTTATGCGATGATTGAGTGTAAATCACGTATTTAGTATAAACATATATGGGTGTGTTTATACTAATGTGGGCGTGGATTTACCGAAAATGATTTATGGTGAAACAAATGAAAAAGAAGTACATTTTTAGCCGACCATGAATGGTTAGCGACTCTGGCTTGAGTATAGAAGCATACACTCTGGCTTGAGTATAGAAGCATACACTCTGGCTTGAGTATAGAAGCATACACTCTGGCTTGAGTATAGAAGCATACACTCTGGCTTGAGTATAGAAGCATACACTCTGGCTTGAGTATAGAAGCATACACTCTGGCTTGAGTATAGAAGCATGAAAATGATTTATGAGGAGATCGATGAAAGGAAAATATGTTTTAGCCGACAATGAATGGTTAGCGACTCTGGCTTGAGTATAGAAGCATACACTCTGGCTTGAGTATAGAAGCATACACTCTGGCTTGAGTATAGAAGCATGAAAATGATTTATAAGGAGATCGATGAAAGGAAAATATGTTTTAGCCGACCATGAATGGTTAGCGACTCTGGCTTGAGTATAGAAGCATACACTCTGGCTTGAGTATAGAAGCATGAAAATGATTTATAAGGAGATCGATGAAAGGAAAATATGTTTTAGCCGACCAGGAATGGTTAGCGACTCTGGCTTGAGTATAGAAGCGTAAACTCTGGCTTGAGTATATAAGCGTGATTTGTTTTAAGAGAAACGAGATTCTGCTTTTAGCTAACCCTGAGGGGTGTAGCGACTTTGGCTCAAGTTATGTAGCACGACAAAATGAATTTCGAAAATGGTTTACTAACCCTTTTTCTAATGTGGATTATCTTATAATGACGTTTATTGAATTAACGACTTACTCCTTTGTGTGTTTTGTACTTTTGTCATTGATAATCCCATTGCAGGTAAATAGACGAATGGAGTATGCTAGTTCGGGAGCTTTAGGAGCTTTAGACGTTGGATTCATTATTTGCGTTTTTGTACTTTAAATGACTACTTGTGGATTTGAATGATTGTAACCATGGCGGACATTTATTTGGGTATTCCTAACCATGAGTATTGTTATATTTGGAGTATTATAACTTTTGGGCTCTTAGTACCCAGTGGGAATAATAATGAATGAATTATGTTTTTCCGCAATTTAAATTATATGATAATATAATAGGTGTAAAGAGTATTTTTAAGGAATGATTCCTGAAGGTTTTAAGTAGGATGATGACTGTATGTAAGAGGGAATTAAAAAGAATGAAAAAAATTTCAAGGGTAGAAATCGGGTCGTTACAAAGTCAGTAAGTAAGTTTGTAAGTCATTCAGTCAGTTTGTAAGTTAGTAAGTCAATCAGCCAGTTCTTCAGTAAGTCAGTGAGTTAGTAAGTGAGTTAATAAGTTAGTTAGTAAGTCAGTCAGTAAGTCAGTCAGTAAGTTAGTGAGTCATTAAGTCGGTTAGTAAGTCATTAAGTCAATCAGTATGTTAGTCCGTCAGTAAGTAAGTAAGTAAGTTAGTAAGTAAGTAAGTAAGTAAGTAAGTAAGTAAGTCAGTCAGTAAGTCATTCAGTAAGCAAGTTAGTATGTCAGTAAGTTAGTAAGTTAGTCAGTCAGTCACTCAGTAAGTTAGTCTGTAAGTTAGTGAGTGAGTAAGTCAGTCAGTAAGTTAGTCATTCAGTATGTTAGTAAGCAAGTCAGTCAGTAAGTCAATAAGTAAGTTAGTGAGTCAGTAAGTCAGTAAGTAAGTTAGTGAGTCAATAAGTCAGTAAGTATGTTAGTCATTCAGTATGTTAGTAAGTCAGTCAGTCAGTTAGTCAGTAAGTAAGTTAGTGAGTCAGTAATCCAGTTAGTGAGTCAGTAAGTCAGTCAGTAAGTTTGTCGTTCAGTAAGTTAGTAGGTTTGTAAGTCAGTAAGTCATTCAGTAACTTAGTATGTTAGTAAGTCAGTAAGTCATTCAGTCAGTCAGTAAGTGAGTAAGTCAACCAGCCAGTTCTTTAGTAAGTCAGTGAGTTAGTAAGTGAGTTAATAAGTTAGTTAGAAAATCAGTCTGTCAGTAAGTGAGTCAGTAAGTTAGTGAGTCAGTAAGTCGGTTAGTAAGTCTGTAAGTCAGTCAGTAAGTTAGTCAGTATGTCAGTAAGTAAGTTAGTAAGTTAGTAAGTTAGTAAGTAAGTCAGTCAGTCAGTAAGTCATTCAGTCAGTAAGTTAGTATGTCAGTAAGTGAGTAAGTCAGTCAGTCAGTCAGTAAGTTAGTCAGTCAATTAGTGAGTGAGTAAGTCAGTCAGTAAGTTAGTAAGCAAGTCAGCAGTAAGTCAATCTGTAAGTTAGTGAGTCAGTAAGTAAGTTAGTTAGTCAATAAGTCAGTAAGTAAGTTAGTCATTCAGTAAGTTAGTAAGCCAGTCAGTTAGTTAGTCAGAAAGTAAGTTAGTGAGTCAGTAAGCCAGTTAGTAAGTCAGTAAGTTAGTCATTCTCTATGTCAGTAAGTCGGTCAGTTAGTCAGTAAGTTAGTCAGTGAGTCAGTCAGTAAGTTAGTCAGTAAGTTAGTAAGTTAGTACGTCGGTCAGTAAGTTAGTCAGTAAATCACTCTCTCAGTAAGTCAGTCAGTAAGATAGTGATTCAGTATGTCGGTCAGTAAGTTAGTCATTCAGTAAGTTAGTAAGTCAGTCAGTCATTCACTAAGTCAGTCAGTCCGTAAGTTAATCAGTCAGTTAGTCAGTCCGTAAGTTAGTCAGTAAGTTAGTAAATCAGTAAGTCAGTCAGTAAGTTAGTCTGTCAGTAAGTCAGTCAGTAAGTTAGTCATTCAGTAAGTTAATAAGTCATCCAGTAAGTCAGTTAATAAGTTAGTCAGTAAGTTAGTGAGTTAGTAAGTCAGTCAGTAAGCTAGCCAGTAAGCCAGTTATTAAGTAAGTTAGTAAGTTAGTCTGTAAGTCAGTCAGTCAGTCAATATGCCTATTAGTCAGAAAGTCAGTCAATAAGTTAGTGAGTAAGTGAGTGAGTAAATATGTTAGTGAGTCAGTAAGTTAGTCATTAAGTTAGTCATTCAGTAAGTTAGTAAGTCAGCCAGTAAGTTAGTGAGTTAGTAAGTCAGTCAGTAAGTTAGTCATTCTATAAGTAAGTCATTTAGTCAGTAAGTTAGTCAGTAAGTTAGTGAGTTAGTAAATCAGTAAGTAAGTTAGAGAGTCAGTAAGTTAGAGAGTCAGTAAGTTAGTCATTTAGTAAGTTAGTAAGTTCATAAGTTAGTAATTCAGTAAGTCATTCAGTCACTCAATAAGTTAGTAAGTCAGTAAGTCAGTCAATAAGTCATTCAGTCAGTCAGTAAGTTAGTAAGTCAATCATCCAGTTCGTCAGTGAGTTAATCAGTCAGTCATTCAGTAAGTAATTCAGTGAGTAAGTCAGTCATTCAATAAGTAAGTCAGTCAATCAGTCATTCAATAAGTAAGTCAGTCAGTCATTCAATAAGTAAGTCAGTCAATCATTCATTAAGTTAGTAAGTTAGTCATTCAGTAAGTATGTCAGTTAGTCATTCAGTAAGCCGTTCAGTAAGTAAGTAAGTCAGTCATTCAGTAAGTCATTCAGTAAGTAAGTCACTCAGTCAATCATTTAGTAAGTAAGTCAGTCAGTCATTTAGTAAGACATTCAGTAAGTCAGTCAATAAGCCAGTAAATAAGTCAGTCAGTCATATTTTAAGTAAGTCATTCAAACATTCAGTAAGGTAGTCAGTCAGTCATTTAATAAGTAAGTAAGTCAGTCATTCATTCCGTAAGTAAGTCAGTCATTCAATAAGTAAATAAGTCATTCATTCATTAAGTAAGTCAGTAAGTAAGTCCGTCAGTCATTCAACAAGTAAGTAAGTCAGTCATTCACTAAGTAATTAAGTCTGTCATTCCATAAGTAAGTCATTTAGTAAGTCAGTAAGTAAATCATTCAGTCAGTCAGTCAGTCACTTAGTAATTCAGTAAGTTAATAAGTCATCCAGTAAGTCAGTTAATAAGTTAGTCAGTAAGTTAGTGAGTTAGTAAGTCAGTCAGTAAGCTAGTCAGTAAGCCAGTCAGTCTGTAAGCTAGTCAGTAAGCCAGTCATTCAGTAAGTTAGTAAGTTAGTCAGTAAGTCAGTCAGTCAATCAGTCTGTCTGTCAGTAAGTCAGTCAATAAGTTAGCGAGTCATTAAGTCAGTAAATAAGTTAGTGAGTCAGTAAGTTAGTCAGTAAGTTAGTCATTCTGTAAGTATGTCAGTTAGTCAGTAAGTTAGTAAGTCAGTCAGTAAGTTAGAGAGTCAGTAAGTTAGTCATTCAGTAAGTTAGTAAGTTCGAAAGTTTGTAATTCAGTAAGTCATTCAGTCACTCAATAAGTTAGTAAGTCAGTAAGTCAGTCAATAAGTCATTCAGTCAGTCAGTAAGTTAGTAAGTCAATCAGCCAGTTCGTCAGTAAGTCATTGAGTTAATCAGTCAGTCTTTCAGTAAGTAATTCAGTGAGTAAGTCAGTCAGTCATTCAATAAGTAAGTCAGTAAGTCAGTCATTCAATAAGTAAGTCAGTCAGTCATTCAATAAGTAAGTCAGACAATCATTCAGTAAGTTAGTCATTCAGTAAGTGTGATAGTTAGTCATTCAGTAAGTCGTTCAGTATGTAAGTCATTTAGTAAGTAAGTAAGTCAGTCATTCAGTAAGTAAGTCAGTTAGTCAATCATTTAGTAAGTAAGTCAGTCAGTCATTTAGTAAGACATTCAGTAAGTCAGTCAGTAAGCCAGTAAGTAAGTTAGTCAGTCATTTTTTAAGTAAGTCATTCAATCATTCAGTGAGGTAGTCAGTCAGTCATTTAATAAGTAAGTAAGTCAGTCATTCAATAAGTGTGTCAGTTAGTCATTCAATAAGTGTGTCAGTTAGTCATTCAATAAGTGTGTCAGTTAGTCATTCAATAAGTGTGTCAGTTAGTCATTCAGTAAGTCGTTCAGTAAAAGTCATTTAGTAAGTAAGTCAGTCATTCAGTAAGTCATTCAGTAAGTAAGTCACTCAGTCAATCATTTAGTAAGTAAGTAAGTCAGTCAGTAAGCCAGTAAGTAAGTCAGTCAGTCATTTTTTAAGAAAGTCATTCAATCATTCAGTAAGGTAGTCAGTCAGTCATTTAATAAGTAAGTAAGTCAGTCATTCATTCCGTAAGTAAGTCAGTCAGTCCATTTTTTAGTAAGTCATTCAATAATTCAGTAAGGTAGTCAGTCAGTCATTCATTCCGTAAGTAAGTCTGTCATTCAATAAGTAAATAAGTCATTCATTCATTAAGTAAGTCAGTAAGTAAGTCCGTCAGTCATTCAACAAGTAAGTAAGTCAGTTAGTCATTCAGTATGTAATTAAGTCTATCATTCCATAAGAAAGTCAATTAGTAAGTCAGTAAGTAAATCATTCAGTAAGTCAGTCAGTCAGTTAGTCATTCAGTAAGTTAATAAGTCATCTAGTAAGTCAGTTAATAAGTTAGTTAGTAAGTTAGTGAGTTAGTAAGTCAGTCAGTAAGCTAATCAGTAAGCCAGTCATTCAGTAAGTTAGTAAGTTAGTCAGTTAGTCAGTCAATCAGTCTGTCAGTAAGTAAGTCAATCAATAAGTTAGCGAGTCATTAAGTCAGTAAATAAGTTAGTGAGTCAGTAAGTTAGTCATTCAGTAAGTTAGTAAGTCAGCCAGTAAGTTAGTGAGTTAGTAAGTTAGTTAGTAAGTTAGTCATTCTGTAAGTAAGTCAGTTAGTCAGTAAGTTAGTCAGTAAGCTAGTGAGTTAGTAAGTCAATCTGTAAGTTAGAGAGTCAGTAAGTTAGTCATTCAGTAAGGTAATGAGTTCTTAAGTTAGTAATTCAGTAAGTCATTCAGTCACTCAATAAGTTAGTAAGTCAGTAAGTCAGTCAATAAGTCATTCAGTCAGTCAGTAAGTTAGTAAGTCAATCAGCCAGTTCGTCAGTAAGTCATTGAGTTAATCAGTCAGTCTTTCAGTAAGTAATTCAGTGAGTAAGTCAGTCAGTCATTCAATAAGTAAGTCAGTCATTCAACAAGTAAGTCAGTCAATCATTCAGTAAGTTAGTAAGTTAGTCATTCAGTAAGTGTGTTAGTTAGTCATTCAGTAAGTCGTTCAGTAAGTAAGTCATTTAGTAAGTAAGTAAGTCAGTCATTCAGTAAGTAAGTCAGTTAGTCAATCATTTAGTAAGTAAGTCAGTCAGTCATTTTTTAAGACATTCAGTAAGTCATTCAGTAAGTAAGTCATTTAGTAAGTAAGTCAGTCATTCAGTAAGTCCTTCAGTAAGTAAGTCACTCAGTCAATCATTTAGTAAGTAAGTCAGTCAGTCTATTAGTAAGTCACTCAGTAAGCCAGTAAGTAAGTCAGTCAGTCATTTTTTAAGAAAGTCATTCTATCATTCAGTAAGGTAGTCAGTCAGTCATTTAATAAGTAAGTAAGTCAGTCATTCATTTCGTAAGTAAGTCAGTCAGTCATTTTTTCAGTAAGTCATTCAATAATTCAGTAAGGTAGTCAGTCAGTCATTTAATAAGTAAGTAAGTCAGTCATTCATTCCGTAAGTAAGTCAGTCATTCAATAAGTAAATAAGTCATTCATTCATTAAGTAAGTCAGTAAGTAAGTCCGTTAGTCATTCAACAAGTAAGTCAGTCAGTCATTCAGTATGTAATTAAGTCTATCATTCCATAAGTAAGTCATTTAGTAAGTTAGTAAGTAAATCATTCAGTAAGTCAGTCAGTCAGTTAGTCATTCAGTAAGTTAATAAGTCATCTAGTAAGTCAGTTAATAAGTTAGTTAGTAAGTTAGTGAGTTAGTAAGTCAGTCAGTATGCTAATCAGTAAGCCAGTCATTAAGTAAGTTAGTAAGTTAGTCAGTTAGTCAGTCAGTCAGTCAATCAGTCTGTCAGTAAGTAAGTCAATCAATAAGTTAGCGAGTCATTAAGTCAGTAAATAAGTTAGTGAGTCATTAAGTTAGTCATTCAGTAAGTTAGTAAGTCAGCCAGTAAGTTAGTGAGTTAGTAAGTTAGTGAGTTAGTAAGTTAGTTAGTAAGTTAGTCATTCTGTAAGTAAGTCAGTTAGTCAATAAGTTAGTGAGTTAATAAGTCAGTCAGTAAGTTAGTCATTCAGTAAGGTAGTGAGTTCTTAAGTTAGTAATTCAGTAAGTCATTCAGTCACTCAATAAGTTAGTAAGTCAGTAAGTCAGTCAATAATCTTTCAGTCAGTCAGTAAGTTAGAAAGTCAATCAGCCAGTTCGTCAGTAAGTCATTGAGTTAATCAGTCAGTCTTTCAGTAAGTAATTCAGTGAGTAAGTCAGTCAGTCATTCAATAAGTAAGTCAATCAGTCAGTCATTCAATAAGTAAGTCAGTCAGTCATTCAATAAGTAAGTCAGACAATCATTCAGTAAGTTAGTCATTCAGTAAGTGTGTTAGTTAGTCATTCAGTAAGTCGTTCAGTAAGTAAGTCATTTAGTAAGTAAGTAAGTCAGTCATTCAGTAAGTAAGTCAGTTAGTCAATCATTTAGTAAGTAAGTCAGTCAGTCATTTAGTAAGACATTTAGTAAGTCAGTCAGTAAGCCAGTAAGTAAGTTAGTCAGTCATTTTTTAAGTAAGTCATTCAATCATTCAGTGAGGTAGTCAGTCAGTAATTTAATAAGTAAGTAAGTCAGTCATTCATTCCTTAAGTAAGTCTGTCATTCAATAAGTAAATAAGTCATTCATTCATTAAGTAAGTCAGTAAGTAAGTGCGTCAGTCATTCAACAAGTAAGTAAGTCAGTCAGTCATTCAGTAAGTAATTAAGTCTGTCATTCCATAGGTAAGTCATTTAGTAAGTCAGTAAGTAAATCATTCAGTAAGTCAGTCAGTCATTCAATAAGAAAGTCAATCAGTCTTTCATTAAGTAAGTAAATCAGTCATTCAATAAGTAAGTTAGTCAATCATTCAGTAAGTATGTCAGTCAGTCATTCATTTAGTAAGTAAGTCAGTCATTCAACAAGTAAGTCATTCAGTCAGTCATTCAGTAAGTAAGTCATTCAGTCATTCAGTAAGTAAGTCATTCAGTCATTCATTAAGTAGGTCAGTCAATCAGTTAGTGAGTCAGTTAGTCAGTCATTTAGTATGTAAGTAAGTCAGTCAGTAATTCAGTTAGTTAGTCAGTATGTTTGTGAGTCAGTAAGTTTGTCATTCAGTAAGCTAGTAATTCAGTCAGTAAGTAAGTAAGTGATTCAGTAAGTCTGTCAGTAACTCAGTCAGTAAGCTAGTCATTCAATAAGTTAGTAAGTCAGTTAACTAGTCAGTAAATTAGTTAGTAAGTTAGTGAGTTAGTGAGTGAGTTAGTCATTCAGTAAGTTTATAAGTTAGACAGTTAGTCAGTAAGTTAGTCAGTATGTTAGTGAGTCAGTAAGTCAGTCAGTAGGTCAGTCAGTAGGTCAGTCATTCAGTGAGTAAGTAAATAAGTCAGTCAGTAAGTTAGTGGGTCAGTTCATCAGTCAGTAAGTTAGTAAGTCAATAAGTCAGTCAGTAAGTTAGTAAGTCAATAAGTCAGTCAGTAAGTTAGTCATTCACTAAGTTTGTAAGTCACGCAGTCAGTCCGTCGTTAAGTCAGTCAGAAAGTTAGTGATTCAATAATTCATTGAGTAAGTTAGCCATTCAGTAAGTATGTAAGTCAGTCACTCAGCCAGTCATTAAGTTAGTCCGTAAGTTAGTGAGTTAGCAAGTGAGTTTGTAAGTTTGTAAATCCGTAAGCCAGTCACTTAGTTAGTCGGTAAGTAAGTCAGTCAGTCAGTAAGTTCGTATGTCGTTATGTTAGTATGTTAGTCAGTCAGTGAGTCAGTCAGTAACTCAATCAGTAAGTTAGTGAGTCAGTAAGTCAATCAATAAGTTAATGAGTCCGTCAGTCAATTAGTAAGTTAGTCATTCAGTAAGTTAGTAAATTAATTAGTCAGTCAGTCACTAAGTCTTACAATAAGTTAGTGAGTCAGTAAATCAGCCAGTAAGTTAGTCATTCAGTAAGTTAGTAAGCTTGTCAATCAATCAGTCCGTAAGTCAGTCAGTAAGTTAGTGAGTCATTAATTCAGTCAGTAATTTAGTAACTCAGCAAGTCAGTCAGTAAGTTAGCCATTCAGTAAGTTTGTAAGTGAGTAAGTCAATAAGTTACTTAGTAAGTCAGTGAGTTAATAAGTCAGTTAGTAATTAGTAAGTCAGTAAGTTAGTCATTCTGTAGGTTAGTATGTCAGTCAGTTAGTCAGTAAGTTAGTGAGTCGGTAAGTCAGTCAGTAAGTCAGTCATTCAGTAAGTTAGTAATTCAGAAAGGTAGTGAGTCAGTGAGACAGTCAGTAAGTTAGTTAGTCAGTAAGTTAGTCATTCATTAAGTTAGTAAGTCAGTTAGTCAGTAATTAAGTAAGTTAGTCATTCAGTTAGTTAGTTAGTCAGTCAGTAAGTAAGTTAGCCAGTAAGTTATTTAGTTAGTAAGTCAGTAAGTCATTCAATCAGTCAGTATGTTAGTAAGTATGTAATTTAGTCAGTAAGTTAATACGTCAACAAGTCAATCAGTCTGGAAGTAAGTTAGTGAGTCAGTGAGTCAGTCAGTAATTTAGTGAATCAGTAAGTCATTCAGTAAGTTAGTCATTCAGTAAGTTAGTATGTCAGTCTGTCAGTTAGTAAGTTAGTCTGTAAGTTAGTGATTCAGAAAGTCAATCAGTAAGTTTGTCATTCAGTAAGTGAGTAAGTCATCCAGTTAGTTAGTAAGTTAGTAAGTCTGTGAATCAGTATGTCAGTCAGTAAGTTAGTGAGTCAGTAAGTCAGTCAACAAGTTAGTTATTCAATAAGTTAGTGAGTCAGTCAGTCATTCAATAAGTTAGTCAGTAAGTTAGTGAGTCAGTTAGTTAGTCATTCAATAAGTTAGTAAGTTCGTAAGTTTGTAAGTCAGTAAGTCATTCAATCACTCAGTAAGTTAGTAAGTCAGTAAGTAAGTCAGTAAGTCATTCAGTCAGTCAGTAAGTTAGTAAGTCAATCAACCAGTTCTTCAGTAAGTCAGTGAGTTAGTAAGTGAGTTAATAACTTAGTTAGTAAATTAGTCAGTCAGTAAGTTAGTGAGTCAGTAAGTAGGTTACTAAGTCAGTAAGTTATTCAGTAAGTCAGTCAGTAAGTAAGTTAGTATGTTAAAAGTTAGTAAGTAAGTAAGTCAGTCAGTCAGTAAGTTAGTCAGGCAGTAAGTTAGTCAATCAGTTAGTGAGTGAGTAAGTCAGTCAGTAAGTTAGTCAGTCAGTAAGTTAGTCATTCAGTAAGTTAGTAAGCCAGTCAATTAGTAAGTCAATCAGTAAGTTAGTAAGCCAGTCAGTTAGTAAGTCAATCAGTAAGTTAGTGAGTCAGTAAGTCAGTAAGTAAGTTAGTGAGTTAATAAGTCAGTAAGTAAGTTAGTCATTCAGTAAGTTAGTAAGTCAGTCAGTAAGTTAGTCAGTAAGTTAGGGGTCAGTAAGCCAGTCAGTAAGTTAGTAAGTTTGTGTATCGGTCAGTAAGTCAGTCAGTAAATCACTCTCTCAATCAGTAAGTTAGTAAGACAGTCGATCAGTCAGTAAGTCAGTCAGTTAGATAGTGAGTCAGTATGTCAGTCAATAAGTTAGTCATTCAGTAAGTTAGTAAGTCAATCAGTCATTCAGTAAGTCAGTCATTCAATAAGTTAGTAAGTCAATCTGTCAGTCAGTCAGTAAGTTAGTAAGTCAGTCAGTCAGTCCGTAAGTTAGTCAGTAAGTTCGTAATTCAATAAATAATTCAGTAAGTTAGTTAGTCAGTAAGTTCGTCATTCAGTAAGTTAATAAGTCATCCAGTAAGTCAGTCAATAAGTTAGTCAGTAATTTAGTGAGTTAGTAAGTCAATCAGTACGCTAGTCAGTAAGCCAGTCATTCAGTAAGTTAGTAAGTTAGTCAGTAATTAAGTAAGTCAGTCAGCCAGTCTGTCAATCAGTCAGTAAGTCAATAAATAAGTTAGTGAGTCATTAAGTCAGTAAATAAGTTAGTGAGTCAATCAGTCAGTAAATAAGTTAGTGAGTCAATCAGTCAGTCATTCAGTAAGTTAGTTAGTCAGACAGTCAATCATTCAACAAGTAAGTAAGTCAGTCATTCAGTAAGTAATTAGGTCTGTCATTCCAAAAGTAAGTCATTTAGTAAGTCAGTAAGTAAATCATTCAATAAGTCAGTCAGTCATTCAATAAGAAAGTCAATCAGTCTTTCATTAAGTAAGTAAATTAGTCATTCAATAAGTAATTTAGTCAATCATTCAGTAAGTATGTCAGTCAGTCATTCAGTAAGTAAGTAAGTCAGTCATTCAGCAAGTAAGTCATTCAATCAGTCATTCAGTAAGTAAGTCAGTTAGTCATTCAATAAGTAAGTCAGTCAGTCATTCAGTAAGTAAGTCATTCAGTCATTCATTAAGTAGGTCAGTCAGTCAGTCAGTTAGTAAGTAAGTTAGTGAGTCAGTAAGCCAGTTAGTATGTCAGTAAGTTAGTCATTAAGTAAGTTAGTAAGTTCGTAAGTTTGTAAGTCTGTAAGTCATTCAGTCACTAAGTTAGTAAGTAAGTCAGTAAGTCATTCAGTCAGTCAGTAAGTTAGTAAGTCAATCAGCCAGTACTTCAGTAAGTTAGTGAGTTAGTAAGTGAGTTAATAAGTTAGTTAGTAAGTAAGTCAGTCAGTAAGTTAGTGAGTCAGTAAGTCGGTTAGTAAGTCAATAAGTCAATCAATAAGTCAGTAAGTTAGTCAATCTCTAAGTCAGTAAGTCAGTCAGTCAGTCAGTATGTTAATCAGTAAGTTAGGGGTCAGTAAGTCAGTTAGTAAGTTAGTAAGTTAGTCAGTAAGTAAGTAAGTCAGTCAGTCAGTCTGTCAATCAGTCAGTAAGTCAGTAAATAAGTTAGTGAGTCAATCATTCAGTCATTCAGTAAGTTAGTTAGTCAGACAGTCAATCATTCAACAAGTAAGTAAGTCAGTCATTCAGTAAGTAATTAAGTCTGTCATTCCAAAAGTAAGTCATTTAGTAAGTCAGTAAGTAAATCATTCAATAAGTCAGTCAGTCATTCAATAAGAAAGTCAATCAGTCTTTCATTAAGTAAGTAAATTAGTCATTCAATAAGTAATTTTGTCAATCATTCAGTAAGTATGTCAGTCAGTCATTCAGTAAGTAAGTAAGTCAGTCATTCAGCAAGTAAGTCATTCAATCAGTCATTCAGTAAGTAAGTCAACTAGTCATTCAATAAGTAAGTCAGTCAGTCATTCAGTAAGTAAGTCATTCAGTCATTCATTAAGTAGGTCAGTCAGTCAGTTAGTCAGTAAGTAAGTTAGTGAGTCAGTAAGCCAGTTAGTATGTCAGTAATTTAGTCATTAAGTAAGTTAGTAAGTTCGTAAGTTTGTAAGTCTGTAAGTCATTCAGTCACTAAGTTAGTAAGTAAGTCAGTAAGTCATTCAGTCAGTCAGTAAGTTAGTAAGTCAATCAGCCAGTACTTCAGTAAGTTAGTGAGTTAGTAAGTGAGTTAATAAGTTAGTTAGTAAGTCAGTCAGTCAGTAAGTTAGTGAGTCAGTAAGTCGGTTAGTAAGTCAATAAGTCAATCAATAAGTCAGTAAGTTAGTCATTCTCTAAGTCAGTAAGTCAGTCAGTAAGTCAGTAAGTTAGTCAGTAAGTTAGGGGTCAGTAAGTCAGTCTGTAAGTTAGTAAGTTAGTTAGTAAGTAAGTAAGTAAGTAAGTCAGTCTGTCAATCAGTCAGTAAGTCAGTAAATAAGTTAGTGAGTCAATCAGTCAGTCATTCAGAAAATTTGTAAGTCAGACAGTCAATCATTCAACAAGTAAGTAAGTCAGTCATTCAGTAAGTAATTAAGTCTTTAATTCCAAAAGTAAGTCATTTAGTAAGTCAGTAAGTAAATCATTCAGTAAGTCAGTCAGTCATTCAATAAGAAAGTCATTCAGTCTTTCATTAAGTAAGTAAATTAGTCATTCAATAAGTAAGTTAGTCAATCATTCAGTAAGTATGTCAGTCAGTCATTCAGTAAGTAAGTAAGTCAGTCATTCAGCAAGTAAGTCATTCAATCAGTCATTCAGTAAGTAAGTCAGTCAGTCATTCAGTAAGTAAGTCATTCAGTCATTCATTAAGTAGGTCAGTCAGTCAGTTAGTCAGTAAGTAAGTTAGTGAGTCAATAAGCCAGTTAGTAAGTTAGTAAGTCAGTCAGTAAGTTAGTCATTCAGTAAGTTAGTAAGTTCGTAAGTTTGTACGTCAGTAAGTCATTCAGTCACTCAGTAAGTTAGTAAGTCAGTAAGTAAGTCAGTAAGTCATTCAGTCAGTCACTAAGTTAGTAAATCAATCAGCCAGTACTTCAGTAAGTCAGTGAGTTAGTAAGTCACTCAGTCTGTAAGTTAGTGAGTCAGTAAGTCGGTTAGTAAGTTAGTTATTAAGTTAGTCATTCTGTAAGTAAGTCAGTTAGTCAATAAGTTAGTGAGTTAGTAAGTCAGTCAGTAAGTTAGTCATTCAGTAAGGTAGTGAGTTCTTAAGTTAGTAATTCAATAAGTCATTCAGTCACTCAATAAGTTAGTAAGTCAGTAAGTCAGTCAATAATCTTTCAGTCAGTCAGTAAGTTAGAAAGTCAATCAGCCAGTTCGTCAGTAAGTCATTGAATTAATCAGTCAGTCTTTCAGTAAGTAATTCAGTGAGTAAGTCAGTCAGTCATTCAATAAGTAAGTCAATCAGTCAGTCATTCAATAAGTAAGTCAGTCAGTCATTCAATAAGTAAGTCAGACAATCATTCAGTAAGTGTGTTAGTTAGTCATTCAGTAAGTAAGTCATTTAGTAAGTAAGTAAGTCAGTCATTCAGTAAGTAAGTCAGTTAGTCAATCATTTAGTAAGTAAGTCAGTCAGTCATTTAGTAAGACATTCAGTAAGTCAGTCAGTAAGCCAGTAAGTAAGTTAGTCAGTCATTTTTTAGGTAAGTCATTCAATCATTCAGTGAGGTAGTCAGTCAGTCATTTAATAAGTAAGTAAGTCAGTCATTCATTCCTTAAGTAAGTCTGTCATTCAATAAGTAAATAAGTCATTCATTCATTAAGTAAGTCAGTAAGTAAGTGCGTCAGTCATTCAACAAGTAAGTAAGTCAGTCAGTCATTCAGTAAGTAATTAAGTCTGTCATTCCATAGGTAAGTCATTTAGTAAGTCAGTAAGTAAATCATTCAGTAAGTCAGTCAGTCATTCAATAAGAAAGTCAATCAGTCTTTCATTAAGTAAGTAAATCAGTCATTCAATAAGTAAGTTAGTCAATCATTCAGTAAGTATGTCAGTCAGTCATTCATTTAGTAAGTAAGTCAGTCATTCAACAAGTAAGTCATTCAGTCAGTCATTCAGTAAGTAAGTCAGTCAGTCATTCAGTCATTCAGTAAGTAAGTCATTCAGTCATTCATTAAGTAGGTCAGTCAATCAGTTAGTGAGTCAGTTAGTCAGTCATTTAGTATGTAAGTAAGTCAGTCAGTAATTCAGTTAGTTAGTCAGTATGTTTGTGAGTCAGTAAGTTTGTCATTCAGTAAGCTAGTAATTCAGTCAGTAAGTAAGTAAGTGATTCAGTAAGTCTGTTAGTAACTCAGTCAGTAAGCTAGTCATTCAATAAGTTAGTAAGTCAGTTAACTAGTCAGTAAATTAGTTAGTAAGTTAGTGAGTTAGTGAGTGAGTTAGTCATTCAGTAAGTTTGTAAGTTAGACAGTTAGTCAGTAAGTTAGTCAGTATGTTAGTGAGTCAGTAAGTCAGTCAGTAGGTCAGTCAGTAGGTCAGTCATTCAGTGAGTAAGTAAATAAGTCAGTCAGTAAGTTAGTGGGTCAGTTCATCAGTCAGTAAGTTAGTAAGTCAATAAGTCAGTCAGTAAGTTAGTCATTCACTAAGTTTGTAAGTCACGCAGTCAGTCCGTCGTTAAGTCAGTCAGAAAGTTAGTGATTCAATAATTCATTGAGTAAGTTAGCCATTCAGTAAGTATGTAAGTCAGTCACTCAGCCAGTCATTAAGTTAGTCCGTAAGTTAGTGAGTTAGCAAGTGAGTTTGTAAGTTTGTAAATCCGTAAGCCAGTCACTTAGTTAGTCGGTAAGTAAGTCAGTCAGTCAGTAAGTTCGTATGTCGTTATGTTAGTATGTTAGTCAGTCAGTGAGTCAGTCAGTAACTCAATCAATAAGTTAATGAGTCCGTCAGTCAATTAGTAAGTTAGTCATTCAGTA
This sequence comes from Lupinus albus, assembly GCA_009771035.1. Taxonomy (NCBI): domain Eukaryota; kingdom Viridiplantae; phylum Streptophyta; class Magnoliopsida; order Fabales; family Fabaceae; genus Lupinus; species Lupinus albus. Next base: position 9,835,384 of record CM020020.1, on the reverse strand, counting down.
AGTTAGTAAATTAATTAGTCAGTCAGTCACTAAGTCTTACAGTAAGTTAGTGAGTCAGTAAGTCAGCCAGTAAGTTAGTCATTCAGTAAGTTAGTAAGCTTGTCAATCAATCAGTCCGTAAGTCAGTCAGTAAGTTAGTGAGTCATTAATTCAGTCAGTAATTTAGTAACTCAGCAAGTCAGTCAGTAAGTTAGCCATTCAGTAAGTTTGTAAGTGAGTAAGTCAATAAGTTACTTAGTAAGTCAGTGAGTTAATAAGTCAGTTAGTAATTAGTAAGTCAGTAAGTTAGTCATTCTGTAGGTTAGTATGTCAGTCAGTTAGTCAGTAAGTTAGTGAGTCGGTAAGTCAGTCAGTAAGTCAGTCATTCAGTAAGTTAGTAATTCAGAAAGGTAGTGAGTCAGTGAGACAGTCAGTAAGTTAGTTAGTCAGTAAGTTAGTCATTCATTAAGTTAGTAAGTCAGTTAGTCAGTAATTAAGTAAGTTAGTCATTCAGTTAGTTAGTTAGTCAGTCAGTAAGTAAGTTAGCCAGTAAGTTATTTAGTTAGTAAGTCAGTAAGTCATTCAATCAGTCAGTATGTTAGTAAGTATGTAATTTAGTCAGTAAGTTAGTACATCAACAAGTCAATCAGTCTGGAAGTAAGTTAGTGAGTCAGTGAGTCAGTCAGTAATTTAGTGAGTCAGTAAGTCATTCAGTAAGTTAGTCATTCAGTAAGTTAGTATGTCAGTCTGTCAGTTAGTAAGTTAGTCTGTAAGTTAGTGATTCAGAAAGTCAATCAGTAAGTTTGTCATTCAGTAAGTGAGTAAGTCAGCCAGTTAGTTAGTAAGTTAGTAAGTCTGTGAATCAGTATGTCAGTCAGTAAGTTAGTGAGTCAGTAAGTCAGTCAACAAGTTAGTTATTCAATAAGTTAGTGAGTCAGTCAGTCATTCAATAAGTTAGTCAGTAAGTTAGTGAGTCAGTTAGTTAGTCATTCAATAAGTTAGTAAGTTCGTAAGTTTGTAAGTCAGTAAGTCATTCAGTCACTCAGTAAGTTAGTAAGTCAGTAAGTAAGTCAGTAAGTCATTCAGTCAGTCAGTAAGTTAGTAAGTCAATCAACCAGTTCTTCAGTAAGTCAGTGAGTTAGTAAGTGAGTTAATAACTTAGTTAGTAAATTAGTCAGTCAGTAAGTTAGTGAGTCAGTAAGTAGGTTAGTAAGTCACTAAGTTATTCAGTAAGTCAGTCAGTAAGTAAGTTAGTATGTTAAAAGTTAGTAAGTAAGTAAGTCAGTCAGTCAGTAAGTTAGTCAGGCAGTAATTTAGTCAATCAGTTAGTGAGTGAGTAAGTCAGTCAGTAAGTTAGTCAGTCAGTAAGTTAGTCATTCAGTAAGTTAGTAAGCCAGTCAGTTAGTAAGTCAATCAGTAAGTTAGTAAGCCAGTCAGTTAGTAAGTCAATCAGTAAGTTAGTGAGTCAGTAAGTCAGTAAGTAAGTTAGTGAGTTAATAAGTCAGTAAGTAAGTTAGTCATTCAGTAAGTTAGTAAGTCAGTCAGTAAGTTAGTCAGTAAGTTAGGGGTCAGTAAGCCAGTCAGTAAGTTAGTAAGTTTGTGTATCGGTCAGTAAGTCAGTCAGTAAATTACTCTCTCAGTCAGTAAGTTAGTAAGACAGTCGATCAGTCAGTAAGTCAGTCAGTTAGATAGTGAGTCAGTAAGTTAGTCAGTAAGTTAGTAAGTCAATCAGTCATTCAGTAAGTCAGTCATTCAATAAGTTAGTAAGTCACTAAATAAGTTAGTGAGTCAATCAGTCAGTCATTCAGTAAGTTAGTTAGTCAGACAGTCAATCATTCAACAAGTAAGTAAGTCAGTCATTCAGTAAGTAATTAAGTCTGTCATTCCAAAAGTAAGTCATTTAGTAAGTCAGTAAGTAAATCATTCAATAAGTCAGTCAGTCATTCAATAAGAAAGTCAATCAGTCTTTCATTAAGTAAGTAAATTAGTCATTCAATAAGTAATTTAGTCAATCATTCAGTAAGTATGTCAGTCAGTCATTCAGTAAGTAAGTAAGTCAGTCATTCAGCAAGTAAGTCATTCAATCAGTCATTCAGTAAGTAAGTCAGTTAGTCATTCAATAAGTAAGTCAGTCAGTCATTCAATAAGTAAGTCATTCAGTCATTCATTAAGTAGGTCAGTCAGTCAGTCAGTTAGTAAGTAAGTTAGTGAGTCAGTAAGCCAGTTAGTATGTCAGTAAGTTAGTCATTAAGTAAGTTAGTAAGTTCGTAAGTTTGTAAGTCTGTAAGTCATTCAGTCACTAAGTTAGTAAGTAAGTCAGTAAGTCATTCAGTCAGTCAGTAAGTTAGTAAGTCAATCAACCAGTACTTCAGTAAGTTAGTGAGTTAGTAAGTGAGTTAATAAGTTAGTTAGTAAGTAAGTCAGTCAGTAAGTTAGTGAGTCAGTAAGTCGGTTAGTAAGTCAATAAGTCAATCAATAAGTCAGTAAGTTAGTCAATCTCTAAGTCAGTAAGTTAGTCAGTCAGTCAGTAAGTTAATCAGTAAGTTAGGGGTCAGTAAGTCAGTTAGTAAGTTAGTAAGTTAGTCAGTAAGTAAGTCAGTCAGTCAGTCAGTCTGTCAATCAGTCAGTAAGTCACTAAATAAGTTAGTGAGTCAATCAGTCAGTCATTCAGTAAGTTAGTTAGTCAGACAGTCAATCATTCAACAAGTAAGTAAGTCAGTCATTCAGTAAGTAATTAAGTCTGTCATTCCAAAAGTAAGTCATTTAGTAAGTCAGTAAGTAAATCATTCAATAAGTCAGTCAGTCATTCAATAAGAAAGTCAATCAGTCTTTCATTAAGTAAGTAAATTAGTCATTCAATAAGTAATTTTGTCAATCATTCAGTAAGTATGTCAGTCAGTCATTCAGTAAGTAAGTAAGTCAGTCATTCAGCAAGTAAGTCATTCAATCAGTCATTCAGTAAGTAAGTCAACTAGTCATTCAATAAGTAAGTCAGTCAGTCATTCAGTAAGTAAGTCATTCAGTCATTCATTAAGTAGGTCAGTCAGTCAGTTAGTCAGTAAGTAAGTTAGTGAGTCAGTAAGCCAGTTAGTGTGTCAGTAAGTTAGTCATTAAGTAAGTTAGTAAGTTCGTAAGTTTGTAAGTCTGTAAGTCATTCAGTCACTAAGTTAGTAAGTAAGTCAGTAAGTCATTCAGTCAGTCAGTAAGTTAGTAAGTCAATCAGCCAGTACTTCAGTAAGTTAGTGAGTTAATAAGTTAGTTAGTAAGTCAGTCAGTCAGTAAGTTAGTGAGTCAGTAAGTCGGTTAGTAAGTCAATAAGTCAATCAATAAGTCAGTAAGTTAGTCATTCTCTAAGTCAGTAAGTCAGTCAGTCAGTCAGTAAGTTAGTCAGTAAGTTAGGGGTCAGTAAGTCAGTCAGTAAGTTAGTAAGTTAGTCAGTAAGTAAGTAAGTAAGTCAGTCAGTCTGTCAATCAGTCAGTAAGTCAGTAAATAAGTTAGTGAGTCAATCAGTCAGTCATTCAGAAAGTTTGTAAGTCAGACAGTCAATCATTCAACAAGTAAGTAAGTCAGTCATTCAGTAAGTAATTAAGTCTTTAATTCCAAAAGTAAGTCATTTAGTAAGTCAGTAAGTATATCATTCAGTAAGTCAGTCAGTCATTCAATAAGAAAGTCATTCAGTCTTTCATTAAGTAAGTAAATTAGTCATTCAATAAGTAAGTTAGTCAATCATTCAGTAAGTATGTCAGTCAGTCATTCAGTAAGTAAGTAAGTCAGTCATTCAGCAAGTAAGTCATTCAATCAGTCATTCAGTAAGTAAGTCAGTCAGTCATTCAGTAAGTAAGTCATTCAGTCATTCATTAAGTAGGTCAGTCAGTCAGTTAGTCAGTAAGTAAGTTAGTGAGTCAATAAGCCAGTTAGTAAGTTAGTAAGTCAGTCAGTAAGTTAGTCATTCAGTAAGTTAGTAAGTTCGTAAGTTTGTACGTCAGTAAGTCATTCAGTCACTCAGTAAGTTAGTAAGTCAGTAAGTAAGTCAGTAAGTCATTCAGTCAGTCACTAAGTTAGTAAATCAATCAGCCAGTACTTCAGTAAGTCAGTGAGTTAGTAAGTCACTCAGTCTGTAAGTTAGTGAGTCAGTAAGTCGGTAAGTAATTCAATAAGTCAATCAGTAAGTTAGTCAGTAAGTCAGTCAGTAAGTAAGTTAGTAAGTCAGTAAGTTAGTAAGTAAGTAAGTCTGTCAGTCAATAAGTCATTCAGTCAGTAAGTTAGTATGTTAGTAACTTAGTAAGTAAGTAAGTCAGTCAGTCAGTAAGTTAGTCAGGCAGTAAGTTAGTCAGTCAGTTAGTGAGTGAGTAAGTCAGTCAGTAAGTTAGTCAGTCAGTAAGTTAGTCATTCAGTAAGTTAGTAAGCAAGTCAGTTAGTAAGTCAATCAGTAAGTTAGTAAGTCAGTAAGTCAGTTCGTAAGTTTGTCAGTAAGTTAGTAATTCAATAAGTCAGTCAGTAAGTTAGTCAGTCAGTAAGTTAGTCATTCAGTAAGTTAATAAGTCATCCAGTAAGTCAGTCAGTCTGTCAATCATTCAGTAAGTTAGTCAATAAGTTAGTTAGTCATTAAGTCAGTAAATAAGTCAGTGAGTCAATCAGTCAGTCATTAAGTAAGTTAGTAAGTAAGTCTGTCAGTCATTCAACAAGTAAGCCAGTCAGTCATTCAGTAAGTAATTAAGTCTGTCATTCCAAAAGTAAGTCATTTAGTAAGTCATTATGTAAATCATTCAGTAAGTCAGTCAGTCATTCAATAAGAAAGTCAATCAGTCTTTCATTAAGTAAGTAAATTAGTCATTCAATAAGTAAGTTAGTCAGTCATTCAGTAAGTATGTCAGTCAGTGATTCAATAAGTAAGTAAGTCAGTCATTCAGCAAGTAAGTCATTCAATCAGTCATTCAGTAAGTAAGTCAGTCAATCGTTCAATAAGTAAGTAAGTCTGTCATTCAGTAAGTAAGTCATTCAGTCATTCATTAAGTAGGTCAGACAGTTAGTTAGTCAGTAAGTAAGTTAGTGAGTCAGTAAGCCAGTTGGTATGTCAGTAAGTTAGTCATTCAGTAAGTTAGTAAGTTCGTAAGTTTGTAAGTCAGTAAGTCATTCAGTCACTAAGTAAGTTAGTAAGTCAGTAAGTAAGTCTGTAAGTCATTCAGTCAGTCAGTAAGTTAGTAAGTCAATCAGCCAGTACTTCAGTAAGTCAGTGAGTTAGTAAGTGAGTTAATAAGTTAGTAGTAAGTCAGTCAATCAGTAAGTTAGTGAGTCAGTAAGTCGGTTAGTAAGTCAATAAGTCAATCATTAAGTTAGTCAGTAAGTCAGTCAGTGAGTAAGTTAGTAAGTCAGTAAGTTAGTATGTAAGTAAGTCTGTCAGTCAGTAAGTCATTCAGTCAATAAGTTAGTATGTCAGTAAGTTACTAAGTAAGTAAGTCAGTCAATCAGTAAGTTAGTTTGGCAGTAAGTTAGTCAGTCAGTTAGTGAGTGAGTAAGTCAGTCAGTAAGTTAGTCAGTCAGTAATTTAGTCATTCAGTAAGTTAGTCAGTCAGTAATTTAGTCATTCAGTAAGTTAGTAAGCAAGTCAGTCAATCAGTAAGTTAGTGAGTTAGTAAGTCAGTAAGTAAGGTAGTGAGTCAATAAGTCAGTAAGTAAGTTAGTCATACAGTACGTTAGTAAGTCAGTTAGTTAGTTAATCAGTAAGTAAGTTTGTGAGTCAGTAAGTCAATAAGTTAGTCATTCTCTAAGTTAGTAAGTCAGTCAGTAAGTTAGTCAGTAAGTTAGGGGTCAGTAAGTCAGTCAGTAAGTTACTGAGACAGTCAATCAGTCAGTAAGTCAGTCAGTTAGATAGTGAGTCAGTAAGTTAGTCATTCAGTAAGTCAGTCAGTCATTAAGTAAGTCAGTCATTTAGTGAGTTAGTTAGTCAATCAGTCAGTCAGTCAGTAAGTTAGTCATTCAGTAAGTTAATAACTCATCCAGTAAGTCAGTCAATAAGTTAGTTAGTAAGTTAGTGAGTTAGTAAGTTAGTCAGTAAGCTAGTCAGTAAGCAAGTCATTCAGTAAGTTAGTAAGTTAGTCAGTAAGTCAGTCAGTCAGTCAGTCAGTCAGTCAGTCAGTCAATAAGTTAGCGAGTCATTAAGTCTGTATATAAGTTAGTGAGTCAGTAAGTTAGTCGTTAATTTAGTTAGTAAGTTAGTCATTCAGTAAGTTAGAAAGTCAACCAATAAGTTAGTGAGTTTGTAAGTCAGTCAGTAAGTTAGTCATTCTGTAAGTAAGTAAGATAGTCAGCAAGTTAGTCAGTAAGTTAGTGAGTTAGTAAGTCAATCTGTAAGTTAGAGAGGCAGTAAGTAAGTCATTCAGTCTCTCAATAAGTGAGTAAGTCAGTAAGTCAATCAATAAGTCATTCAGTTAGTCAGTAAGTTAGTATGTCAATCAGCCAGTTCGTCAGTAAGTTAGTGAGTTAGTCAGTCAGTCATTCAGTAAGCAATTCAGTGGGTAAGTCAGTCAGTCATTCAATAAGTAACTCAGTCAGTCAGTCATTCAATAAGTAAGTCAGTCACTCATTCAATAAGTAAGTCAGTCAATCATTCAGTAAGTTTGTAATTTAGTCATTCAGTAACTGTGTCAGTCTGTAAGTCAGTTAGTCATTTAGTAAGTCGTTCAGTAAGTAAGTATGTAAGTCAGTCATTCAGTAAGTCATTCAGTAAGTAAGTAAGTCAGTCAATCATTTAGTAAGTAAGTCAGTCAGTCATTTAGTAAGACATTTAGTAAGTCAGTCAGTAAGGCATTAAGTAAGTCAGTCAGTCATTTCTTAAGTAAGTCATTCAATCATACAGTAAGGTAATCAGTCAGTCATTCAATAAGTAAGTAAGTCAGTCATTCATTCCGTAAGTAAGTCAGTCATTCAATAAGTAAATTAGTCAGTCATTCATTAAGTAAGTCAGTAAGTAAGTCCGTCAGTCATTCAACAAGTAAGCCAGTCAGTCATTCTGTAAGTAATTAAGTCTGTCATTCCATAAGTAAGTCATTTAGTAAGTCAGTACGTAAATCATTCAGTAAGTCAGTCAGTCATTCAATAAGAAAGTCAATCAGTCTTTCATTAAGTAAGTAAGTTAGTCATTCAATAAGTAAGTTAGTCAATCATTCAGTAAGTATGTCAGTCAGTCATGCAGTTAGTAAGTAAGTCAGTCATTCAACAAGTAAGTCATTCAATTAGTCATTCAGTAAGTAAGTCATTCAGTTAGTCAGTAAGTAAGTTAGTGAGTCAGTAAGCCAGTTAGTAAGTCAGTAAGTCAGTCTGTAAGTTAGACACTCAGTAAGTTAGTAAGTTCGTAAGTCAGTATGTCATTCAGTCACTCAGAAAGTTAGTAAGTCAGTAAGTAAGTCAGTAAGTCATTTAGTCAGTCAGTAAGTTAGTAAGTCAATCAGCAGTTTCTTCAGTAAGTCAGTGAGTTAGTAAGTAAGTTAATAAGTTAGTTAGTAAGTCAGTCAGTCTGTAAATCAGTCAGTAAGTTAATGAGTCATTCGGTAAGTTTGTAAGTCAGTCAGTCAGTTAGTCAGTACGTAAGTTAGTGAGTTAGTAAGTTAGTCATTCGGTAAGTTAGTAAGTCAGACAGTGAGTAAGTTTGTGAGTTAGTAAGTCACTAAGTCAATCATTTTGTTTCTAAGTCAGTCAGTAAGTTAGTGAGTCAGTAAGTCGGTTAGTAAGTCTGTAAGTCAGTCAGTAAGTTAGTCAGTAAGTCAGTCAGTAAGTAAGTTAGTAAGTCAGTAAGTTAGTAAGTAAGTAAGTCAGTCAGTCAGTAAGTCAGTAAGTCATTCAGTCAGTAAGTTAGTGAGTCAGTAAGTCGGTTATTAAGTCAATAAGTCAGTCAGTAAGTTAGTCAGTAAGTCAGTCAGTAAGTAAGTTAGTAAGTTAGTAAGTAAGTAAGTCAGTCAGTAAGTCATTCAGTCAGTAAGTTAGTATGTCAGTAAGTTAGTAAGTCAGTCAGTAAGTTAGTCAGTTAGTTAGTGAGTGAGTAAGTCAGTCAGTAAGTTAGTCATTCAGTAAGTTAGTAAGCAAGTCAGTCAGTAAGTCAATCAGTAAGTTAGTGAGTCAGTAAGTCAGTAAGTAAGTTAGTGAGTCAATAAGCCAGTAAGTAAGTTAGTCATTCGGTAAGTTAGTTAGTCAGTTAATCAGTAAGTAAGTTAGTGAGTCTGTAAGCCAGTTAGTAAGTCAGTAAGTTAGTCATTCTCTAAGTCAGTAAGTCAGTCAGTCAGTCAGTAAGTTAGAGCGTGAGTAAGTTAGTCAGTGAGTTAGTAAGTTAGTATGTCGGTTTGTAAGTCAGTTAGTAAATCACTCTCTCAGTCAATAAGTTAGTAAGTCAGTCAATCAATTAGTAAGTCAGTAAGTAAGAGAGTGAGTCAGTAAGTCAGTAAGTAAGTTAGTCATTCAATAACTTAGTAAGTCAGTCAGTCATTTAGTTAGTCAGTCACTCAGTAAGTTAGTAAGTGAATCAGTCAGTCAGTTAGTAAGTTAGTAAGTCAGTCAGTCAGTCCGTATATTAGTTAGTAAGTTAGTAGGTCAGTAAGTCAGTAAGTAAGTTAGTCAGTCAGTAAGTCAGACAGTAAGTTAGTCATTCAGTAAGTTAATAAGTCATCCAGTAAGTCAGTCAATAAGTTAGTCAGAAACTTAGTGAGTTAGTAAGTCAGTCAGTAAGCCAGTCATTAAGCCAGTCATTCAGTAAGTTAGAAAGTTAGTCAGTAAGTCAGTTAGTCAGTCATTCAGTAAGTCAGTCAATAAGTTAGCGAGTCATTAAGTCAGTAAATAAGTTAGTGAGTTAGTAAGTTAGTCAGTAAGTTAGTCATTCAGTAAGTTAGTAAGTTAGCTAGTAAGTTAGTGAGTTAGTAAGTCAGTCAGTCAGGTAGTCATTCTTTAAGTAAGTAAGTTAGTCAGTAAGTTAGTGAGTAAGTAAGTCAGTCAGTGAGTTAGAGAGTTAGTAAGTTAGTCATTCAGTAAGTTCGTAAGTTAGTAAGTCAGTAAGTCATTCAGTTAGTCTATAAGTTAGTAAGTCAATAAGTCATTCAGTCAGTCAGTAAGTTAGTAAGTCAATCAGCCAGTTCGTTAGTAAGTCAGTGAGTTAGTAAGTGAGTCAGTAAGTTAGTTAGTTAGTAAGTCAGTCAGTCAGTAAGTCAGTCAGTAAGTTATTGAGTTAGTAAGTCGGTTAGTAAGTTAGTATGTCAGTAAGTCAGTTAGTAAGTTAGTAAGGTAGTCAGTCAGTCAGTCAGTAAGTTAGCAAGTAAGTAAGTTAGTAAGTTAGTATGTCGGTTTGTAAGTCAGTCAGTAAATCACTCTCTCAGTCAGTAAGTTAGTAAGTCAGTCACTCAGTCATTATGTTAGTGAGTAAGATAGTGAGTCAGTAAGTTAGCATTCAATAAGTTAGTAAGTCAGTCATTCAGTTAGTCAGTCATTCAGTAAGTTAGTAAGTGATTCAGTCATTCAGTTAGTAAGTCAGTTAGTCAGTCCGAATGTTAGTTAGTAAGTTAGTAAGTCAGTAAGTAAGTTAGTCAGTTAGTAAGTCAGACAGTAAGTTAGTCATTCAGTAAGTTAATAAGTCATCCAGTAAGTCAGTCAATAAGTTAGTTAGTAAGTTAGTGAGTTAGTAAGTTAGTCAGTAAGCTAGTCAGTAAGCCAGTCATTCAGTAAGTTAGTAAGTTAGTGAGTAAGTCAGTTAATCTGTCAGTCAGTCAGTAAGTCAGTAAGTCAGTCTATTAGTTAGCGAGTCATTAAGTCAGTAAATAACTTAGTGAGTGAGTAGGTTAGTCAGTAAGTTAGTCATTCAGTAAGTTAGTAAGTTAGCCAGTAAGTTAGTGAGTTAGTAAGTCAGTCAGTAAGATAGTCATTCTGTAAGTAAGTAAGTTAGTCAGTAAGTTAGTGAGTAAGTAAGTAAGTCAGTAAGTTAGTTAGTTAGTAAGTCAGTCAGTCAGTAAGTCAGTCAGTAAGTTATTGAGTCAATAAGTCGGTTAGTAAGATAGTATGTCAGTAAGTCAGTTAGTAAGCTAGTCAGTAAGTCAGTCCGTCAGTCAGTAAGTTAGCAAGTAAGTATGTTAGTAAGTAAGTCAGTAAGTCAGTCAGTAAGTCATTCAGTCAGTAAGTTAGTATGTCAGTAAGTCAGTCAGTCATTTAGTATGGCAGTCAGTCAGTTTGTGAGCCATTAAGTTAGTCGGTAAGTTAGTCATTCAGTAAGTTAGTGAGCACGTTAGTCAGTAAGTTAATCAGTAAGTTAGTGAGTCAGTAAGTCAGCCAGTAAGTTAGTGAGTCATTAAGTCAGTATGTAAGTTAGTCATTCATTAAGTTAGTATATCAGTCAGTCAATTAGTCAGTAAGTATGTTAGTGAGTCAGTAAGCCAGTCAGTAAGTCATTAATTCATTCAGTCAGTTAGTCAGTAAGTAAGTTAGTCAGTAAGTAAGAGTGTCAGTAAGTCAGTAAGTCAGTCCGTAAGTAAGTGAGTCAGTAAGTGAGTCAGTAAGTAAGTGAGTCAGTAAGTTAGTCATTCAGTAAGTTAGTAAGTTCGTAAGTTAGTAAGTTAGTAAGTTCGTAAGTTAGTAAGTTAGTAAATCATTCAGTCACTCAGTAAGTTAGTAAGTCAGTAAGTCAATCAATAAGTGAGTCATTCAGTTAGTTAGTAAGTTAGTTAGTCAATAAGTTATTGAGTCAGTAAGTCGGTTAGTAAATTAGTAAATCAATAAGTCAGTTAGTAAGTTAGTCAGTCATTAAGTTAGCAAGTAAGTATGTTAGTAAGTCAGTCAGTAAGTCAGTCAGTAACTGATTCAGTCAGTAAGTTAGTATGTCAGTAAGTTAGTCTGTCAGTAACGTAGTAAGTCAATTAGTGAGTCAGTAAGTCAGTCAATAATTTAGTCATTCAGTAAGTTAGTAAGCAAGTAAGTAAGTAAGTCAATCAGTAAGATAGTGAGTCAGTAAGTCTGTCAGTAAGTTAGTGAATCAATAAGTCAGTAAGTAAGTTAGTCATTTAGTAAGTTAGTATGTCAGTCAGTCAGTTAGTCAGTAAATAAGTTAGTGAGTCAGTAAGCCAGTCAGTATGTTAGTCATTATGTAAGTCAGTCAGTTAGTCAGTCAGTAAGTCAATAAGTTAGTAAGTCAATCAGTAAGTCAGTTATTAAGTCAGTCTCTCAGTCAGTAAGTTAGTAAGTCAGTCAATCACTCAGTAAGATAGTGAGTCAGTAAGTCTGTCAATAAGATAGTCATTCAGTAAGTTAGTAAGTCAGTAAGTCAGTCAGTCAACAAGTGAGTAAGTCAATCAGTAAATTAGTGTGTCAGTAAGTTAGTTAGTTAATTAGCAAGTCAGTAAGTCAATCAGTAAGTTAGTTAGTAAGTTAGTCAGTCATTCAGTAAGTTAATAAGTCAGTAAGTTAGTATGTAAGTCAGTCAGTAAGTCAGACTGTAAGTTAGTGAGTCAGTAAGTCAGTTAGTAAGTTAGTGAGTCATTAAGTCAGTCAGTAAGTTAGTGATTCAATAAGTTAGTCAGTCATTCAGTCAGTAAGTATGTTAGTGAGTCATTAATCAGTCAGTAAGTTAGTTAGTAAATTAGTGAGTCAGTAAGTCTGTAAGAAAGTTAGTCATTCAGGAAGTTAGTAAGTTAGTAAGTCAGATAGTTAGTCAGTAAGTTAGTCAATAACTTAACAAGTCAATAAGTTAGTCAGTAATTTAGTGAGTCAGTAAGTCAATCATTAATTTAGTCATTCAGTAAGTTAGTAAGTCAGTCAATTAGCCAGTAAGTCAGTCAGTAAGTTAGTGAGTCAGTAAGTTAGTCAGTAAGTTAGTCATTCAGTAAGTTAGTAAGTCAGTAAGTTAGTCAGTAAGTTAGTGAGTTAGTAAGTCAGTCGGTAAGTTAGTGAGTCAGTAAGCAAGTCAGTAAGTTAATCATTCAGTAAGTTAGTAAGTTAGTAAGTAAGTCAGTCAGACAGTCATTCAGTAAGTTAGTAAGTCAGTCTGTCAGTCTGTAAATTTGTGTGTCAGTAAGTCAGTAAGTTAGTTAGTAAGACAGTCAGTCAGTAAGTCAGTTCGTAAGTTAGTGAGTCAGTAAGTCAGTTAGTAAGTTAGTGAGTCAGTAAATCAGTCAGTAAGTTAGTCAGTCAGTTAGTAACTAAAGAAGTCAGTAAGTTAGTATGTAAGTCAGTCAGCAAGTCAGTGATTAAGTTAGTGAGTCAATAAGTCATTCAGTAAGTTAGTAAGTTAGCTAGTAAGTAAGTCAGTCAATCATTAAGTTAGTAAGTTGGAAAGTTTGTAAGTCAGTAAGTCAGTCAGTAAGTTTGTAAGTGAGTAAGTTAGTAAGTCAGCCAGTAAGTTAGTGAGTCAGTAAGTCAGTCATTCAATAAGTTAGTAAGTCAGTAAGTTAGTAAGTGAATCAATAAGTTAGTGAGTCAGTAAGTCAGTCAGTAAGTTAGTGAGTCAATAAGTCAGTAAGTAAGATAGTCATTCTGTAAGTTAGTAAGTCATTCAGTCAGTAAGTTAGTCAGTAAGTTAGTGAGTCACTAAGTCAATCAGTTAGTTTGTAAGTTAGTAAGTCAGTCAGTAAGTCAGTCAGTAAGTTAGTCACTCTTTCTGTAAGTTAGTAAGTCAGTCACTCTGTCAGTAAGTTAGTAAATTAGTAAATCTGTCAATCAGTCAGTAAGTCAGTCAGTAAGATAGTGAGATAGTAAGTTAGTCATTCAGTAAGTTAGTAAGTCAGTCAGTATGTCAGCCATTCAGTCAGTATGTCAGTCATTCAGCAAGTTAATAAGTCAGCCAATAAGTCATTTAATAAGTTAGTCAGTAGGTCAGTCGGTAAGCCAATCATTCAGTAAGTTAGTAAGTTAGTCAGTACGTCAGTCACTAAGTTAGTGAGTCAGTAAGTCAGTCAATAAGTCAGTCATTCAGTAAGTTTGTAATTCAGTTAGTTAGTGAATCAATAATTCAGTCAGTAAGTTAGTGAGTCAGTTAGTAAGTTAGTCATTCACTGATTTAGTTAGTCAGTCAGTCAATTAGACAGTAAGAAAGTTTAAGAGTCAGTAAGTCAGTCAGTAAATTAGTCATTCAGTAAGTTAGTAAGTAAGTCAGTCAATCAGTCAGTCGGTAAGTTAGCCAGTAAGTTAGTTAGTTAGTAAGTCAGTAAGTCAGTCAGTCAATAAGTTAGTAAGTTAGTAAGCCAATCAGTAAGTTAGTGAGTCAGTAAATTAGTCAGTAAGTTAGTCAATCAAGAAGTTAGTAAGTTAGTATGTCAGTAAGTCAATCAGTTAGCCAGTTAGTAAGTTAGTAAGTCAGTAAGTTAGTTAGTTAGTTAGTCAGTCAATCAGCAAGTTAGTAAGTCAATCAGTCAGTTAGTCACTAAGTCATCAGTAAATTAGTCTGTCAGTAAGTTAGTTAGCAAGTCAGTCAGTCAGTAAGTCAGTCGGTAAGTTAGTTAGGCAGTAAGTCAGTTAGTAAGTTAGTGAGTCAGTAAGTCAGTCATTAAGTTAGTCAGAAAGCTAGTCAGTCAGTCAGTAAGTAAATAAGTCTGTAAGTTAGTAATTAAGTCAGTCAGTCAGTCAGCAAGTCAGTCAATAAGTTAGTGAGTCAATAAGTCATTCAGTAAGTTAGTAAGTCAGTCAGTCGTTAAGTTAGTAAGTCAGAAAGTCAGTCAGTAAGTTAGTGAGTCAGTAAGTCAGTCAGTAAGTTAGTGAGTCAATAAGTCTGTAAGTAAGATAGTCATTCGGTAAGTTAGTAAGTCAGTCAGTCTGTAAGTTAGTTAGTAAGTTTGTGAGTTAGTAAGTCACTAAGTCAATCATTTTGTTTGTAAGTCGGTAAATCAGTCTGTAAGTTAGTAAGTGAGTAAGTTAGTAAGTCTGTCACTCAATCAGTAAGTTAGTACGTTAGTAAATCAGTCAATTAGTAAGTAAGTCAGTCAGTAAGATAGTGAGTCAGTAAGGCAGTCAGTAAGTCAGTTAGTAAGTTAGTGAGTAAGTCAGTCATTCAGTGAGTTAGTAAGTTAGTGAGTCAGTAAGTCAGCCCGTAAGTCAGTTAGTAAGTTAGTGAGTTAGTAAGTCAGTTAGTAAGTTAGTCATTCAGTTAGATTGTAAGTCAGTAAGTTAGTGAGTTAGTAAGTCACTAAGTCAATCAATTTGTTTGTAAGTCAGTAAGACAGTCAGTAAGTTAGTAAGTGAGTAATTTAGTGAGTCAGTCACTCAATCAGTAAGTTAGTAAGTCAGTCAGTATGTCAGTCTCTCAGTCAATATGTCAGTCTCTCAGTCAGTAAGTTAGTAAATCAGTCAATTAGTTAATAAGTCAGTCAATAACTCAGTCAGTAAGTTAGTAAGCCAATAAGTCAGTCAGTAAGAAATTCAGTCAGTTAGTAAGTCAATAAGTCAATCAGCCAGTTCGTCAGTAAGTCAGTAAGTTAATGCGTCAGTAACTCAGTATGTTAGTTAGTAAGTCAGTCAGTCAGTAAGTTAGTGAGTCAGTAAGTCATTTAGTAAGTTAGTACGTCATTAAGTCAGTTAGTAAGTTAGTATGTCAGTAAGTTAGTAAGTAAGTCAGTCAGTAAGTCACTTAGTGAGTCAGTAAGTCATGCAGTAAGCTAGTCATTCAGTAAGTTAGTAGGCAAGTCAGTCAGTAAGTCAATCCGTAAGTTAGTGAGTCAGTCAGTAAGTTAGTGAGCCAATAAGTCAGTAAGTAATTTAGTCATTCTGTAAGTTAGTAAATCAGTCAGTCAGTCAGTAAGTTAGACAGTGAGTCAGATAGTCAGTAAGTTAGTAAGTCAGTCAGTAAGTCAGTTAGTAAGTCAATCTCTCAGTCAGTAAGTTAGTCATTCAGTAAGTAAGTAAGTCAGTCATTCAGTAAGTCAATCATTCAGTAAGTTAGTAAGTCAATCAGTAATTTTGTAAGTCTGTCAGTTAGTCCGTAAGTTAGTCAGTAAGTTAGTGAGTCTGTAAGTTAGTCATTCAGTAAGTTAATAAGTCAGCCAATAAGTCAGTCAATAAGTTAGTCAGTTAGTCGATCTGTAAGCCATTCATTCAGTAAGTTAGCAAGTTAGTCAGTAAGTCAGTTTCTTAGTTAGTGAGTCAGTAAGTCAGTCATTCAGTAAGTTTGTAATTCTGTTAGTTAGTGAATCAATAAGCCAATCAGTAAGTTAGTGAGTCAGTCAGCAAGTTAGTCATTCACAGAGTTAGTAAGTCAGTCAGTGAGTTAGTCAGTGAGTAAGTTTCAGAGTCAGTAGGTCAGTCAGTAAGTTAGTCATTCGGTAAGTTTGTAAATCAGTCATTCAGTCAGTCGGTAAGTTAGCCCGTAAGTTAGTGAGTTAGTAAGTCAATAAGTCAGTAAGTCAATAAGTTAGTAAGTAAGTAAGCCAGTCAGTAAGTCAGTAAGTAAGTTAGTCATTCAGTAAGTTAGTTAGTCAGTTAATCAGTAAGTAAGTTTGTGTGTCAGTAAGCCAGTTAGTCATTCTCTAAGTCAGTAAGTCAGTAAGTCAGTCAGTAAGTTAGTCAGTAAGTTAGAGTGTGAGTAAGTCAGTCAGTGAGTTAGTAAGTTAGTATGTCGGTTTGTAAGTCAGTCAGTAAATCACTCTCTCAGTCAGTAAGTTAGTAAGTCAGTCAATCAGTCAGTAAGTCAGTTAGTAAGATAGTGAGTCAGTAAGTCAGTTAGTAAGTTAGTCATTCTATAACGTAGTAAGTCAGTCAGTCATTCAGTTAGTCAGTTATTCAGTAAGTTAGTAAGTGAATCAGTCAGTCAGTTAGTAAGTTAGTAAGTCAGTCAGTCAGTCCGTATGTTAGTTAGTAAGTTAGTAGGTCAGTAAGTCAGTCAGTAAGTTAGTCAGTTAGTAAGTCAGTAAGTCAGTAAGTCAGTCAGTAAGTTAGCATTCAATAAGTTAGTAAGTCAGTCATTTAGTTAGTCAGTCATTCAGTAAGTTAGTAAGTGAATCAGTCAGTCAGTTAGTAAGTCAGTCAGTCAGTCCGAATGTTAGTTAGTAAGTTAGTAAGTCAGTAGGTAAGTAAGTCAGTCAATAAGTCAGACAATAAGTTAGTCATTCAGTAAGTTAATAAGTCATCCAGTAAGTCAGTCAATAAGTTAGTTAGTAAGTTAGTGAGTTAGTAAGTTAGTCAGTAAGCTAGTCAGTAAGCCAGTCATTCAGTAAGTTAGTCAGTAAGTCAGTTAGTCTGTCAGTCAGTCAGTAAGTCAGTCAATAAGTTAGCGAGTCATTAAGTCAGTAAATAAGTTAGTGAGTGAGTAGGTTAGTTAGTAAGTTAGTCAGTAAGTTAGTCATTCAGTAAGTTAGCCAGTAAGTTAGTGAGTTAGTAAGTCAGTCAGTAAGTTAGTCATTCTGTAAGTAAGTAAGTTAGTCAGTAAGTTAGTCAGTAAGTTAGTGAGTAAGTAAGTAAGTCAGTAAGTTAGTTAGTTAGTAAGTCAATCAGTCAGAAAGTCAGTCAGTAAGTTATTGAGTCAATAAGTCGGTTAGTAAGATAGTATGTTAGTAAGTCAGTTAGTAAGTTAGTAAGCTAGTCAGTAAGTTAGTCTGGCAGTCAGTAAGTTAGCAAGTAAGTATGTTAGTAAGTAAGTCAGTAAGTCAGTCAGTA
The DNA here is from genome assembly GCA_009771035.1 of Lupinus albus. Taxonomy (NCBI): domain Eukaryota; kingdom Viridiplantae; phylum Streptophyta; class Magnoliopsida; order Fabales; family Fabaceae; genus Lupinus; species Lupinus albus. The sequence goes on along the minus strand of CM020020.1, from coordinate 9,818,803 downwards.
AGTCATTCAGTCAGTAAGTTAGTAAGTCAGTCAGTCATTCTGTATGGCAGTCAGTCAGTTGTGAGCCAGTAAGTTAGTCATTCAGTAAGTTAGTGAGCAAGTCAGTCAGTAAGTTAATCAGTAAGTTAGTGAGTCTGTAAGTCAGCCAGTAAGTTAGTGAGTAAATAAGTCAGTAAGTTAGTCATTCATTAAGTTAGTATATCAGTCAGTCAGTTAGTCAGTAAGTATGTTAGTGAGTCAGTAAGCCAGTCAGTAAGTCAGTAATTCAGTCAGTCAGTCAGTCAGTCAGTCAGTAAGTTAGTCAGTAAGTTAGAGTGTCAATATGTCAGTAAGTCAGTCAGTAAGTAAGTGAGTCATTCAGTCAGTCAGTAAGTTAGTCATTCAGTCAGTCAGTAAGTTAGTATGTCAGTAAGTTAGTAAGTCATTCAGTCACTCATTAAGTTAGTCAGTAAGTCAGTCAATCAATAAGTGAGTCATTCAGTTAGTTAGTAAGTTAGTCAGTCGGTAAGTTATTGAGTTAGTAAGTCGGTTAGTAAGTTAGTAAATCAATAAGTCAGTTAGTAAGTTAGTCAGTCATTAAGTTAGCAAGTAAGTATGTTAGTAAGTAAGTCAGTAAGTCAATCAGTAACTCATTCAGTCAGTAAGATAGTATGTCAGTAAGTTAGTTAATCAGTCTGTCAGTAACGTAGTAAGTCAATTAGTGAGTCAGTAAGTCAGTCAATAAGTTATTCATTCAGTAAGTTAGTAAGCAAGTCAATAAGTAAGTCAATCAGTAAGATAGTGAGTCAGTAAGTCTGCCAGTAAGTTAGTGAGTCAATAAGTCAGTAAGTAAGTTAGTCATTTAGTAAGTTAGTCAGTAAGTAAGTTAGTGAGTCAGTAAGCTAGTCAGTAAGTTAGTCATTTTGTAAGTCAATCAGTCAGTCACTAAGTTAGTAAGTTAGTAAGTCAGTCAGTAAGTCAGTTATTAAATCAGCCTCACAGTCAGTAAGTTAGTAAGTCAGTCAATCAGTCAGTAAGTCTGTCAATAAGATAGTGAGTCCGTAAGTCTGTCAATAAGTTAGTCATTCAGTAAGTTAGTAAGTCAGTCAGTCAACAAGTTAGTAAGTCAATCAGTCAGTTAGTCACTAAGTCATCAGTAAATTAGTGCGTCAGTAAGTTAGTAAATTAATTAGCAAGTCAGTCAGTAAGTCAATCAGTAAGTTAGTTAGTAAGTTAGTCAGTCATTCAGTAAGTTAATAAGTCAGTAAGTTAGTATGTAAGTCAGTCAGTAAGACAGACTGTAAGTTAGTGAGTCAGTAAGAAAGTCATTAAGTTATTGAGTCATTAAGTCAGTCAGTAAGTTAGTGATTCAATAAGTTAGTCAGTCATTCAGTCAGTCAATAAGTCAATAAGTAAGTTAGTGACTCATTAATTGGTCAGTAAGTTAGTTAGTAAATTAGTGAGTCAGTAAGTCAGTAAGAAAGTTAGTCATTCAGGAAGTTAGTAAGTTAGTAAGTCAGTTAGTCAGTAAGTTTGTCAATAACTTAGCAAGTCAGTAAGTTAGTCAGTAAGTTAGTCAGTAAGTTAGTGAGTCAGTAAGTCAATCATTAATTTAGTCATTCAGTAAGTTAGTAAGTCAGTCAATTAGCCAGTAAGTCAGTCAGTAAGTTAGTGAGTCAGTATGTCAGTCAGTAAGTTAGTCATTCAGTAAGTTAGTAAGTAAGTCAGTAAGTTAGTCAGTAAGTTAGTGAGTTAGTAAGTCAGCCAGTAAGTTAGTGAGTCAGTTAGTTAGTGAGTCAGTAAGCCAGTCAGTAAGTTAATCATTCAATAAGTTAGTAAGTTAGTAAGTCAGTTAGTCAGTCAGTCATTCAGTAAGTTAGTAAGTCAGTCTGTCAGTCAGTAAATTAGTGTGTCAGTAAGTCAGTAAGTTAGTTAGTAAGACATCCAGTCAGTAAGTCAGTTCGTAAGTTAGTGAGTCAGTAAGTCAGTTAGTAAGTTAGTGAGTTAGTAAATCAGTCAGTAAGTTAGTCAGTCAGTTAGTAACTAAATAAGTCAGTAAGTTTGTAAGTAAGTCAATCAGCAAGTCAATGATTAAGTTTGTGAGTCAGTAAGTCATTCAGTAAGTTAGTAAGTCAGCTAGTAAGTAAGTCAGTCAATCATTATGTTAGTAAGTTAGAAAGTTAGTATGTCAGTAAGTCAGTCAATAAGTTAGTCAGTCAAGAAGTTTGTAAGTGAGTAAATTAGTAAGTCAGTCTGTCTGTTAGTAAGTTAGTGAGTCAGAAAGTCAGTCATTCAATAAGTTAGTAAGTCAGTAAGTTAGTAAGTGAATCAATAAGTTAGTGAGTCAGTAAGTCAGTCAGTAAGTTAGTGAGTCAATAAGTCAGTAAGTAAGATAGTCATTCAGTAAGTTAGTAAGTCAGTCAGTCAGTAAGTTAGTCAGTAAGTTAGTGAGTCACTAAGTCAATCAGTTAGTTTGTAAGTCAGTAAGTCAGTCAGTAAGTTAGTCACTCTTTGTGTAAGTTAGTAAGTTAGTAAATTAGTAAATCTGTCAATCAGTCAGTAAGTCAGTCAGTAAGATAGTGAGTTAGTAAGTTAGTCATTCAGTTAGTTAGTAAGTCAGCCAGTATGTCAGCCATTCAGTCAGTATGTCAGTCATTCAGTAAGTTAATAAGTCAGCCAGTAAGTCATTTAATAAGTTAGTCAGTAGGTTGGTTGGTAAGCCAATCATTCAGTAAGTTATTAAGTTAGTCAGTACGTCAGTCACTAAGTTAGTGAGTCAGTAAGTCAGTCAATAAGTCAGTCATTTAGTAAGTTTGTAATTCTGTTAGTTAGTGAATCAAAAAGTCAGTCAGTAAGTTAGTCATTCACGGATTTAGTTAGTCAGTTAGACAATTAGACAGTAAGTAAGTTTAAGAATCAGTAATTTAGTCATTCAGTAAGTTAGTAAGTCAGTCAGTCAATCAGTCAGTCGGTAAGTTAGCCAGTAAGTTAGTGGGTTAGTAAGTCAGTAAGTCAGTCAGTCAATAAGTTAGTAAGTTAGTAAGCCAATCAGTAAGTTAGTGAGTCAGTAAGTCAGTAAGTCAGTCAATTAGCCTGTCAGTAAGTTAGTAAGTTAGTAAGTCAGTTAGTTAGTTAGTCAGTCAGTCAACAAGTTAGTAAGTCAATCAGTTTGTTAGTCACTAAGTCATCAGTAAATTAGTGTGTCAGTAAGTTAGTTAGCAAGTCAGTCAGTCAGTAAGTCAGTCGGTAAGTTAGTTAGGCAGTAAGTCAGTTAGTAAGTTAGTGAGTCAGTAAGCCAGTCATTAAGTTAGTCAGAAAGCTAGTCAGTCAGTAAGTTAATAAGTCTGTAAGTTAGTAATTAAGTCAGTCAGTCAATCAGCAAGTCAGTCAATAAGTTAGTGAGTCAATAAGTCATTCAGTAAGTTAGTAAGTCAGTCAGTCGTTAAGTTAGTAAGTCATAAAGTCAGCCAGTAAGTTAGTCAGTCAGTAAGTTTGTAAGTAATTAAGTTAGTAAGTCAGTCAGTGTTTCAGTAAGCTAGTGAGTCAGTAAGTCAGTCATTCAATAAGTTAGTAAGTCAGTAAGTCAGTAAGTCAATCAATAAGTTAGTGAGTCAGCAAGTCAGTCAGTAAGTTAGTGAGTCAATAAGTCTGTAAGTAAGTTAGTCATTCGTTAAGTTCGTAAGTCAGTCAGTCAGTAAGTTAGTTAGTAAGTTTGTGAGTTAGTAAGTCACTAAGTCAATCATATTTTTTGTAAGTCGGTAAATCAGTCCGTAAGTTAGTAAGTGAGTAAGTTAGTAAGTCAGTCACTCAATCAGTAAGTTAGTACGTTAGTAAATCAGTCAATTAGTCAGTAAGTCAGTCAGTAAGATAATGAGTCAGTAAGGCAGTCAGTAAGTCAGTCATTAAGTCAGTCAGTAAGTTAGTGAGTCAATAAGTCAGCCAGTAAGTCAGTTAGTAAGTTAGTGAGTTAGTAAGTCAGTCAGTAAGTTAGTCATTCAGTTAGATTGTAAGTCAGTCAGTAAGTAAGTTAGTGAGTTAGTTAGTCACTAAGTCAATCAATTTGTTTGTAAGTCAGTAAGACAGTCAGTAAGTTAGTAAGTGAGTAATTTAGTGAGTCAGTCACTCAGTCAGTAAGTTAGTAAGTCAGTTAGTAAGTCAGTCAGTATGTCAGTCTCTCAGTCAGTAAGTTAGTAAGTCAATCAATTAGTTAATAAGTCAGTCAGTAACTCAGTCAGTAAGTTAGAAAGCCAATAAGTCAGTCAGTAAGAAATTCAGTCAGTCAGTAAGTCAATCAGCCAGTTTGTCAGTAAGTCAGTAAGTTAGTGCGTCAGTAAGTTAGTGCGTCAGTAAGTCAGTATGTTAGTTAGTAAGTCAGTCAGTCAGTAAGTTAGTGAGTCAGTAAGTAATTTAGTAAGTTAGTACGTCATTAAGTCAGTTAGTAAGTTAGTATGTCAGTAAGTTAGTAAGTAAGTCAGTCAGTCAGTCAGTCACTTAGTGAGTCAGTAAGTCCGGCAGTAAGCTAGTCATTCAGTAAGTTAGTAGGCAAGTCAGTCAGTAAGTCAATCCGTAAGTTAGTCAGTCAGTCAGTAAGTTAGTGAGTCAATAAGTCAATAAGTAAGTTATTCATTCAGTAAGTTACTAAGTTAGTCTGTCAGTCAGTAAGTTAGACAGTGAGTCAGATAGTCAGTAAGTTAGTAAGTCAGTTAGTAAGTCAGTCAGTAAGTTTGTTAGTAAGTCAGTCTTTCAGTCAGTAAGTTAGTAAGTAAGTTAGTCATTCAGTAAGTAAGTAAGTAAGTCAGTCATTGAGTAAGTCAATCATTCAGTAAGTTAGTAAGTCAATAAGTCAATCAGTAATTTTGTAATTCCGTCTATCAATCCGTAAGTTAGTCAGTAAGTTAGTGAGTCTGTAAGTTAGTCATTCAGTAAGTTAATAAGTCAGCCAATAAGTCAGTCAATAAGTTAGTCAGTAAGTCGGTCAGTAAGCCATTCATTCAGTAAGTTAGTAAGTTAGTCAGTAAGTCAGTTACTTAGTTAGTGAGTCAGTAAGTCAGTCATTCAGTAAGTTTGTAATTCAGTTAGTTAGTGAATCAATAAGTCAATCAGTAAGTTAGTGAGTCAGTCAGTATGTTAGTCATTCACAGAGTTAGTAAGTCAGTCAGTAAGTAAGTCAGAGTCAGTAAGTCAGTCAGTAAGTTAGTCATTCAGTCAGTTTGTAAGTAAGTCATTCAGTCAGTCGGTAAGTTAGTAAGTCAGTCATTCACAGAGTTAGTAAGTCAGTTAGTGAGTTAGTCAGTAAGTCAGTAAGTCAGTCATTCAAAGAGTTAGTAAGTCAGTTAGTGAGTTAGTCAGTAAGTAAGTTTCAGAGTTAGTAAGTTAGTCAGTAAGTTAATCATCAGTAAGTTTGTAAGTCAGTCAATCAGTCAGTCGGTAAGTTAGCCAGTAAGTTAGTGCGTTAGTAAGTCAATAAGCCAGTCAGTCAATAAGTTAGTAAGTTAGTTAGCTAGTCAATATGTTAGTGAGTCAATAAGTTAGTCATTCAGTAAGTTAGTAAGTTAGTAAGTCAGTCAGTTATCTAGTCAGTAAGTTAGTAAGTCAGTAAGTCAGTTAGTTAGTGAGTCAGTCAGCAAGTTTGTAAGTCAATTAGTCAGTTAGTCACTAAGACATTAGTAAATTAGTGTGTCAGTAAGTTAGTTAGCTAGTCAGTGAGTCGGTAAGTCAGTCGGTAAGTTAGTTAGGTAGTAAGTCAGTTAGTAAGTTAGTGAGTCAGTAAGTCAGTCATTAAGTTAGTCAGTCAGTCAGTAAGTTAATAAGTCAGTAATTAATTCAGTCAGTCAGTCAGTAAGTCAGTCAATAAGTTAGTGAGTCAATAAGTCATTCAGTAAGTTAGTGAGTCAGTCATTCGTTAAGTTAGTAAGTTAGTAAGTCAGTAAGTCAGTCAGTCAGTAAGTTTGTAAGTGAGTAAGATAGTAAGTCAGTCAGTTTGTCACTAAGTTAGTGAGTCAATAAGTCAGTCATTATGTCTGTAAGTCAATCAATAAGTTAGTGAGTCAGTAAGTCAGTCAGTAAGTTAGTGAGTCAATAAGTCTGTAAGTAAGATAGTCATTCGGTAAGTTAGTAAGTCAGTCAGTCAGTTAGTCGGTAAGTAAGTTAGTGAGTTAGTAAGTTAGTATTTCGGAAAGTTAGTAAGTCAGACAGTCAGTAAGTTAGTGAGTAAGTTTGTGAGTTAGTAAGTCACTAAGTCAATCATTTTGTTTCTAAGTCAATAAGTCAGTCAGTAAGTCAGTAAGTCAGTCATTCACAGAGTTAGTAAGTCAGTTAGTGAGTTAGTCAGTAAGTAAGTTTTAGAGTCACTAAGTCTGTCAGTAAGTTAGTCATTCAGTAAGTTTGAAAGTCATTCGTTCAGTCAGTCGGTAAGTTAGCCAGTAAGTTAGTGAGTTAGTGAGTTAGTAAGTCAATATGTCAGTTAGTCAATAAGTTAGTAAGTTAGTAATCTAGTCAGTTTGTTAGTGAGTCAGTAAGTTAGTCATTCAGTAAGTTAGTAAGTTAGTAAGTCAGTCAGTTATCCAGTCTGTAAGTTAGTAAGTCAGTAAGTCAGTTAGTTAGTGAGTCAATCAGTCAACAAGTTTGTAAGTCAATTAGTCAGTTAGTCACTAATTCATCAGTAAATTAGTGTGTCAGTAAGTCAGTAAGTTAGTTAACTAGTTAGTCTGTCAGTAAGTCAGTCGGTAAGTTAGTTAGGCAGTAACTCAGTTAGTAAGTTAGTGAGTCAGTAAGTCAGTCATTGAGTTAGTCAGTAAGCTAGTCAGTCAGTCAGTAAGTTAATAAGTCAGTAAGTTAGTAAGTAAGTCAGTCAGTCAGTCAGTAAGTCAGTCAATAAGTTAGTGAGTCAATAAGTCATTCAGTAAGTTAGTAAGTCAGTCAGTCGTTAAGTTAGTAAGTTAGTAAGTCAGTAAGTCAGTCAGTCAGTCAGTAAGTTTGTAAGTGAGTAAGATAGTAAGTCAGTCAGTTTGTCACTAAGTTAGTGAGTCAGTAAGTCAGTCATTAAGTCTGTAAGTCAATTAGTCAGTAAGTCAGTCAGTAAGATAGTGAGTCAGTAAGGCAGTCAGTAAGTCAGTCATTAAGTCAGTCAGTAAGTTAGTGAGTCTATAAGTCAGCCAGTAAGTCAGTTAGTAAGTTAGTGAGTTAGTAAGTCAGTCAGTAAGTTAGTCATTCAGTTAGATTGTAAGTCAGTAAGTAAGTAAGTTAGTGAGTTAGTAAGTCACTAAGTCAATCAATTTGTTTGTAAGTCAGTAAGACAGTCATTAAGTTAGTAAGTGAGTAATTTAGTGAGACAGTCACTCAGTCATTAAGTTAGTAAGTCAGTCAGTATGCCAGTCTCTCAGTCAGTAAGTTAGTAAATCAGTCAATTAGTTAATAAGTCAGTCAGTAACTCAGTCAGTAAGTTAGTAAGCCAATAAGTCAGTCAGTAAGAAATTCAGTTAGTTAGTAAGTCAATCAGCCAGTTTGTCAGTAAGTCAGTAAGTTAGTGCGTCAGTAAGTCAGTATGTTAGTTTGTAAGTCAGTCAGTAAGTTAGTCAGTCAGTAAGTCATTTAGTAAGTTAGTACGTCATTAAGTCAGTTAGTAAGTTAGTATGTCAGTAAGTTAGTAAGTAAGTCAGTCAGTCAGTCACTTAGTGAGTCAGTAAGTCAGGCAGTAAGCTAGTCATTCAGTAAGTTAGTAGGCAAGTCAGTCAGTAAGTCAATCCGTAAGTTAGTGAGTCAGTCAGTAAGTTAGTGAGTCAATAAGTCAGTAAGTAAGTTAGTCATTCAGTAAGTTAGTAAGTCAGTCAGTCAGTCAGTAAGTTAGACAGTGAGTCAGAGAGTCAGTAAGTTAGTAAGTCAGTTAGTAAGTCAGTCAGTAAGTCAGCTAGTAAGTCAGTCTCCCAGTCAGTAAGTTAGTCATTCAGTAAGTAAGTAAGTAAGTCAGTCATTCAGTAAGTCAATCATTCAGTAAGTTTGTAAGTCAATCAGTCAATCAGTAATTTTGTAAGTCCGTCAGTCAGTCCGTAAGTTAGTCAGTAAGTTAGTGAGTCTGTAAGTTAGTCATTCAGTAAGTTAATAAGTCACCCAATAACTCAGTCAATAAGTTAGTCAGTAAGTCGGTTAGTAAGCCATTCATTCAGTATGTTAGTCAGTAAGTCAGTTACTTAGTTACTGAGTCAGTAAGTCAGTCATTCAGTAAGTTTGTAATTCAGTTAGTTAGTGAATCAATAAGTCAATCAGTACGTTAGTCATTCACATAGTTAGTAAGTCAGTCAGTGAGTTAGTCAGTTAGTAAGTTTCAGAGTCAGTAAGTCAGATATTAAATCAGTCTCACAGTCAGTAAGTTAGTAAGTCAGTCAATCAGTCAGTAAGTCTGTCAATAAGATAGTGAGTCAGTAAGTCTGTCAATAAGTTAGTAATTCAGTAAGTTAGTAAGTCAGTAAGTCAGTCACCCAACAAGTTAGTAAGTCAATCAGTCAGTTAGTCACTAAGTCATCAGTAAATTAGTGTGTTAGTAAGTTAGTAAGTTAATTAGCAAGTCAGTCAATAAGTCAATCAGTAAGTTAGTTAGTAAGTTAGTCAGTCATTCAGTAAGTTAATAAGTCAGTGAGTTAGTATGTAAGTCAGTCAGTAAGTCAGACTGTAAGTTAGTGAGTCAGTAAGTCAGTCATTAAGTTAGTGAGTCATTATGTCAGTCAGTAAGTTAGTGATTCAATAAGTTAGTCAGTCATTCAGTCAGTCAATAAGTCAGTAAGTAAGTTAGTGACTCATTAATCGGTCAGTAAGTTAGTTAGTAAATTAGTGAGTCAGTAAGTCAGTAAGAAAGTTAGTCACACAGGAAGTTAGTAAGTTAGTAAGTCAGTTAGTCAGTAAGTTTGTCAATAACTTAGCAAGTCAGTACGTTAGTCAGTAAGTTAGTGAGTCAGTAAGTCAATCATTAATTTAGTCATTCAGTAAGTTAGTAAGTCAGTCAATTAGCCAGTAAGTCAGTCAGTAAGTTAGTGAGTCAGTATGTCAGTCAGTAAGTTAGTCATTCAGTAAGTTAGTAAGTAAGTCAGTAAGTCAGTAAGTTAGTCAGTAAGTTAGTGAGTTAGTAAGTCAGTCAGTAAGTTAGTGAGTCAATTAGTTAGTGTGTCAGTAAGCCAGTCAGTAAGTTAATCATTCAATAAGTTAGTAAGTTAGTAAGTCAGTCAGTCAGTCAGTCAGTCATTCAGTAAGTTAGTAAGTCAGTCTGTCAGTCAGTAAATTAGTGTGTCAGTAAGTCAGTAAGTTAGTTAGTAAGACAGCCAGTCAGTAAGTCAGTTCGTAAGTTAGTGAGTCAGTAAGTCAGTTAGTAAGTTAGTGAGTTAGTAAATCAGTCAGTAAGTTATTCAGTCAGTTAGTAACTAAATAAATCAGTAAGTTAGTAAATAAGTCAGTCAGCAAGTCAGTGATTAAGTTTGTGAGTCAGTAAGTCATTCAGTAAGTTAGTAAGTCAGCTAGTAAGTAAGTCAATCAATCATTATGTTAGTAAGTTAGAAAGTTAGTATGTCAGTAAGTCAGTCAGTAAGTTAGTCAGTCAATAAGTTTGTAAGTGAGTAATTAGTAAGTAAGTCAGTCTTTCAGTAAGTTTGTGAGTCAGTAAGTCAGTCATTCAATAAGTTAGTAAGTCAGTAAGTGAATCAATAAGTTTGTGAGTCAGTAAGTCATTCAATAAGTTAGTGAGTCAATAAGTCTGTAAGTAAGATATTCATTCAGTAAGTTAGTAAGTCAGTCAGTCAGTAATTTAGTCAGTAAGTTAGTGAGTCACTAAGTCAATCAGTTAGTTTGTAAGTCAGTAAGTCAGTCAGTAAGTCTGTCAGTAAGTTAGTCACTCTTTCTGTAAGTTAGTAAGTCAGTCACTCTGTCAGTAAGTTAGTAAATTAGTAAATCTGTCAATCAGTCAGTAAGTCAGTCAGTAAGATAGTGAGTTAGTAAGTTAGTCATTCAGTAAGTTAGTAAGTCAGTCAGTATGTCAGCCATTCAGTCTGTATGTCAGTCATTCAGTAAGTTAATAAGTCAGCCAGTAAGTCATTTAATAAGTTAGTCTGTAGGTCGGTCGGTAAGCCAATCATTCACTAAGTTAGTAAGTTATTCAGTACGTCAGTCACTAAGTTAGTGAGTCAGTAAGTCAGTCAATAAGTCAGTCTTTCAGTAAGTTTGTAATTCAGTTAGTTAGTGAATCAATAAGTCAGTCAGTAAGTTAGTGAGTCAGTCAGTAAGTTTGTCATTCACTGATTTTGTTAGTCAGTCAGTCAATTAGACAGTAATAAGTTTAAGAGTCAGTAAGTCAGTCTGTGATTTAGTCATTCAGTAAGTTAGTAAGTCAGTCAATCAATCAGTCAGTCGGTAAGTTAGCCAGTAAGTTATTGAGTTAGTAAGTCAGTCAATAAGTTAGTAAGTTAGTAAGCCAATCAGTAAGTTAGTGACTCAGTAAGTTAGTCAGTAATATAGTCATTCAATAAGTTAGTAAGTTAGTAAGTCAGTTAGCCAGTCAGTAAGTTAGTAAGTCAGTAAGTCAGTTAGTTAGTTAGTCAGTCAGTCAGCAAGTTAGTAAGTCAATCAGTCAATTAGTCACTAAGTCATCAGAAAATTAGTGTGTTAGTAAGTTAGTTAGCAAGTCAGTCAGTCAGTAAGTCAGTCGGTAAGTTAGTTAGGCAGCAAGTCAGTTAGTAAGTTAGTGAGTCAGTAAGTCAGTCATTAAGTTAGTCAGAAAGCTAGTCAGTCAGTCAGTAAGTTAATAAGTCTGTAAGTTAGTAATTAAGTCAGTCAGTCAGCAAGTCAGTCAATAAGTTAGTGAGTCAATAAGTCATTCAGTAAGTTAGTAAGTCAGTCAGTCGTTAAGTTAGTAAGTCAGATAGTCAGTCAGTAAGTTTGTAAGTAATTAAGTTTTTAAGTCAGTCAGTCTTTCAGTAAGTTAGTGAGTCAGTAAGTCAGTCATTCAATAAGTTAGTAAGTCAGTTAGTGAGTCAGTAAACCAGTCAGTAAGTTAGTGAGTCAATAAGTCTGTAAGTAAGATAGTCATTCAGTAAGTTAGTAAATCAGTCAGTCAGTAAGTAAGTTAGTGAGTCAGTAAGTCAGTCAGTAAGTTAGTCATTCGGTAAGTTAGTAAGTAAGTCAGTCAGTAAGTTAGTTAGTAAGTTTGTGAGTTAGTAAGTCACTAAGTCAATCATTTTGTTTGTAAGTCGGTAAATCAGTCCGTAAGTTTGTAAGTTAGTAAGTCAGTCACTCAGTCAGTAAGTTAGTACGTTAGTAAATCAGTCAATTAGTCAGTAAGTCAGTCAGTAAGATAGTGAGTCAGTAAGGCAGTCAGTAAGTCAGTCATTAAGTCAGTCAGTAAGTTAGTGAGTCAGTAAGTCAGCCAGTAAGTCAGTTAGTAAGTTAGTGAGTTAGTAAGTCAGTCAGTAAGTTAGTCATTCAGTTAGATTGTAAGTCAGCCAGTAAGTAAGTTAGTGAGTTAGTAAATCTCTAAGTCAATCAATTTGTTTGTAAGTCAGTAAGACAGTCAGTAAGTTAGTAAGTGAGTAATTTAGTGAGTCAGTCACTCAGTCAGTAAGTTAGTAAGTCAGTCAGTATGTCAGTCTCTCAATCAGTAAGTTAGTAAGTCAGTCAATTAGTTAATAAGTCAGTCAGTAAGTTAGTAAGCCAATAAGTCAGTCAGTAAGAAATTCAGTCTGTAACGACCCGATTTCTACCCTTGAAATTTTTTTCATTCATTTTAATTCCCTCTTACATACATTCATCATCTTACTTAAAACCTTCAGGAATCATTCCTTAAAAATACTCTTTACACCTATTATATTATCATATAATTTAAATTGCGGAAAAACATAATTCATTCATTATTATTCCCATTGGGTACTAAGAGCCCAAAAGTTATAATACTCCAAATATAACAATACTCATGGTTACGAATACCCAAATAAATGTCAGCCATGGTTACAATCGTTCAAATCCACAAGTAGTCATTTAAAGTACAAAAACGCAAATAGTGAATCCAACGTCTAAAGCTCCTAAAGCTCCCGAACTAGCATACTCCATTCGTCTATTTACCTGCAATGGGATTATCAATGACAAAAGTACAAAACACACAAAGGAGTAAGTCGTTAATTCAATAAACGTCATTATAAGATAATCCACATTAGAAAAAGGGTTAGTGAACCATTTTCGAAATTCATTTTGTCTTGCTGCATAACTTGAGCCAAAGTCGCTACACCCCTCAGGGTTAGCTAAAAGCAGAATCTCGTTTCTCTTAAAACAAATCACGCTTATATACTCAAGCCAGTGTTTACGCTTCTATACTCAAGCTAGAGTCGCTAACCATTCCTGGCCGGCTAAAACATATTTTCCTTTCATCGATCTCCTCATAAATCATTTTCATGCTTCTATACTCAAGCCAGAGTGTATGCTTCTATACTCAAGCCAGAGTGTATGCTTCTATACTCAAGCCAGAGTGTATGCTTCTATACTCAAGCCAGAGTGTATGCTTCTATAATCAAGCCAGAGTCGCTAACCATTCATGATCGGCTAAAACATATTTTCCTTTTATCGATCTCCTCATAAATCATTTTCATGCTTCTATACTCAAGCCAGAGTGTATGCTTCTATACTCAAGCCAGAGTGTATGCTTCTATACTCAAGCCAGAATGTATGCTTCTATACTCAAGCCAGAGTGTATGCTTCTATACTCAAGCCAGAGTGTATGCTTCTATACTCAAGCCAGAGTGTATGCTTCTATACTCAAGCCAGAGTCGCTAACCATTCATGGTCGGCTAAAAATGTACTTCTTTTTCATTCGTTTCACCATAAATCATTTCCGGTAAATCCACGCCCACGTTAGTATAAACACACCCATATATGTTTATACTAAATACGTGATTTACACTCAATCATCGCATAACCAGAAAGTACCACATACTTTCCTTTCCGTAAATCTACGCCTACTTTAATGTAAACACACTCATGTATGTTTATATCAAATGCGTACTTTACGTATCAATCATTGCATAATCAGAAAACTTACATTTTCGATTCCAAATGCTCAATTAAAGACTTATCCTTACTTCGATGAGTGTTGGGTTTGGTTCTTGGCAACTTCTCGAGTTCCACCGACACCGCCTCCAACCTTAGGATCTCTCTTCATCCCACCACATAACACAATGTTAGTCATTTATTCCAAATATCAAATAAACAACTTATATTGCATCATTTAATCATACAAAATATTCATCATCAATATTCAACCATCTAAAACATGCATAACATCTCATATTTCAATATTTGGGGGTAAACTCATCTTCTACCTCTAACATTTTACTCATTCTCTCCTTTTACCATATTTTCACTTTTAGGGTTTTTGGGGTTTTCATGAATCAACCCACAACCCTTTCCATTCTTGAGATACTATCTCTAAACCAAGAGTTTACAAGATAAAAACAACATAAAACGAACCATAACTCTAACGGATGAGTTTCCATGGTTTCTCATGTTATGAAAATAAATCCAACATACCCAAAACAAGTTAGAGAGGAAGAAGAAGAGTTAGTAACAAGAGGTTTACCTCTTCTCAAGCTCCAAGATGAGTCCTAAGGCTCCTTGCTCTTGAAAAGAACTCCTCTCTCTCTTCTCTTCGAAGTTCTAACTCTAAAATGTGTTTTGGGTTTCTATTTTATAGACACTGCGATAAGTGTAATCGATTACAAGTATAGTGTAATCGATTACACTGTGTAAATTATAGAGGCATCGTCGCTATGTAATCGATTACCAACATGGTGTAATCGATTACATTAATACGATGTAATCGATTACCATAAGTGTGTAATCGATTACACAGTGTAAATTACAAAGGCATCGTCACGATGTAATCGATTACCAACATGGTGTAATCAATTACATTGTGTCAGATGTACATATCTAATGCTTTTAATCATCATGTAATCGATTACCAGGACTGTGTAATCGATTACCAGGATTGTGTAATCGATTACCAGGACTGTGTAATCGATTACACTGTGTCAGATGCACATGTCTGATTAGTTTATCAGCATAGTCCTGGATTTCACTCTCCCAGGTGATCCTTTCTCGCTCAGGCGAGAATCTCTCGATCAAGCGAGGCTTCCAGGACTGATACTATAATTTTAAAGATTAAAATTTGGGGTGTTACACTGTCAGTCAGTAAGTCAGTAAGTCAATCAGCCAGTTCTTCAGTAAGTCAGTAAGTTAGTGTGTCAGTAAGTCAGTATGTTAGTTAGTAAGTCAGTCAGTTAGTAAGTTAGTGAGTCAGTAAGTCATTTAGTAAGTTAGTACGTCATTAAGTCAGTTAGTAAGTTAGTATGTCAGTAAGTTAGTAAGTAAGTAAGTAAGTCAGTCACTTAGTGAGTCAGTAAGTCAGGCAGTAAGCTAGTCATTCAGTAAGTTAGTAGGCAAGTCAGTCAGTAAGTCAATCCGTAAGTTAGTGAGTCAGTCAGTAAGTTAGTGAGTCAATAAGTCAGTAAGTAAGTTAGTCATTCAGTAAGTTAGTAAGTCAGTCAGTCAGTCAGTAAGTTAGACAGTGAGTCAGAGAGTCAGTAAGTTAGTAAGTCAGTTAGTAAGTTAGTCAGTAAGTCAGCTAGTAAGTCAGTCTCCCAGTCAGTAAGTTAGTCATTCAATAAGTAAGTAAGTAAGTCAGTCATTCAGTAAGTCAATCATTCAGTAAGTTTGTAAGTCAATCAGTCAATCAGTAATTTTGTAAGTCCGTCAGTCAGTCCGTAAGTTAGTCAGTAAGTTAGTGAGTCTGTAAGTTAGTCATTCAGTAAGTTAATAAGTCACCCAATAACTCAGTCAATAAGTTAGTCAGTAAGTCGGTAAGTAAGCCATTCATTCAGTAAGTTAGTAAGTTAGTCAATAAGTCAGTTACTTAGTGAGTCAGTAAGTCAGTCATTCAGTAAGTTTGTAATTCAGTTACTTAGTGAATCAATAAGTCAATCGGTAAGTTAGTCATTCACAGAGTTAGTAAGTCAGTTAGTGAGTTAGTCAGTTAGTAAGTTTCAGAGTCAGTAAGTCAGTCAGTAAGTTAGTCATTCAGTAAGTTTGTTAGTCAGTCATTCATTCAGTCGGTAAGTTAGCCAGTAAGTTAGTGAGTTAGTAAGTCAATAAGTCAGTCAGTCGATAAGTTAGTAAGTTAGTAAGCCAGTCAGTATGCTAGTGAGTCAGTAAGTTAGTCATTCAGTAAGTTAGTAAGTTAGTAAGTCAGTCAGTTATCCAGTCAGTAAGTTAGTAAGTCAGTAAGTCAGTTAGTTAGTGAGTCAGTCAGTCAGCAAGTTAGTAAGTCAATTAGTCAGTTAGTCACTAAGACATCAGTAAATTAGTGTGTCAGTAAGTCAGTAAGTTTATTAGCTAGTCAGTCAGTCAGTAAGTCAGTCGGTAAGTTAGTTAGGCAGTAAGTCAGTTAGTTAGTTAGTGAGTCAGTAAGTCAGTCATTAAGTTAGTCTGTAAGCTAGTCAGTCAGTCAGTAAGTTAATAAGTCAATAAGTTAGTAAGTAAGTCCGTAAGTCAGTCAATAAGTTAGTGAGTCAATAAGTCATTCAGTAAGTTAGTCAGTAAGTTAGTAAGTCAGTAAGTCAGTCAGTAAGTTAGTCAGTCAGTAAGTTTGTAAGTGAGTAAGATAGTAAGTCAGTCAGTTTGTCACTAAGTTAGTGAGTCAGTAAGTCAGTCATTAAGTCAGTAAGTCAATCAATAAGTTAGTGAGTCAGTAAGTCTGTCAGTAAGTTAGTGAGTCAATAAGTCTGTAAGTAAGATAGTCATTCGGTAAGTTAGTAAGTCAGTCAGTCAACTAGTCAGTAAGTAAGTTAGTGAGTTAGTAAGTTAGTCATTCGGTAAGTTAGTAAGTCAAACAGTCAGTAAGTTAGTGAGTAAGTTTGTGAGTTAGTAAGTCACTAAGTGAATCATTTTGTTTCTAAGTCAATAAATCAGTCAGTAAGTTAGTAAGTGAGTAAGTTAGTATGTCAGTCACTCAGTCAGTTAGTAAGTTAGTAAATTAGTCAATCAGTCAGTAAGTCAGTTAGTAAGATAGTAAGTCATTAAGGCAGTCAGTGAGTCAGTCATTAAGTCAGTCAGTATGTTAGTGAGTGATTAAGTCAGTCAATAAGTCAGTTAGTAAGTTAGTGAGTTAGTAAGTCAGTCTGTAAGTTAGTGAGTTAGTAAGTCAGTCTGTAAGTTAGTCATTCAGTAAGTTAGTTAGTTAGTCAGTAAGTTAGTAAGTAAGTTAGTGAGTAAGTAAGTCAGTCAGTAAGTTAGTGAGTTAGTAAGTCAGTCAGTAAGTTAGTCAATTCAGTAAGTTAGAAAGTTAGTAAGTTCGTAAGTTAGTAAGTCAGTAAATCATTCAGTCAGTCAGTAAGTTAGTAAGTCAGTAAGTCTGTCAGTAAGTCATTCAGTCAGTCAGTAAGTTAGTAAGTCAATCAGCCACTTCATCACTAAGTCAGTTAGTAAGTTAGTGAGTCAGTAAGTGAATAAGTTCGTTAGTAAGTCAGTCAGTAAGTTAGTGAGTCACTAACTCATTTTGTAAGTTAGTACGTCTATAAGTCAGTTAGTAAGTTAGTATGTCAGTAAGTTAGTAAGTCAGTCAGTTAGTTAGTAAGTCAGTCAGTCAATTAGAGAGTAAGTTAGTCATTCAGTAAGTTAGTAAGCAAGTCAGTCAGTAAGTAAGTTAGTGAGTAAGTAAGTCAGTCAGTAAGTTAGTGAGTCAATAAGTCAGTAAGTAAGTTAGTCATTCATTAAGTTAGTACGTCAGTCAATCACTCAGTTAGTAAGTCGGTAAGTACGTTAGTAAGTAAGTTAGTGAGTCAATAAGTCAGTAAGTCAGTCAGTAAGTTAGTCAGTCAGTAAGTTTGTAAGTGAGTAAGATAGTAAGTCAGTCAGTTTGTCACTAAGTTAGTGAGTCAGTAAGTCAGTCATTAAGTCAGTAAGTCAATCAATAAGTTAGTGAGTCAGTAAGTCTGTCAGTAAGTTAGTGAGTCAATAAGTCTGTAAGTAAGATAGTCATTCGGTAAGTTAGTAAGTCAGTCAGTCAACTAGTCAGTAAGTAAGTTAGTGAGTTAGTAAGTTAGTCATTCGGTAAGTTAGTAAGTCAAACAGTCAGTAAGTTAGTGAGTAAGTTTGTGAGTTAGTAAGTCACTAAGTGAATCATTTTGTTTCTAAGTCAATAAATCAGTCAGTAAGTTAGTAAGTGAGTAAGTTAGTATGTCAGTCACTCAGTCAGTTAATAAGTTAGTAAATTAGTCAATCAGTCAGTAAGTCAGTTAGTAAGATAGTAAGTCATTAAGGCAGTTAGTGAGTCAGTCATTAAGTCAGTCAGTATGTTAGTGAGTGATTAAGTCAGTCAATAAGTCAGTTAGTAAGTTAGTGAGTTAGTAAGTCAGTCTGTAAGTTAGTGAGTTAGTAAGTCAGTCTGTAAGTTAGTCATTCAGTAAGTTAGTTAGTTAGTCAGTAAGTTAGTAAGTAAGTTAGTGAGTAAGTAAGTCAGTCAGTAAGTTAGTGAGTCAGTAAGTCAGTCAGTAAGTTAGTCATTCAGTAAGTTAGAAAGTTAGTAAGTTCGTAAGTTAGTAAGTCAGTAACTCATTCAGTCAGTCAGTAAGTTAGTAAGTCAGTAAGTCTGTCAGTAAGTCATTCAGTCAGTCAGTAAGTTAGTAAGTCAATCAGCCACTTCATCACTAAGTCAGTTAGTAAGTTAGTGAGTCAGTAAGTGAATAAGTTCGTTAGTAAGTCAGTCAGTAAGTTAGTGAGTCACTAACTCATTTTGTAAGTTAGTACGTCTATAAGTCAGTTAGTAAGTTAGTATGTCAGTAAGTTAGTAAGTCAGTCAGTTAGTTAGTAAGTCAGTCAGTCAATTAGAGAGTAAGTTAGTCATTCAGTAAGTTAGTAAGCAAGTCAGTCAGTAAGTAAGTTAGTGAGTAAGTAAGTCAGTCAGTAAGTTAGTGAGTCAATAAGTCAGTAAGTAAGTTAGTCATTCATTAAGTTAGTACGTCAGTCAATCACTCAGTTAGTAAGTCGGTAAGTACGTTAGTAAGTAAGTTAGTGAGTCAATAAGTCAGTAAGTAAGTTAGTCATTCAGTAAGTTAGTAAGTTAGTAAGTCATTCAATTAGTCAGTAAGTCCGTCAGTAAGATAATGAGTCTGTAAGTTAGTCATTCAGTAAGTTAGTAAGTCAGTCAATTAGTCAGTAAGTCAGTCAGTAATTTAGTAAGTCAGTCAATTAGTCAGTAAGTCAGTTAGTAAGATAATGAGTCAGTAAGTTAGTCATTCAGTAAGTTAGTAAGTCAGTCAGTCAGTCAGTAAGTCTGTCATTTATTATGTTAGTAAGTCAATCAGTCTGTTAGTCAGTAAGTTAGTAAGTCAGTCAGTCAATCCGTAAGTTAGTCAGTATGTTAGTGAGTCACTAAATTAGTCAGTCAGTAAGTTAGTCATTCAGTAAGTTAATACTTTAGCTAGTCAGTCAGTCAATAAGTTATTCAGTAAGTTAGTGAGTCAGTAAGTCAGTTTGTAAGCCAGTCATTCAATAAGTTAGTAAGTTACTCAGTAAGTCAGTCACTTAGTTAGTGATTTAGTAAGCCAGTCAGGAAGTCAGTCCTTCAGTAAGTTTGTAATTCAGTTAGTTAGTGAATCAATAAGTCAGTCAGTAAGTTAGTGAGTCAATTAGTTAGTCAGTAAGTTAGTGAGTTAGTAAGTCAGTCAATAAGTGAGTGAGTCAGTAAGCTATTCAGTAAGTTAGTCATTCAGTAAGTTAGTAAGTTAATAATTCAGTCAGTTAGTAAGTTAGTAAGTCAGTAAATCAGTAAGTTAGTCAGCAAGTTAGTAAGTCAATCAGTCAGTTAGTCACTAAGTCATCAGTAAATTAGTGTGTCAGTAAGTCAGTATGTTAGTTAGCAAGTCAGTCAGTATGTCAGTCAGTAAGTTAGTTATTCACTTAATAAGTTAGTGAGTCATTAAGTCAATCTTTAAGTTAGTCAGTAAGTTAGTCATTCAGTCAGTAAGTTAATAAGTCAGTCAGTCAGTCAGTAAGTCAGTCAATAAGTCATTCAGTAAGTTAGTAAGTCAGCCAGTCAGTAAGTTTGTAAGTCAGTAAGTTAGTAAGCCAGCCAGTCTGTCAGTAAGTTAGTGAGTTAGTAAGTCAGTCATTCAATAAGTTAGTAAGTTAGTCAGTCATTAAGTCAATCAGTAAGTTAGTGAGTCAGTAAGTCAGTCAGTAAGTCAATAAGTCAGTCAGTAAGTTAGTCATTCACAGAGTTTGTAAGTCAGTTAGTGAGTTAGTCAGTAAGTAAGTTTCAGAGTCAGTAAGTCTGTCAGTAAGTTAGTCATTCAGTAAGTTTGTAAGTCAGTCATCCAGTCAGTGGGTAAGTTAGCCAGTAAGTTAGTGAGTTAGTAAGTCAATAAGTCAGTCAGTCAACAAGTTAGTAAGTTAGTAAGCCAGTCAGTATGTTAGTGAGTCAGTAAGTTAGTCATTCAGTAAGTTAGTAAGTTAGTTAGTAAGTTAGTTAGTCTGTCAGTTATCCAGTCAGTAAGTTAGTAAGTCAGTAAGACAGTTAGTTAGTGAGTCAGTCAGTCAGCAAGTTAGTATGTCAATTAGTCAGTTAGTCACTAAGACATCAGTAAATTAGTTTGTCAGTAAGTCAGTAAGTTAGTTACCTAGTCAGTCAGTCAATAAGTCAATCGGTAAGTTAGTTAGGCAGTAAGTCGGTTAGTAAGTTAGTGAGTCAGTAAGTCAGTCATTAAGTTTGTCTGTAAGCTAGTCAGTCAGTCAGTAAGTTAGTAAGTCAGTCAGTCAGTCAGTCCGTAAGTCAGTCAATAAGTTAGTGAGTCAATAAGTCATTCAGTAAGTTAGTAAGACAGTCAATCGTTAAGTTAGTAAGTTAGTAAGTCAGTAAGTCAGTTAGTAAGTTAGTCAGTCAGTATGTTTGTAAGTGAGTAAGATAGTAAGTCAGTCAGTTTGTCACTAAGTTAATGAGTCAGTAAGTCAGTCATTAAGTCAGTAAGTCAATCAATAAGTTAGTGAGTCAGTAAGTCAATCAGTAAGTTAGTGAGTCAATAAGTCTGTAAGTAAGATAGTCATTCAGTAAGTTAGTAAGTCAGTCAGTCAGTTAGCCAGTAAGTAAGTTAGTGAGTTAGTAAGTTAGTCATTCGGTAAGTTAGTAAGTCAAACATTCAGTAAGTTAGTGAGTAAGTTTGTGAGTTAGTAAGTCACTAAGTCAATCATTTTGTTTCTATGTCGATAAGTTAGTCAGTAAGTTAGTAAGTGAGTAAGTTAGTATGTCAGCCACTCAGTCAGTTAGTAAGTTAGTAAATCAGTCAATCAGTTAGTAAGTCAGTCAGTAAGATAGTGAGTCAGTAAGGCAGTCAGTGAGTCAGTCATTCAGTCAGGCAGTATGTTAGTGAGTCAGTAAGTCAGTCTATAAGTCAGTTAGTAAGTTAGTGAGTTAGTTTGTCAGTCAGTAAGTTAGTCATTCAGTAAGTTAGTTAGTTAGTCAGTAAGTTAGTAAGTAAGTTAGTGAGTTAGTAAGTCAGTCGGTAAGTTAGTGAGTCAGTAAGTTAGTCATTCAGTAAGTTAGTAAGTTAGTAAGTTCGTAAGTTAGTAAGTCAGTAAATCATTCAGTCAGTAGTAAGTAAGTAAGTCAGTAAGTCAGTCAGTAAGTCATTCAGTCAGTCAGTAAGTTAGTAAGTCAATCAGCCACTTCATCACTAAGTCAGTCAGTAAGTTAGTGAGTCAGTAAGTGAATAAGTTAGTTAGTAAGTCAGTCAATAAGTTAGTGAGTCACTAAGTCATTTAGTAAGTTAGTACGTCTATAAGTCAGTCAGTAAGTTAGTAAGTCAATCAGTCATTCAGTATGTTAGTAAGTCAATCCGTCTGTCAGTCAGTAAGTTAGTAAGTCAGTTAGTCAGTACGTAAGTTAGTCAGTAAGTTAGTGAGTCACTAAATTAGTCAGTCAGTAAGTTAGTCATTCAGTAAGTTAATACTTCAGCTAGTCAGTCAGTCTATAAGTTAGTCAGTAAGTTAGTGAGTAAGCAAGTCAGTTTGCAAGCCAATCATTCAATAAGTTAGTAAGTTAGTTAGTAAGTCAGTCATTTAGTTAGTAACTCAATAAGCCAGTCAGTAAGTCAGTCATTCAGTAAGTTTGTAATTCAGTTAGTTAGTGAATCAATAAGTCAATCAGTAAGTTAGTGAATCAGTTAGTTAGTCAGTAAGTTAGTGAGTTAGTAAGTCAGTCTGGAATTGAGTGAGTCAGTAAGCTAGTCAGAAAGTTAGTCATTCAGTAAGTTAGTAAGTTAATAAGTCAGTCAGTCAGTAAGTTAGTAAGACAGTAAATCAGTCAGTATGTCAGTCAGTTAGTCAGCAAGTTAGTAAGTCAATCAGTCAGTTAGTCACTAAGTCATCAGTAAATTAGTTTGTCAGTAAGTCAGTATGTTAGTTAGCAAGTCAGTCAGTATGTCAGTCAGGAAGTTAGTTAGTCAGTTAGTAAGTTAGTGAGTCATTAAGTCAGTCATTAAGTTAGTCAGTAAGTTACTCATCCAGTCAGTAAGTTAATAAGTCAGTAAGTTATTAAGTAAGTAAGTCAGTCAATCAGTAAGTCAGTCAATAAGTTAGTGAGTCAATTAGTCATTTAGTAAGTTAGTAAGTCAGTATGTTTGTAAGTCAGTAAGTTAGTAAGTCAGTATGTTTGTAAGTCAGTAAGTTAGTAAGTAAGTTAGTAAGTAAGTTAGTGAGTCAATAAGTCAGTAAGTAAGTTAGTCATTCAATAAGTTAGTAATTCAGTAAGTCAGTCTCTCAGTCAGTCAGTTAGTAAGTCAGTCAGTTAGTCAGTAAGTCAGTCAGTAAGATAATGAGTCAGTAAGTTAGTCATTGAGTAAGTTAGTAAGTCAGTCAGTCAGTCAGTAAGTCAGTCATTCAGTATGTTAATAAGTCAATCAGTCTCTCAGTCAGTAAGTTAGTAAGTTAGTCCGTAAGTTAGTCAG
The DNA here is from genome assembly GCA_009771035.1 of Lupinus albus. Lineage (NCBI taxonomy): Eukaryota > Viridiplantae > Streptophyta > Magnoliopsida > Fabales > Fabaceae > Lupinus > Lupinus albus. The sequence continues at coordinate 9,796,805 of CM020020.1, read as the reverse complement.
AATGTTAGTGAGTCACTAAATTAGTCAGTCAGTAAGTTAGTCATTCAGTAAGTTAATACTTTAGCTAGTCAGTCAGTCAATAAGTTAGTCAGTAAGTTAGTGAGTCAGTAAGTCACTTTGTAAGCCAGTCATTCAATAAGTTAGTAAGTTAGTAAGTTAGTCAGTAAGTCAGTCACTTAGTTAGTGACTCAGTAAGCCAGTCTGTAAGTCAGTCATTCATTAAGTTTGTAATTTAGTTAGTTAGTGAATCAATAAGTCAGTCAGTTAGTTAGTGAGTCAGTTAGTTAGTCAGTAAGTTAGTGAGTTAGTTAGTCAGTCAATAAGTGAGTGAGTCAGTAAGCTATTCAGTAAGTTAGTCATTCAGTAAGTTAGTAAGTTTATAATTCAGTCAGTCAGTAAGTTAGTAAGTCAGTAAATCAGTCAGTTAGTCAGCAAGATAGTAAGTCAATCAGTCAGTTAGTCACTAAGTCATCAGTAAATTAGTGTGTTAGTAAGTCAATATGTTAGTTAGCAAGTAAGTCAGTATATCAGTCAGTATGTCAGTCAATAAGTTAGTTATTCAGTTAGTAAGTTAGTGAGTCATTAAGTCAATCATTAAGTTAGTCAGTAAGTTAGTCATTCAGTCGGTAAGTTTATAAGTCAGTCAGTCAATAAGTCATTCAGTAAGTTAGTAAGTCAGTCAGTCAGTAAGTTTGTAAGTTAGTAAATTAGTAAGCCAGCCAGTCTGTCAGTAAGTTATTGAGTCAGTAAGTCAGTCATTCAATAAGTTAGTTAGTTAGTCAGTCATTAAGTCAATCAGTAAGTTAGTGAGTCAGTAAGTCAGTCAGTAAGTTAGTGAGTCAATAAGTGAGTCAGTAAGTTAGTCATTCACAGAGTTAGTAAGTGAGTCAGTGGGTTAGTCAGTAAGTAAGTTTCTGAGTCAGTAAGTCAGTCAGTTAGTCATTCAGTAAGTTTGTAAGTCAGTCAGTAAGTTAGCCAGTAAGTTAGTGAGTTAGTAAGTCAATAAGTTAGTAAGTTAGTAAGCCAGTCAGTATGTTAGTGAGTCAGTAAGTTAGTCATTCAGTAAGTTAGTAAGTTAGTAAGTCAGTCATTTATCCAATCAGTAAGTTAGTAAGTCAGTAAGTCAGTTAGTTAGTGAGTTAGTCAGTCAGAAATTTAGTAAGTCAATTAGTCAGTTAGTCACTAAGACAACAGTAAATTAGTGTGTCAGTAAGTTAGTTAGCTAGTCTGTCAGTTAGTAAGTCAGTCGGTAAGTTAGTTAGGCAGTAAGTCAGTTAGTAAGTTAGTGAGTCAGTAAGTCAGTCATTAAGTTAGTCTGTAAGCTAGTCAGTTGGTCAGTAAGTTAATAAGTCAGTGAGTCAGTCCGTAAGTCAGTCAATAAGTTAGTGAGTCAATAAGTCATTCAGTAAGTTAGTAAGTCAGTCAGTCGTTAAGGTAGTAAGTTAGTAAGTCAGTAAGTCAGTCAGTAAGTTAGTCAGTCAGTATGTTTGTAAGTGAGTAAGATAGTAAGTCAGTCAGTTTGTCACTAAGTTTGTGAGTCAGTAAGTCAGTCATTAAGTCAGTAAGTCAATCAATAAGTTAGTGAGTCAGTAAGTTAGTGAGTCAATAAGTCTGTAAGTAAGATAGTCATTCGTTAAGTTAGTTAGTAAGTCAGTCAGTTAGTCAGTAAGTGAGTTAGTGAGTTAGTAAGTTAGTCATTCGGTAAGTTAGTAAGTCAAACAATCAGTAAGTAAGTGAGTAAGTTTGTGAGTTAGTAAGTCACTAAGTCAATCATTTTGTTTCTAAGTCAATAAGTTAGTAAGTGAGTAAGTTAATATGTCAGTCACTCAGTCAGTTAGTTAGTTAGTAAATCAGTCAGTAACTCAGTCAATAAGATAGTGAGTCAGTAAGGCAGTCAGTGAGTCGGTCATTAAGTCAGTTAGTATGTTAGTGAGTCAGTAAGTCAGTCTATAAGTCAGTTAGTAAGTTTGTGAGTTAGTAATTCAGTCAGTAAGTTAGTCATTCAGTAAGTTAGTTAGTTAGTCAGTAAGTTAGTGAGTTAGTAAGTCAGTCTGGAATTGAGTGAGTCAGTAAGCTAGTCAGAAAGTTAGTCATTCAGTAAGTTAGTAAGTTAATAAGTCAGTCAGTCAGTAAGTTAGTAAGACAATAAATCAGTCAGTATGTCAGTCAGTTAGTCAGCAAGTTAGTAAGTCAATCAGTCAGTTAGTCACTAAGTCATCAGTTAATTAGTGTGTCAGTAAGTCAGTATGTTAGTTAGCAAGTCAGTCAGTATGTCAGTCAGGAAGTTAGTTAGTCAGTTAGTAAGTTAGTGAGTCATTAAGTCAGTCATTAAGTTAGTCAGTAAGTTACTCATCCAGTCAGTAAGTTAATAAGTCAGTAAGTTATTAAGTAAGTAAGTCAGTCAACAAGTAAGTCAGTCAATAAGTTAGTGAGTCAATTAGTCATTCAGTAAGTTAGTAAGTCAGTATGTTTGTAAGTCAGTAAGTTAGTAAGTCAGTCAGTCTGTCAGTAAGTTAGTGAGTCAGTAAGTCAGTCATTCAATAAGTTAGTTAGTCAGTCAGTCAGTAAGTCAATTAGTAAGTTAGTTAGTCAGTAAGTCAGTAAGTAAGTTAATGAGTCAATAAGTCAGTCAGTAAGTTAGTCATTCAGTAAGTTAGTAAGTCATCAGTCAGTCAGTCAGTAAGTTTGTAAGTAAGTCAGTCAGTTAGTCATTAAGTAAGTTAGTGAGTCAGTAAGTGAATAAGTTAGTTAGTATGTCGGTAAGTTAGTCAGTAAGTTAGTGAGTCACTAAGTCGTTTAGTAAGTTAGTGCGTCTATAAGTCAGTCAGTAAGTTAGTAAGTTAGTCAGTTAGTCATTAAGTTAGTCAGTCAATTAGAGAGTCAGTAAGTCAGTCTGTAAGTTAGTCATTCAGTAAGTTAGTAAGCAAGTCAGTCAGTAAGTCAATCAGTAAGTTAGTGAGTCAGTAAGTCAGTCAGTAAGTTAGTGAGTCAATAAGTCTGTAAGTAAGTTAGTAATTCAGTAAGTTAGTATGTCAGTCAACCACTCAGTTAGTAAGTCAGTAAGTAAGTTAGTGAGTCAATAAGTCAGTAAGTAAGTTAGTCATTCAGTAAGTTAGTAATTCAGTAAGTCAGTCTCTCAGTCAGTCAGTTAGTAAGTCAGTCAATTAGTCAGTAAGTCAGTCAGTAAGATAATGAGTCAGTAAGTTAGTCATTGAGTAAGTTAGTAAGTCAGTCAGTCAGTCAGTAAGTCAGTCATTCAGTATGTTAATAAGTCAATCAGTCTGTCAGTCAGTAAGTTAGTAAGTTAGTCCGTAAGTTAGTCAGAATGTTAGTGAGTCACTAAATTAGTCAGTCAGTAAGTTAGTCATTCAGTAAGTTAATACTTTAGCTAGTCAGTTAGTCAATAAGTTAGTCAGTAAGTTAGTGAGTCAGTAAGTCACTTTGTAAGCCAGTCATTCAATAAGTTAGTAAGTTAGTAAGTTAGTCAGTAAGTCAGTCACTTAGTTAGTGACTCAGTAAGCCAGTCTGTAAGTCAGTCATTCATTAAGTTTGTAATTCAGTTAGTTAGTGAATCAATAAGTCAGTCAGTTAGTTAGTGAGTCAGTTAGTTAGTCAGTAAGTTAGTGAGTTAGTTAGTCAGTCAATAAGTGAGTGAGTCAGTAAGCTATTCAGTAAGTTAGGCATTCAGTAAGTTAGTAAGTTTATAATTCAGTCAGTCAGTAAGTTACTAAGTCAATAAATCAGTCAGTTAGTCAGCAAGTTAGTAAGTCAATCAGTCAGTTAGTCACTAAGTCATCAGTAAATTAGTGTGTTAGTAAGTCAATATGTAAGTTAGCAAGTCAGTCAGTATGTCAGTCAGTAAGTTAGTTATTCAGTTAGTAAGTTAGTGAGTCATTAAGTCGATCATTAAGTTAGTCTGTAAGTTAGTCATTCAGTCAGTAAGTTAATAAGTCAGTAAGTAAGTCAGTAAGTCAGTCAATAAGTCATTCAGTAAGTTAGTAAGTCAGTCAGTCAATAAGTTTGTAAGTCAGTAAGTTAGTAAGCCAGCCAGTCTGTCACTAAGTTAGTGAGTCAGTAAATCAGTCATTCAATAAGTTAGTAAGTTAGTCAGTGATTAAGTCAATCAGTAAGTTAGTGAGTCAGTAAGTCAGTCAGTAAGTTAGTGAGTCAATAAGTCAGTCAGTAAGTTAGTCATTCACAGAGTTAGTAAGTTAGTCAGTGAGTTAGTCAGTAAGTAAGTTTCAGAGTCAGTAAGTTAGTCATTCAGTAAGTTTGTAAGTCTGTCATTCAGTCAGTCGGTAAGTTAGCCAGTAAGTTAGTGAGTTAGTAAGTCAATAAGTCAGTAAGTCAATAAGTTAGTAAGTTAGTAAGCCAGTCAGTATGTTAGTGAGTCAGTAAGTTAGTCATTCAGTAAGTTAGTAAGTCAGTCAGTTATCCAGTCAGTAAGTTAGTAAGTCAGTAAGTCAGTTAGTTAGTGAGTCAGTCAGTCAGCAAGTTAGTAAGTCAATTAGTGAGTTAGTCACTAAGACATCAGTAAATTAGTGCATCAGTAAGTTAGTTAACTAGTCAGTCAGTAAGTCAGTCAGTAAGTTAGTTAGGCAGTAAGTCAGTTAGTAAGTTAGTGAGTCAGTAAGTCAGTCATTAAGTTAGTCTGTAAGCTAGTCAGTCAGTCAGTAAGTTAGTAAGTAAGTCAGTCAGTCAGTCCGTAAGTCAGTCAATAAGTTAGTGAGTCAATAAGTCATTCAGTAAGTTAGTAAGTCAATCAGTCGTTAAGTTAGTAAGTTAGTAAGTCAGTAAGTCAGTCAGTAAGTTAGTCATTCAGTAAGTTAGTAAGTCATCAGTCAGTCAGTCAGTAAGTTAGTAAGTCAGTCAGTCAGTTAGTCATTAATTAAGTTAGTGAGTCAGTAAGTGAATAAGTTAGTTAGTATGTCGGTAAGTCAGTCAGTAAGTTAGTGAGTCACTAAGTCATTTAGTAAGTTAGTACATCTATAAGTCAATCAGTAAGTTAGTGTGTCAGTAAGTTAGTAAGTCAGTCAGTTAGTCAGTATGTCAGTCAGTCAATTAGAGAGTCAGTAAGTCAGTCAGTAAGTTAGTCATTCAGTAAGTTAGTAGGCAAGTCAGTCAGTAAGTCAATCAGTAAGTTAGTGAGTCAGTAAGTCAGTCAGTAAGTTAGTGAGTCAATAAGTCTGTAAGTAAGTTAGTCATTCAATAAGGTAGTACGTCAGTCAACCACTCAGTTAGTAAGTCAGTAAGTAAGTTAGTAAGTAAGTTAGTGAGTCAATAAGTCAGTAAGTAAGTTAGTCATTCAGTAAGTTAGTAACTCAGTAAGTCAGTCTCTTAGTCAGTCAGTAAATTAGTCAGTAAGTCAGTCAGTAAGATAATGAGTCAGTAAGTTAGTCATTGCGTAAGTTAGTAAGTCAGTCAGTCAGTCAGTAAATTAGTCATTCAGTATGTTAGTAAGTCAATCAGTCTGTTAGTCAGTAAGTTAGTAAGTCAGTCAGTCAGTCCGTAAGTTAGTCAGTATGTTAGTGAGTCACTAAATTAGTCAGTCAGTAAGTTAGTCATTCAGTAAGTTAATACTTTAGCTAGTCAGTCAGTCAATAAGTTAGTTAGTAAGTTAGTGAGTCAGTAAGTCAGTTTGTAAGCCAGTCATTCAATAAGTTTGTAATTCAGTTAGTTAGTGAATCAAAAAGTCAGTCAACAAGTTAGTGAGTCAGTTAGTTAGTCAGTATGTTAGTGAGTTAGTAAGTCAGTCAATAAGTGAGTGAGTCAGTAAGCTATTCATTAAGTTAGTCATTCAGTAAGTTAATAATTCAGTCAGTCAGTAAGTTAGTAAGTCAGTAAATCAGTCAGTTAGTCAGCAAGATAGTAAGTCAATCAGTCAGTTAGTCACTAAGTCATCAGTAAATTAGTGTGTTAGTAAGTCAATATGTTAGTTAGCAAGTAAGTCAGTATATCAGTCAGTATGTCAGTCAATAAGTTAGTTATTCAGTTAGTAAGTTAGTGAGTCATTAAGTCAATCATTAAGTTAGTCAGTAAGTTAGTCATTCAGTCGGTAAGTTTATAAGTCAGTAAGTAAGTCAGTCAGTCAATAAGTCATTCAGTAAGTTAGTAAGTCAGTCAGTCAGTAAGTTAGTAAGTTAGTAAATTAGTAAGCCAGCCAGTCTGTTAGTAAGTTAGTGAGTCAGTAAGTCAGTCATTCAATAAGTTAGTTAGTTAGTCAGTCATTAAGTCAATCAGTAAGTTTGTGAGTCAGTAAGTCAGTCAGTAAGTTAGTGAGTCAATAAGTGAGTCAGTAAGTTAGTCATTCACAGAGTTAGTAAGTGAGTCAGTGAGTTAGTCAGTAAGTAAGTTTCTGAGTCAGTAAGTCAGTCAGTTAGTCATTCAGTAAGTTTGTAAGTCAGTCGGTAAGTTAGCCAGTAAGTTAGTGAGTTAGTAAGTCAATAAGTTAGTAAGTTAGTAAGCCAGTCAGTATGTTAGTGAGTCAGTAAGTTAGTCATTCAGTAAGTTAGTAAGTTAGTAAGTCAGTCATTTATCCAATCAGTAAGTTAGTAAGTCAGTAAGTCAGTTAGTTAGTGAGTCAGTCAGTCAGCAATTTAGTAAGTCAATTAGTCAGTTAGTCACTAAGACAACAGTAAATTAGTGTGTCAGTAAGTTAGTTAGCTAGTCAGTAAGTCAGTAAGTCAGTCGGTAAGTTAGTTAGGCAGTAAGTCAGTTAGTAAGTTAGTGAGTCAGTAAGTCAGTCATTAAGTTAGTCTGTAAGCTAGTCAGTCGGTCAGTAAGTTAATAAGTCAGTAAGTTAGTAAGTAAGTCAGTGAGTCAGTCCGTAAGTCAGTCAATAAGTTAGTGAGTCAATAAGTCATTCAGTAAGTTAGTAAGTAAGTCAGTCGTTAAGGTAGTAAGTTAGTAAGTCAGTAAGTTAGTCAGTCAGTATGTTTGTAAGTGAGTAAGATAGTAAGTCAGTCAGTTTGTCACTAAGTTTGTGAGTCAGTAAGTCAGTCATTAAGTCAGTAAGTCAATCAATAAGTTAGTCAGTCAGTAAGTTAGTGAGTCAATAAGTCTGTAAGTAAGATAGTCATTCGTTAAGTTAGTTAGTATGTCAGTAAGTGAGTTAGTGAGTTAGTAAGTTAGTCATTCGGTAAGTTAGTAAGTCAAACAATCAGTAAGTAAGTGAGTAAGTTTGTGAGTTAGTAAGTCACTAAGTCAATCATTTTGTTTCTAAGTCAATAAGTTAGTAAGTGAGTAAGTTAATATGTCAGTCACTCAGTCAGTTAGTTAGTTAGTAAATCAGTCAGTAACTCAGTCAGTAAGATAGTGAGTCAGTATGGCAGTCAGTGAGTCAGTCATTAAGTCAGTCAGTATGTTAGTGAGTCAGTAAGTCAGTCTATAAGTCAGTTAGTAAGTTTGTGAGTTAGTAAGTCAGTCAGTAAGTTAGTCATTCAGTAAGTTAGTTAGTTAGTCAGTAAGTTAGTAAGTAAGTTAGTGAGTTAGTAAGTCAGTCAGTAAGTTAGTTAGTCAGTAAGTCAGTCAGTAAGTTAGTCATTCAGTAAGTTAGTAAGTTAGTAAGTTCGTAAGTTAGTAAGTCAGTAAATCATTCAGTCAGTCAGTAAGTTAGTAAGTCAATAAGTCAGTCAGTAAGTCATTCAATCAGTCAGTAAATTAGTAAGTCAATCAGCCACTTCGTCACTAAGTCAGTTAGTGAGTTAGTGAGTCAGTAAGTGAATAAGTTAGTTAGTAAGTCAGTCAGTAAGTTAGTGAGTCACTAAGTCATTTAGTAAGTTAGTACGTCTATAAGTCAGTCAGTAAGTTAGTAAGTCAGTCAGTTAGTCAGTCAGTGAATTAGAGAGTAAGTTTGTCATTCAATAAGTTAGTAAGCATGTCAGTCAGTCAGTAAGTTAGTGAGTCAGTAAGTCAGTGAGTAAGTTAGTGAGTCAATAAGTCAATAAGTAAGTTAGTCATTCAGTAAGTTAGTACGTCAGTCAATCACTCAGTTAGTAAGTCCGTAAGTAAGTTAGTAAGTAAGTTAGTGAGTCAATAAGTCAGTAAGTAAGTTAGTGAGTCAATAAGTCAGTAAGTAAGTTAGTCATTCAGTAAGTTAGTAAGTTAGTAAGTCAGTCAATTAGTCAGTAAGTCCGTCAGTAAGATAATGAGTTAGTAAGTTAGTCATTCAGTAAGTTAGTAAGTCAGTCAATTAGTCAGTAAGTCAATCAGTAAGTTAGTAAGTCAGTCAATTAGTCAGTAAGTTAGTCAATAAGATAATGAGTCAGTAAGTTAGTAATTCAGTAAGTTAGTAAGTCAGTCAGTCATTCAGTATGTTAGTAAGTCTATCCGTCTGTCAGTCAGTAAGTCAGTCAGTCCGTAAGTTAGTCAGTAAGTTAGTGAGTTACTAAATTAGTCAGTCAGTAAGTTAGTCATTCAGTAAGTTAATACTTCAGCTAGTCAGTCAGTCAATAAGTTAGTCAGTAAGTTAGTGAGTCAGCAAGTCAGTTTGCAAGCCAGTCATTCAATAACTTAGTAAGTTAGTTAGTAAGTCAGTCATTTAGTTAGTGACTCAGTAAGCCAGTCAGAAAGTCAGTCATTCAGTAAGTTTGTAATTCAGTTAGTTAGTGAATCAATAAGTCAATCAGTAAGTTAGTGAATTAGTTAGTTAGTCATTAAGTTAGTGAGTTAGTAAGTCAGTCAGTAAGTGAGTGAGTCAGTAAGCTAGTCAGAAAGTTAGTCATTCAGTAATTTAGTAAGTTAATAAGTCAGTCAGTCAGTAAGTCAGTAAGTCAGTAAATCAGTCAGTATGTCAGTCAGTTAGTCAGCAAGTTAGTAAGTCAATCAGTCAGTTAGTCACTAAGTTAGTAAGTGAGTAAGTCAGTAAGTTAGTCAGCAAGTTAGTAAGTCAATCAGTCAGTTAGTCACTAAGTCATCAGTAAATTAGTGTGTCAGTAAGTCAGTATGTTAGTTAGCAAGTCAGTCAGTATGTCAGTCAGGAAGTTAGTTAGTCAGTTAGTAAGTTAGTGAGTCATTAAGTCAGTCATTAAGTTAGTCAGTAAGTTAGTCATTCAGTCAGTAAGTTAATAAGTCAGTAAGTTAGTAAGTAAGTAAGTCAGTCAATCAGTAAGTCAGTCAATAAGTTAGTGAGTCAATAAGTTATTCAGTAAATTAGTAAGTCAGTCAGTAAGTCAGTCAGTGAGTATGTTTGTAAGTCAGTAAGTTAGTAAGTCAGCCAGTCTGCCACTAAGTTAGTGAGTCAGTAAGCCAGTCATTCATTAAGTTAGTAAGTCAATCAGACAATAAGTCAATTAGTAAGTTAGTTAGTCAGTAAGTCAGTCAGTAAGTTAATGAGTCAATAAGTCAGTCAGTAAGTTAGTCATTCAGTAAGTTAGTAAGTCATCAGTCAGTCAATCAGTAAGTTAGTAAGTAAGTCAGTCAGTTAGTCATTAAGTAAGTTAGTGAGTCAGTAAGTGAATAAGTTTGTTAATATGTTGGTAAGTCAGTCAGTAAGTTAGTGAGTCACTAAGTCATTTAGTAAGTTAGTTCGTCTATAAGTCAGTCAGTAAGTTAGTAAGTTAGTGAGTTAGTCAGTAAGTCAGTCAGTCAATTAGAGAGTCAGTAAGATTGTCAGTAAGTTAGTCATTCAGTAAGTTAGTAAGCAAATCAGTTAGTAAGTCAATCAGTAAGTCAATCAGTAAGTTAGTGAGTCAATAAGTCAGTCAGTAATTTAGTGAGTCAATAAGTCTGTAAGTAAGTTAGTCATTCAGTAAGTTAGTACGTCAGTCAACCACTCAGTTAGTAAGTCAGTAAGTAAGTTAGTAAGTAAGTTAGTGAGTCAATAAGTCAGTAAGTAAGTTAGTAAGTAAGTTAGTGAGTCAATAAGTCAGTAAGTAAGTTAGTCATTCAGTAAGTTAGTAAGTCAGTAAGTCAGTCTCTCAGTCAGTAAGTTAGTAAGTCAGTCAATTAGTCAGTAAGTCAGTCAGTAAGATAATGAGTCAGTAAGTTAGTCATTCAGTAAGTTAGTAAGTCAGTCAGTCATTCTGTAAGTCAATCATTCAGTATGTTAGTAAGTCATTCAGTCTGTTAGTCAGTAAGTTAGTAAGTCAGTCAGTCAGTCCATAAGTTAGTCAGTATGTTAGTGAGTCACTAAATTAGTCAGTCAGTAAGTTAGTCATTCAGTAAGTTAATACTTTAGCTAGTCAGTCAGTCAATAAGTTAGTCAGTAAGTTAGTGAGTCAGTAAGTCAGTTTGTACGCCAGTCATTCAATAAGTTAGTAAGTTAGTCAGTAAGTCAGTCACTTAGTTAGTGACTCAGTAAGCCAGTCAGTAAGTCAGTCATTCAGTAAGTTTGTAATTCAGTTAGTTAGTGAATCAATAAGTCAGTCAGTAAGTTAGTGAGTCAGTTAGTTTGTCAGTAAGTTAGTGAGTTAGTGAGTTAGTAAGTCAGTCAATAAGTGAGTGAGTCAGTAAGCTATTCATTAAGTTAGTCATTCAGTAAGTTAGTAAGTTAATAATTCAGTCAGTGAGTAACTTAGTAAGTCAGTAAATCAGTCAGTTAGTCAGCAAGTTAGTAAGTCAATCAGTCATTTGGTCACTAAGTCATCAGTAAATTAGTGCGTCAGTAAGTCAGTATGTTAGTTCGCAAGTCAGTCAGTATGTCGGTCAGTAAGTTAGTTATTCAGTTAGTAAGTTAGTGAGTCATTAAGTCAATCATTAAGTTTGTCTGTAAGTTAGTCATTCAGTCAGTAAGTTAATAAGTCAGTAAGTAAGTAAGTCAGTCACTAGGTCATTCAGTAAGTTAGTAAGTAAGTCAGTCAGTAAGTTTGTAAGTTGTAAGTTAGTAAGCCAGTCAGTCTGTCAGTAAGTTAGTGAGTCAGTAAGTCAGTCATTCAATAAGTTAGTAAGTTAGTCAGTCATTAAGTCAATTTGTAAGTTTGTGAGTCAGTAAGTCAGTCAGTATGTTAGTGAGTCATTAAGTCAGTCAGTAAGTTAGTACGTCAGTCAGTCAGTAAGAAAGTTAGTAAGTAAGTAAGTCAGTTAGTCATTAAGTAAGTTAGTGAGTCAGTAAGTCAATCAGTAAGTTAGTCATTCAGTAAGTTAGTAAGTCAGTCAGTCATTAAGTTAGTCAGTAAGTTAGTGACTCAGTAAGTCACTAAGTCAATCAGTTTGTTTGTAAGTCAGTAAGTCCGTCAGTAAGTTAGTAAGTGAGTATGTTAGTAAGTCAGTCAATCTGTTAGTAAGTTAGTAAGTTAGTATATCAGTCAATCAATCAGTAAGTCAGTCTGTAAGATATTGAGTCAGTAAGTCAGTCAGTAAGTCAGTCATTAAGTTAGTCAGTAAATTAATCAGTAAATCAGTCAGTAAGTTAGTGAGTTAGTAAGTTAGTCAGTAAGTAAGTTAGTTAGTTAGTAAGTTAGTGAGTTAGTAAGTCAGTCAGTAAGTTAGCGAGTCAGATAGTCAGTCAGTAAGTTAGTGAGTCAGTAAGTTAGTCATTCAGTAAGTTAGTAAGTTAGTAGGTTCGCAAGTTAGTAAGTTAGTAAGTCATTTAGTCAATCAGTAAGTTAATTAGTCAGTCAGTAAGTTATTGAGTCAATTAGTAAGTTAGTTTGTCAGTAAGTCAGTCAGTAAGTTAGTGAGTCAAAAAGTCAGTAAGTAAGTTAATCATTCAGTAAGTTAGTGAGTCAGTCAGTCAGTCAGTCAGTAATTTAGTAAGTAAGTCAGTCAGTTAGTCATTAAGTAAGTTAGTGAGTCAGTAAGTGAATAAGTTAGTTAGTAAGTCAATAAGTCAGTCAGTAAGTTAGTCCGTAAGTCACTCAGTCAATTAGATAGTCAGTAAGTCAGTCAGTAAGTTATTCATTCAGTAAGTTAGTAAGCAAGTCAGTTAGTAAGTCAATCAGTAAGTTAGTGAGTCAGTAAGTCAGTCAGTAAGTTAGTGAGTCAATAAGTCAGTAAGTAAGTTAGTCATTCAGTAAGTTAGTACGTCAGTCAACCACTCAATTAGTAAGTCAGTAAGTAAGTTAGTAAGTAAGTTAGTGAGTCAATAAGTCAGTAAGTAAGTTAGTCATTCAGTAACTTAGTAAGTCAGTAAGTCAGTCTCTCAGTCAGTAAGTTAGTAAGTCAGTCAATTAGTCAGCAAGTCAGTCAGTAAGATAATGAGTCAGTAAGTTAGTCATTCAGTAAGTTAGTAAGTCAGTCAGTCATTCAGTCAGTCAGTCATTCAGTATGTTAGTAAGTCAATCAGTCTGTCAGTCCGTAACTTAGTAAGTCAATCAGTCTGTCAGTCCGTAACTTAGTAAGTCAGTCAGTCAGTCCGTAAGTTAGTCAGTAAGTTAGTGAGTCACTAAAATAGTCAGTCAGTAAGTTAACCATTCAGTAAGTCAGTTTGTAAGCCAATCATTCAATAAGTTAGTAAGTTAGTCAGTAAGTCAGTCACTTAGTTAGTGACTCAGTAAACCAATCAGTAAGTCAGTCATTCAGTAAGTTTGTAATTCAGTAAGTTAGTGAATCACTAAGTCAGTCAATAAGTTAGTGAGTCAGTTAGATAGTCAGTAAGTTAGTGAGTTAGTAAGTTAGTCAGTAAGTGAGTGAGTCAGTAAGCTAGTCAATAAGTTAGTCATTCAGTAAGTTGGTATGTTAATAAGTCAGTCAGTCAGTCAGTATGTTAATCACTAAGTCAGTTAGTCACTAAGTCATTAGTAAATTAGTGTGTTAGTATGTCAGTATGTTAGTTAGCAAGTCAGTCAGTATGTCAGTCAGTAAGATAGTTATTCAGTTAGTAAGTTAGTGAGTCATTAAGTTAGTCAGTAAGTTAGTCATTCAGTCAGTAAATTAATAAGTCAGTAAGTTAGTAAATAAGTAAGTAAGTCAGTCAGTAAGTCAGTCAATAAGTTAGTGTGTCAATAAGTCATTCAGTAAGTTAGTAAGTCAGTCAGTCAGTAAGTTTGTAAGTCAATAAGTTAGTAAGCCAGTCAGTCTGTCAGTAAGTTAGTGAGTCAGTAAGTCAGTCATTCAATAAGTTAGTAAGTCAGTCAGTCAGTAAGTCAATCAGTAAGTTAGTGAGTGAGTAAGTCAGTCAGTAAGTTAGTGAGTCAATAAGTCAGTAAGTAAGTTAGTCATTCAGTAAGTTAGTAAGTCAGTCAGAAAGTTAGTAAGTAAGTTAGTCAGTTAGTCATTAAGTAAGTTAGTGAGTCAGTAAGTTAGTCATTCAGTAAGTTAGTAAGTTAGTAGGTTCGCAAGTTAGTAAGTCAGTAAGTCATTTAGTCAGTCAGTAAGTAAGTTAGTCAGTTAGTAAGTTATTCAGTCAGTCAGAAAGTTAGTCAGTAAGTTAGTTAGTCAGTCAGTAAGTTAGTAAGTAAGTCAGTCCGTAAGTCAGTAAGTCAGTCAGTCATTTAGTGAGTCAGTAAGTTAGTATGTCAGTAAGTTAGTAAGTCAGTAAGTTAGTTAGTAAGTCAATCAGTAAGTTAGTGTGTCAGTAAGTTAGTAAGTCAGTCACTCAGTCAGTAAGTTAGTAAGTCAGTCACTCATTCAGTAAGTCAGCCAGTCACTTAGTGAGTTAGTAAGTCAGTCAATAAGTTAGTCATTCAGTAAGTTAGTAAGCAAGTCAGTCAGTAAGTCAATCAGAAAGTTAGCGAGTCAGTAAGTCAGTCAGTCACTAAGTTAGTCAGTAAGTCAGAGAGTCAGTAAGTTAGTAAGTCCGTTAGTAAGTCAGTCAGTAAGTAAGTCAGTCTCTGAGTCAGTAAGTTAGTTAGTAAGTCAATTAGTCAGTAAGTCAGTCAGTAAGATAGTGAGTCAGTAAGTTAGTCATTCAATAAGTTAGCAAGTTAGTCAGTCATTTAGTAAGTTAGTCATTCAATAAGTTAGTAAGTCAATCAATCAGTAAGTTAGTATGTTAGTCAGTCAGTACGTAAGTTAGTCAGTAAGTTATTGAGTCAGTAAGTTAGTCAGTCAATAAGTCAATTAGTAAGTTAGTCATTCAGTAAGTTAATAAGTCAGCCAGTTAGTCAGTAAGTTAGTGACTTAGTAAGCCAGTCATTCAGTAAGTTAGTGACTTAGTCAGTAAGTAAGCCAGTAAGTTAATGATTCAGTAAGTTAGTCATTTAGTAAGTTACTAATTTAGTTATTTAGTGAGTCAATAAGTCAGTTAGTAAGTTTTTGAGTCAGTCAGAAAGTTATTTATTTAGTGAGTTAGTAAGTCTGTCTGTCAGTCGGTAAGTTAGCCAGTAAGATAGTGAGCCAGTAAGTCAGGAAGTCAGTTAGTCTATAAGTTAGTAAGTTAGTAAGCCAGTTAGTAAGTTAGTAAGTTAGTCACTAAGTTAGTCAGTAAGTCAGTCAGTTAGTCAGTTAGTAAGTAAGTTAGTATGTCAGTAAGTCAGTTAGTCAGTACGTCAATCAGTAAGCTAGTGAGTCAGTAACTCAGTCAATAAGTTAGTCATTGTCTAAGTTAGTAACTCAGTCAGTTAGTAAGTCAGTCAGTAAGTTAGTGAGTCAGTAAGTCAGTTAGTGAGTCAGTATGTAAGTCAATAAGTCAGTTAGAAGTTAGTCATTCAGTAAGTTAGTAAGTCAGTCAGTCAGTCAGTAAGTCAGACTGTAAGTTAGTGAGTCAGTAAGTCAGTCAGTAAGTTAGTTATTCAATAAGTTAGTCAGTCATTCAGTCAGTCATAAGTCAGTAAGTAAGTTTGTGAGTCATTAATCGGTTAGTAAGTTAGTTAGTAAGTTAGTGAGTCAATAAGTCCGTAAGAGAGTTAGTCATTCAGGAAGTTAGTAAGTAAGTCAGTCTGTCAGTAAGTTAGTCAATAACTTAGCTAGTCAGTAAGTTAGTGAGTCACTAAATCAATCATTAATTTAGTCATTCAGTAAGTTAGTAAGTCAGTCAATTAGTCAGTAAGTCAGTCAATAAGTTAGTGAGTCAGTAAGTCAGTCAGTAAGTTAGTCATTCAGTAAGTTAGTAAGTAAGTCAGTAAGTTAGTCAGTAAGTTAGTGAGTTAGTAAGTTAGTCAGTAAGTTAGTGAGTCAGTAAGCCAGTCAGTAACTTAATCATTCAGTAAGTTAGTAAGTTAGTAAGTCAGTCAGTCAGTCAGTCATTCAGTAAGTTAGTAAGTCAGTCTGTCAGTTAGTAAATTAGTGTGTCAGTAAGTCAGCAAGTTAGTTAGTAAGTCAGTCAGTCAGTAAGTCAGTTAGTAAGTTAGTGAGTCAGTAAGTCAGTCAGTTAGTAACTTAATAAGTCAGTAAGTTATTAAGTAAGTTAGTATGTCAGTAAATCAGTCAGTCAGTACGTCAATCAGTAAGTCAGTGAGTTAGTAACTCAGTCAGTAAATTAGTCATTCTCTAAGTTAGTAAGTCAGTCAGTTAGTAAGTCAGTCAGTAAATTAGTCATTCTCTAATTTAGTAAGTCATTCAGTTAGTAAGTCAGTCAATAAGTTAGTGAGTCAGTAAGTCAGTTAGTGAGTCAGTAAGTAAGTCAATAAGTCATTCAGTAAGTTAGTCATTCAGTAAGTTAGTAAGTCAGTCAGTTAGTCAGTAAGTCAGACTGTAAGTTAGTGAGTCAGTAAGTCAGTCAATAAGTTAGTGAGTCATTAAGTCAGTCAGTAAGTTAGTTGTTCAATAAGTTAGTCAGTCATTCAGTCAGTCAATAAGTCAGTAAGTAAGTTAGTGAGTCATTAATCGACAGTAAGTTAGTTAGTAAGTTAGTGAGTCAGTAAGTCAGTAAGAAAGTTAGTCATTCAGGAAGTTAGTAAGTAAGTCAGTTTGTCAGTAAGTTTGTCAATAACTTAGCTAGTCAGTAAGTTAGTGAGTCACTAAGTCAATCATTAATTTAGTCATTCAGTAAGTTAGTAAGTCTGTCAAGTAGTCAGTAAGTCAGTCAAAATGTTAGTGAGTCAGTAAGTCAGTCAGTAAGTTAGTCATTCAGTAAGTTAGTAAGTAAGTCAGTAAGTTAGTCAGTAAGTTAGTGAGTTAGTAAGTTAGTCAGTAAGTTAGTGAGTCAATAAGCCAGTCAGTAACTTAATCATTCAGTAAGTTAGTAAGTTAGTAAGTCAGTCAGTCAGTCAGTCATTCAGTAAGTTAGTAAGTCAGTCTGTCAGTTAGTAAATTAGTGTGTCAGTAAGTTAGTTAGTAAGTCAGTCAGTCAGTAAGTCAGTTAGTAAGTTAGTGAGTCAGTAAGTCAGTCAGTTAGTAACTTAATAAGTCAGTAAGTTAGTAAGTAAGTTAGTATGTCAGTAAGTTAGTCAGTCAGTACGTCAATCAGTAAGTTAGTGAGTTAGTAACTCAGTCAGTAAATTAGTCATTCTCTAAGTTAGTAAGTCAGTCAGTTAGTAAGTCAGTCAGTAAATTAGTCATTCTCTAATTTAGTAAGTCATTCAGTTAGTAAGTCAGTCAATAAGTTAGTGAGTCAGTAAGTCAGTTAGTGAGTCAGTAAGTAAGTCAATAAGTCAGTCAGTAAGTTAGTCATTCAGTAAGTTAGTAAGTCAGTCAGTTAGTCAGTAAGTCAGACTGTAAGTTAGTGAGTCAGTAAGTCAGTCAATAAGTTAGTGAGTCATTAAGTCAGTCAGTAAGTTAGTTGTTCAATAAGTTAGTCAGTCATTCAGTCAGTCAATAAGTCAGTAAGTAAGTTAGTGAGTCATTAATCGACAGTAAGTTAGTTAGTAAGTTAGTGAGTCAGTAAGTCAGTAAGAAAGTTAGTCATTCAGGAAGTTAGTAAGTAAGTCAGTTTGTCAGTAAGTTAGTCAATAACTTAGCAAGTCAATAAGTTAGTCAGTAATTTAGTGAGTCATTAAGTCAATCATTAATTTAGTCATTCAGTAAGTTAGTAAGTCAGTCAATTAGTCAGTAAGTCAATCAATAAGTTAGTGAGTCAGTTAGTCATTCAGTAAGTTAGTAAGTAAGTCAGTAAGTTAGTGAGTTAGTATGTTAGTCAGTAAATTAGTGAGACAGTAAGCCAGTCAGTAAGTTAATCATTCAGTGAGTTAGTAAGTTTATAAACCAGTCAGTCAGTCATTCAGTAAGTTAGTAAGTCAGTCTGGCAATTAGTAAATTAGTGTGTCAGTAAGTCAGTAAGTTAGTTAGTAAGTCAGTCAGTCAGTAAGTCAGTTAGTAAGTTAGTGAGTCAGTAAGTTAGTTAGATAGTTAGTGAGTCAGTAAGTCAGTCTGTAAGTTAGTCAGTCAGTTAGTAACTTAATAAGTCAGTAAGTTAGTAAGTAAGTCAGTCAGAAAGTCAGTGATTAAGTTAGTGAGTCAGTAAGTCATTCAGTAAGTTAGTAAGTCAGCTAGTAAGTAACTCAGTCAGTCATTAAGTTAGTAAGTTAGAAAGTTAGTAAGTCAGTAAGTCAATTAGTAAGTTAGTCAGTCAGTAAGTTTGTAAGTGAGTAAGTTAGTAAGTCAGCCAGTAAGTTAGTGAGTTATTGAGTCAGTAAGTCAGTCATTCAATAAGTTAGTAAGTCAGTAAGTCAGTAAGTGAATCAATAAGTTAGTTAGTCAGTAAGTCAGTCAGTAAGTTAGCGAGTCAATAAGTCTGTAAGTAAGATAGTCATTCAGTAAGTTAGTAAGTCAGTCAGTCATTTAGTCGGTAAGTTAGATAGTGAGTCAGTAAGTTAGTCATTCAGTAAGTTAGTAAGTTAGTCTGTCAGTAAGTTAGTGAGTCAGTAAGTCACAAAGTCAATCAGTTAGTTTGTAAGTCAGTAAGTCAGTCAGTAAGTTAGTCACTCTTTCAGTAAGTTAGTAAGTCAGTCACTCTGTTAGTAAGTTAGTAAATTAGTAAATCTGTCAATCAGTCATCAGTAAGTATGTCAGTCAGTAAGATAGTGAGTTAGTTAGATAGTCATTCAGTAAGTTAGTAAGTCAGTCGGTCATTCAGTAAGTATGTCAGTCATTCAGTAAGATAGAAAGTCAATCATTCAGTCAGTCAGTAAGTCATCCAGTAAGTTAGTCAGTCAGTAAGTCAAACAGTGAGTTAGTCATTCAAGAAGTAATTAAGTCAGTCAGTCAGTCTGTAAGTTAGTTAGTAAGTTATTGAGTTAGTAAGTCAGTCAGTATGTTAGTGAGTCAGTAAGTCAGTCAATAAGTAAGTCATTTAGTAATTTAGTAAGTCAGCTAGTTTGTCAGTCAATAAGTTAGTCAGTAAGTTAGTGAGTCAGTAAGTCATTCAGTAAGTCAGTCAGTAAGCCAGTCGTTCAGTAAGTTAGTAAGTTAGTAAGTCAGTCAGTAAGTTAGTGAGTTAGTTAGTAAGTCAGTGAGTGAGTCAGTTAGGAAGTTAGTAAGTCAGTAAGTCAGTCAGAAAGCAGTCAGTCATTCAGTGAGTATGTCAGTCAGTCAGTCATTCAATATGTAAGTCATTTAGTAAGATAGACAATAAGCTTGAAAGTAAGTCATTCAGTGGGTCATTCAGTAAGTAAGTAAGTCAGACATTCAGTAAGTAAGTAAGTCAGTCATTCAGTAAGTAAGTCAGTCAGTTTTTCAACAAATCATTTAGTAAGTCAGTCAGTAAGTCAGTTAGTAAGTCAATCAGTAAGTCAGTTAGTATGTCAATCAGTCAGTCAGTAAGTTAGTCATTCAGTAAGTTAGTCAGTAAGTAAGTCAATGAGTCAATAAGTCAGTCAGTAAGTTAGTCATTCAGTAAGTTAGTAAGTTAGTCAGTCAGTAAGTTAGTGAGTCAGTAAGTCACTAAGTCAATCAGTTAGTTTGTAAGTCAGTAAGTCAGTCAGTAAGTTAGTCACTCTTTAAGTAAGTTAGTAAGTCAGTCACTCTGTCAGTAAGTTAGTAAATTAGTAAATCTGTCAATCAGTAATTCAGTAAGTAAGTCAGTCAGTAAGATAGTGAGTTAGTTAGTTAGTCATTCAGTAAGTTAGTAAGTCAGTCAGTCATTCAGTAAGTATGTCAGTCATTCAGTAAGTTAGAAAGTCAATCTTTTAGTCAGTCAGTAAGTCAGTCAGTAAGTTAGTTGTTCAATAAGTTAGACAGTCATTCAGTCAGTCAATAAGTCAGTAAGTAAGTTAGTGAGTCATTAATCGACAGTAAGTTAGTTTGTAAGTTAGTGAGTCAGTAAGTCAATAAGAAAGTTAGTCATTCACGAAGTTAGTAAGTAAGTCAGTTTGTCAGTAAGTTAGTCAATAACTTAGCTAGTCAGTAAGTTAGTGAGTCACTAAGTCAATCATTAATTTAGTCATTCAGTAAGTTAGTAAGTCAATCAATTAGTCAGTAAGTCAGTCAATAAGTTAGTGAGTCAGTTAGTCATTCAGTAAGTTAGTAAGTAAGTCAGTAAGTTAGTGAGTTAGTAAGTGAGTCAGTAAATTAGTGAGACAGTAAGCCAGTCAGTAAGTTAATCATTCAGTAAGTTAGTAAGCCAGTCAGTCAGTCAGTCATTCAGTAAGTTAGTAAGTCAGTCTGGCAATCAGTAAATCAGTGGGTCAGTAAGTCAGTAAGGTAGTTAGTAAGTCAGTCAGTCAGTAAGTCAGTTAGTAAGTTAGTGAGTCAGTAAGTCAGTTAGTAAGTTAGTGAGTCAGTAAGTCAGTCTGTAAGTTAGTCAGCCAGATAGTAACTTAATAAGTCAGTAAGTTAGTAAGTAAGTCAGTCAGAAAGTCAGTGATTAAGTTAGTGAGTCAGTAAGTCATTCAGTAAGTTAGTAAGTCAGCTAGTAAGTAACTCAGTCAGTCATTAAGTTAGTAAGTTAGAAAGTTAGTAAGTCAGTAAGTCAATCAGTAAGTTAGTCAGTCAGTAAGTTTGTAAGTGAGTAAGTTAGTAAGTCAATTAGTCTGTCAGTAAGTCAGTCATTCAATAAGTTAGTAAGTCAGTAAGTCAGTAAGTGAATCAATAAGTTAGTTAGTCAGTAAGTCAGTCAGTAAGTTAGCGAGTCAATAAGTCTGTAAGTAAGATAGTCATTCAGTAAGTTAGTAAGTCAGTCAATCATTTAGTCGGTAAGTAAGATAGTGAGTCAGTAAGTTAGTCATTCAGTAAGTTAGTTAGTTAGTCAGTCAGTAAGTTAGTCAGTAAGTTAGTGAGTCAGTAAGTCACTAAGTCAATCAGTTAGTTTGTAAGTCAGTAAGTCAGTCAGTAAGTTAGTCACTCTTTCAGTAAGTTAGTAAGTCAGTCACTTTGCCAGTAAGTTAGTAAATTAGTAAATCTGTCAATGAGTCATTCAGTAAGTAAGTCAGTCAGTAAGATAGTGAGTTAGTTAGTTAGTCATTCAGTAAGTTAGTAAGTCAGTCAGTCATTCAGTAAGTATGTCAGTCATTCAGTAAGTTAGAAAGTCAATCATTCAGTCAGTCAGTAAGTCATCCAGTAAGTTAGTCAGTCAGTAAGTCAAACAGTGAGTTAGTCATTCAAGAAGTAATTAAGTCAGTCAGTCAGTCTGTAAGTTAGTTAGTAAGTTATTGAGTTAGTAAGTCAGTCAGTATGTTAGTGAGTCAGTAAGTCAGTCAATAAGTTAGTCATTTAGTAATTTAGTAAGTCAGCTAGTTTGTCAGTCAATAAGTTAGTCAGTAAGTTAGTGAGTCAGTAAGTCATTCAGTAAGTCAGTCAGTAAGCCAGTCGATCAGTAAGTTTGAAAGTTAGTAAGTCAGTCAGTAAGTTAGTGAGTTAGTTAGTAAGTCAGTGAGTGAGTCAGTTTGTAAGTTAGTAAGTCAGTAAGTCAGTCAGAAAGCAGTCAGTCATTCAGTGAGTATGTCAGTCAGTCAGTCATTCAATATGTAAGTCATTTAGTAAGACAGACAATAAGCTTGAAAGTAAGTCATTCAGTGGGTCATTCAGTAAGTAAGTAAGTCAGACATTCAGTAAGTAAGTCAGTCAGTCAATATGTAAGTAAGTCAGTCAGTTTTTCAACAAATCATTTAGTAAGTCAGTCAGTAAGTCAGTTAGTAAGTCAATCAGTAAGTCAGTTAGTATGTCAATCAGTAAGTTACTCAGTCTTTCAGTAAGTATGTAAGTCAGTCATTCAGTAAGTAAGTCAGTGAGTCATTCAGTAAGTAAGTCAATTAGTAAGCCAGTCAGTGATTCAGTATGTAAGTAAGTCATTCAGTAAGTCAGTCAGTCATTCAATAAGTAAGTCAGTCAGTCATTCAGGCAGTAAGTCAATCAGTAAGTCAGTCAGTCAATCAATTAGTAAGTAAGTCAATCATTCAATACGTAAGTCAGTCAGTATGTTAGTCAGTCATTCATTAAGTAAGTCAGTATGTAAGTAGGTATGTAAGTAAGTAAGTAAGCAAGTAAGTAAGTAATTAAGTCAGTCACTCATTCAGTAAGTATGTCAGTAAATTATTAAATCAGTAAGTAAATAAGTTAGTCAATCATTCAGTAAGTAAGTCAGTAAGTAAGTAGGTAAGTAAGTCAGTCACTCAGTAAGTAAGTAAGTCAGTTAGTCATTCAGTATGTAAGTAAGTCTGTAAGTTAGTAAGTAAGTCATTTAGTAAGTCAGTAAGTAATTTGGTAAGAAAGTCAGTCAGTCATTCATTAACTAAGTCAGTCAGTCATTCAGTAAGTAAGTCATTCAGTAAGTCAGTAAGTAAGCTAGTAAGTAACTCATTCAGTCAGTCATTTAGTCAGTCAGCCAGTCATTCTGTAAGTAAGTTAGTTCTTCACTAAGTCATTCAGTAAGTCAGTCAGTAGCTAGTAAGTAAGTCATTCAGTAAGTCGGTCAATAATTTAGTAAGTAAGTAAGTAAGTCAGTCACTCATTAAGTAAGTAAGTCAGTCATTTAATAAGTAAGTCAGTCATTCAATAAGTAAGTCAGTCAGTCATTTAGTAATTAAGTTAGTCAGTCATTCAGTAAGTAAGTCAGACAGTCATTCAGTAAGTAAGTCAGTCAGTAAGTCAGTCAGTCATTCAGTAAGTATGTCAGTCTGTCATGCAGAATGTAAATCATTCTGTAAGTAAGCCAGTCATTCATTGAGTTAGTAAGTCAGATAGTCTTTCAATATGTAATTCAGTCAGTAAGTCAGTCAGTCATTCAGTAAGTTAGTTAGCCTGCCATTTTGTTAGTAAGTCATTCAGTAAGTCAGTCAGTAAGTCAGTAGGTAAGTCACTCAGTCAGTCATTCAGTAAGTTATTCAACCAGTCATTCATTAATTCATTCAGCATGTAAGTTAGTTAGTCATTCAGTAAGTAAGTCAGTCAATCATTCAGTAAGTAAGTAAGTCAGTAAGTCATTCAGTAAGTTATTCAGTCATTCATTAGGTAAGTCAGTTTGTCATTCAGTAAGTAAGTCTGTCAGTGACTCAGATAGTAAGTAAGTCAGTCATTCAGTAAGTAATTCATTCAGTAAGTCAGTAAGTAAGTCAAACAGTCATTCATTAAGTAAGTCACTTAGTCATTCAGTAGGTATGTCAGTCATTCAGTAAGTAAGTCACTCAGTCATTCAATAATTAAGTCAATAAGTAAGTAAGTCATTAAGTCTGTCATTCAGTAAGTAAGTCAGTCAGTCAATAACTAAGTAAGTCAGTCATTCGGTAAGTAAGTAAGTAAGTCATTCAGTAAGTAGGTTAGTCAGTCATTCAATAAGTTAGTCATTCAGCATGTAAGTCAGTCAGTCATTCAGTAATTAAGTAAGTCAGTCATTCAGTAAGTAAGTTAGTCAGTCATTTATTAAGTAAGTTAGTCAGTCAGTCACTTAGTAAGTAAGTCAGTAAGTAAGTCAGTCAGTAAGTCAGTCAGTCATTCAGTATGTAAGTCAGTCAGTCATGCAGAATGTAAATCATTTAGTAAGTAAGCCAGTCAGTCATTGAGTAAGTAAGTCAGTTAGTCATTCAATAAGTAATTCAGTCAGTAAGTCAGTCAGTCATTCAGTAAGTAAGTCTGTCTGTCATTTAGTAGGTAAGTCAGTCAGTCATTCAATAAGTAAGTCAATGAGTCATTCAGTAAGTAAGTCAATCAGTAAGTCAGTCAGTAAGTAAGTCATTTAGTCAATCATTCAGTAAGTAAGTCTGTCAATCATTCAGTAAGTACATCAGTCCGTCATTCAGTAACTAAGTCATTCATTATGTAAGAAATTCAGTCAGTCAGTCATTCAATAAGTAAGTCAGTTATTCATTCAGAAAGTAAGTTATTAACCAAGTTAGTATGTAAGTCATTCAGTCAGTCATTCAGTAACTAAGTCATTCAGTATGTAAGAAATTCAGTCAGTCAGTCATTCAATAAGTAAGTCAGTTATTCATTCAGAAAGTAAGTTATTAACCAAGTTAGTATGTAAGTCATTCAGTCAGTCATTCAGTCAGTCCTTCAGTAAGTAAGTCATTCAATCATTCAGTAAGTAAGTTAGTCAGTCATTTAGTAAGTAAGTCAGTCAGTCATTCATTAAGTAAGTCAGTCATTCATTCATTAAGTAATTTAGTAAGTAAGTCATTCATTCAGTAAGTAAGTAAGTCAGTCATTCAATAAGTAAGAAAGTCATTCATTTAGTAAGTAAGTAAGTGAGTCAGTCAGTCATTCAATAAGTCAATTAGTAAGTCAGTAAGTTAGTCATTCAGTAAGTCAGTCAGTAATTCAGTAAGTAAGTCAGTCAGTCATTCATTAAGTAAGTCATTCAGTCATTCAGTAAGTAAGTTTGTCAGTCATTCAATAAGTAAGTATGTAATTCAGTATGTAAGTCAACCAGTCAGTCATTCATTAAGTTAGTCAGTAAGTCAGTCAGTCATTCAGTATGTAAGTCAGTCACTAAGTCAATTAGTCATTTAGTACATTAGTGAGTAAGTCATTTAGTACGTAAGTCAGTCAGTCATTCATTAAGTAAGTCAGTCACTCATTCAGTAATTAAGTCATTCAGTAAGTTAGTAAGTAAGTAAGTCATTAACTCAGTCATTAAGTCTGTCATTCAGTAAGTAAGACAGTCAGTTATTCAATAACTAAGTAAGTCAATCATTCAGTAAGTAGGTCAATCAATCATTCATTAACTAAGTCATTCAGCAAGTAAGTCAGTCAGTCATTCAGTAAGTGAGTCAGTCAATAATTCTGAAAATAAGTCAGTCAGTCATTCAGTCATTAAGTCAGTTAGTCATTCAGTTAGTAAGTCAGTAAGTAAGTCATTTAGTAAGTCAGTCATACATTCAATAAGTAAGTAAGTCAGTCAGTCATTCATTAAGTTAGTCAGTCATTCAATAACTAAGTAAGTCAGTCATTCAGTAAGTAAGTGAGTAAGTCATTTTGTAAGTAAGTCATTCAGTAAGTCATTTAGCAAGTCAGTGAGTCAGTCATTCAGTAAATAAGTCATTCAGTCAGTCATTGAGCAAGTAAGTAAGTCAGTCATAATGTAAGTAAGTAAGTCATTCATTAAGTAAGTCAGTCATTCAGTAAGTAAGTAAGTCATTAAGTAAGTAAATCAGTCATTAAGTTAATAAGTCAGTCAGTCATATAGTATGTAAGCCAGTCTGTCATTCAGTAAGTAAGTTAGTTGGTCAAGTAAGTCAGTAAGTCAGTCAATCATTCAGTAAGTAAGTATGTCTGTCATTCAATAGGTAAGCCAGTCAGCCATCCAGTAAGTAAGTCTATGAGTCATTAAGTAAGTAAGTCATTCAATAAATCAGTCAGTAAGACAGGATGTATGTCGTTCAGTCAATCATTCAATAAGTAAGACAGTCAATCATTCAGTAAGTAAGTAAGTCAGTCATTTAGTAAGTAAGTTTGTCAGTCATTCAGTAAGTAAGTAAGTAAGTATTTTTGTAAGCCATTCAGTAAATCAGTCACTAAGTCATTCTGTAAGTTATTCAGTCATTCAGTAACTAAGTAAGTCAGTCATTCAGTAAGTCAGAGAGCCAGTAAGTCAGTCAGTCATTCTATAAGTTAGTCAGTTAGTCATTCAGTAAGTATGTAAGTCAGTCATTCAGTAAGTAAGTAAGTCAGTCATTCAGTAAGTCAGTCATTCAGTAAGTCAGTCAGTAAGTCTATAAGTAAGTAAGTCATTAAGTAAGTCATTAAGTAAGTCAGTCAGTAATTCGGTAAGTATGACAGTCAGTCATTCATTAAGTAAGTCAGTCAGTCACTAAGCTCGTAAGTAAGTCATTCAGTTAGTCATTCAGTAAGTCAGTCAGTCAGTCATTCAGTACGTCATTCAGTAAGTCATTCAGTAAGTCAGTATGTATGCTAGTCAGTCATTCAGTAACTAAGTCAACAAGTCATTCAGTAAGTAAGTCAGTATGTAAGTCAATCAGTCTTTCAGTAAGTAAGTCAGTTAGTCATTCAGTAAGT
The DNA here is from genome assembly GCA_009771035.1 of Lupinus albus. NCBI lineage: Eukaryota > Viridiplantae > Streptophyta > Magnoliopsida > Fabales > Fabaceae > Lupinus > Lupinus albus. Next base: position 9,771,662 of record CM020020.1, on the reverse strand, counting down.
AAATTAGTTAGTCTTTCATTAAGTAAGTAAATAAGTCAGTCATTCAGTAAGTAAGTCAGTCAGTCTTTCAGTAAGTCATTTAGTAAGTCAGTAAGTAAGCAAGTAAGTAAGTCATTCATTAAGTCATTCAGTAAGTTATTCAGTCATTCAGTAAGTAAGTCAATCTGTCATTCAGTAAGTTAGTCTGTCAGTCATTCAGTCATTCAATAAGTAAGTTATTCAGTAAGTTAGTAAGTAAGTAAGTAAGTAAGTCAGACAATCATTCATTAAGTAAGTAAGTCAGTCATTCAGTATGTCAGTCATTCAGTAAGTAAGTTAGTCAGTCATTTAATTAGTTAGTCAGTCTGTCATTCAGTAAGTCACTCAGTCATTCAGTAAGTAAGTCAGTCAGTCATTCAGAAAGTAAGTCATTCAGTAAGTAAGCCAGTCAGTCAGTCATTTAGTAAGTAAGTAAGTTAGACATTCAGTCAGTAACTCAATCAGCCATTCAGTAAGTATGTCAGTCAATCAGTAAGTTAGTCAGTTAGTCAGTAAGTAAATCGTTTAGTCTGTCATTCATTAAGTAAGTCAGTCCATAATTCAGTAACTAAGTCATTCAGTATGTAAGAAATTCAGTTAGTCAGTCATTCAGTAAGTAAGTCAGTTATTCATTCAGTAAGTAAGTCATTCAACAAGTTAGTATGTAAGTCATTCAGTCAGTCATTCAGTGAGTAAGTCATTCAATCATTCAGTAAGTAAGTAAATCAGCCATTCAGTAAGTAAGTCAGACAGTCATTCATTAAGTAAGTCAATCATTCATTCAGTAAGTAAGTCAGTTAGTCATTCAGTAAGTAAGTCATTCATTCAGTAAGTAAGTCATTCATTCAGTAAGTAAGTAAGTCAGTCATTCAATAAGTAAAAAAGTCATTCATTCAGTAAGTAAGAAAGTCAGTCAGTCATTTAGTAAGTAAGTCATTTAGTTAGTAATTCAGTAAGTCAGTCAGTATGTCAGTCATTCAGTAAGTCAGTCAGTAATTCAGTAAGTAAGTCAGTCAGTCATTCATTAAGTAAGTCATTCAGTCATTCAGTATGTAAGTTTGTCAGTCATTCTGTAAGTAAGTAAGTCATTAACTCAATCATTAAGTCTGTAAGTCAGTAAGTAAGCCAGTCAGTCATTCAATAACTAAGTAAGTCAATCATTCAGTAGGTAAGTAAGTCTGTCATTCACTAAGTAGGTCAATCAGTCATTCATTAACTAAGTCATTCAGCAAGTAAGTCAGTCAGTCATTCAGTAAGTAAGTCAGTCAATCATTCTGTAAATAAGTCAGTTAGTCATTCAGTAAGTTAGTCAATCAATCATTCAGTTAGTAAGTCAGTAAGTAAGTCATTCAGTAAGTCAGTCATTCATTCAATAAGTAAGTCAGTCAGTCAGTCATTTATTAAGTAAGTCAGTCAGTCATTCAATAAGTAAGTAAGTCAGTCACGCAGTAAGTAAGTGAGTAAGTCATTTAGTATGTAAGTCATTCAGTTAGTCATTCAGCAAGTAAGTGAGTCAGTCATTCAGTAAGTAAGTTATTCAGTTAGTCATTGAGCAAGTAAGTAAGTCAGTTATTCTGTAAGTTAGTAAGTCATTCATTAAGTAAGTCAGTCATTCAGTAAGTAAGTAAGTCAGTCATTCAGTAAGAAAGTCAGTCAGTCATAGAGTAAGTAAGCATGTCTGTCATTCAGTAAGTAAGTTAGTTAGTCATGCAGTAAGTAAGTCAGTAAGTCAGTCAGTCATTAAGTAAGTAAGTATGTAAGTCATTCAGTAGGTAAGCCAGTCAGCCATCCAGTAAGTAAGTCAGTGAGTAATTAAGTAAGTAAGTCATTCAGTAAATCAGCCAGTAAGTCAGGATGTATGTCGTTCAGTCAATCATTCAATAAGTAAGGCAGTCAATCATTCAGTAAGTAAGTCAGCCAGTCATTTAGTAAGTAAGTTTGTCCGTCATTCAGTAAGTAACTATTTTAGTAAGCCATTCAGTAAGTCAGTCACTAAGTCATTCTGTAAGTTATTCAGTCATTCAGTAAGTAAGTCAGTCAGTCATTCAGTAAGTCAGACAGCTAGTAAGTCAGTTAGTCATTCAGTAAGTATGTAAGTCAGTCATTCAGTAAGTAAGTCAGTCATTTAGTAAGTAAGTCATTCAGTAAATCAATAAGTAAGTCTATAAGTATGTAAGTCATTAAGTAAGTCAGTCAGTAATTCGGTAAGTATGACTGTCAGTCATTCATTAAGTAAGTCAGTCAGTCACTAAGCTCGTAAGTAAGTCATTCAGTAAATCTGTCAGTCAGTCAGTAAGTAAGTCAGTTAGTAATTCAGTATGTAAGTCATTCATTAAGTCATTCAGTAAGTCAGTATGTAAGCTAGTCGGTCATTTAGTAACTAAGTCAATAGGTCATTCAGTAAGTAAGTCTGTATGTAAGCCAGTCAGTCATTCAGTAAGTAAGTCAGTTAGTCATTCAGTAAGTAAGTCAGTTAGTCTTTCATTAAGTAAGTAAATAAGTCAGTCATTCAGTAAGTAAGTCAGTCAGTCTTTCATTAAGTCATTTAGTAAGTCAGTAAGTAAGCAAGTAAGTAAGTCATTCAGTAAGTAAGTCAATCTGTCATTCAGTAAGTTAGTTATTCAGTTAGTAACTTAGTGAGTCATTAAGTTAGTCAGTAAGTTAGTCATTCAGTCAGTAAGTTAATAAGTCAGTAAGTTAGTAAGTAAGTTAGTCAGTCAGTCAATAAGTTAGTGTGTCAATAAGTGATTCAGTAAGTTAGTGAGTCAGTCAGTCAGTAAGTTTGTAAGTCAATAAGTTAGTAAGCCAGTCAGTCTGTCAGTAAGTTAGTGAGTCAGTAAGTCAGTCACTGAATAAGTTAGTAAGTCAGTCAGTCAGTACGTCAATCAGTAAGTTAGTGATTGAGTAAGTCAGTTAGTAAGTTAGTGAATCAATAAGTCAGTAAGTAAGTTAGTCATTCAGTAAGTTAGTAAGTCAGTCAGTAAGTTAGTTAGTCAGTTAGTCATTAAGTAAGTTAGTGAGTCAGTAAGTCAGTCAGTAAGTTAGTCATTCAGTAAGTTAGTAAGTCAGTCAGTCATCAAGTTAGTCAGTATGTTAGTGCCTCAGTAGGTCACTAAGTCAATCAGTTTGTTTGTAAGTCAGTCAGTTGGTCAGTAAGTTAGTAAGTGAGTAAGTTAGTAAGTCAGTCAATCAGTTAGAAAGTTAGTAAGTTAGTAAATCAGTCAATCAATCAGTAAGTCAGTCTGTAAGATATTGAGTCAGTAAGTCAGTCAGTAAGTCAGTAATTAAGTCAGTCAGTAAGTTAGTCAGTAAATCAGTCAGTAAGTTAGTGAGTTAGTAAGTTAGTCAGTAAGTAAGTTAGTTAGTTAGTAAGTTAGTCAGTAAGTTAGTGAGTTAGTAAGTCACTCAATAAGTTAGTGAGTCAGTAAGTCAATCAGTAAGTTGGTCATTCAGTAAGTTAGTAAGTTAGTAGGTTCGCAAGTTAGTAAGTCAGTAAGTCATTTAGTCAGTCAGTAAGTAAGTTAGTCATTCAGTAAGTTATTCAGTCAGTCAGAAAGTTAGTCACTAAGTTAGTTAGTCAGTCAGTAAGTTAGTAAGTAAGTCAGTCCGTAAGTCAGTAAGTCAGTCAGTCATTTAGTGAGTTAGTAAGTCAGTCAGTAAGTTAGTATGTCAGTAAGTTAGTAAGTCAGTAAGTTAGTTAGTAAGTCAATCAGTAAGTTAGTATGTCAGTAAGTTAGTAAGTCAGTCACTCAGTCAATAAGTTAGTAAGTCAGTCACTCAGTCAGTAAGTCAGCCAGTCACTTAGTGAGTTAGTAAGTCAGTCAATAAGTTAGTCATTCAGTAAGTTAGTAAGCAAGTCAGTCAGTAAGTCAATCAGTAAGTTAGTGAGTCAGTAAGTCAGTCAGTCACTAAGTTAGTCAGTAAGTCAGAGAGTCAGTAAGTTAGTAAGTCAGTTAGTAAGTCAGTCAGTAAGTAAGTCAGTCTCTGAGTCAGTAAGTTAGTTAGTAAGTCAATTAGTCAGTAAGTCAGTCAGTAAGATAGTGAGTCAGTAAGTTAGTCATTCAATAAGTTAGTAAGTCAGTCAGTCATTCAGTAAGTTAGTCATTCAGTAAGTTAGTAAGTCAATCAGTCAGAAGTTAGTATGTTAGTCAGTCGGTACGTAAGTTAGTCAGTAAGTTAATGAGTCAGTCAATAAGTCAGTTAGTAAGTTAGTCATTCAGTAAGTTAATAAGTCAGCCAGTTAGTCAGTAAGTTAGTGACTTAGTAAGCCAGTCATTCAGTAAGTTAGTGAGTTAGTCAGTAAGTAAGCCAGTAAGTTAATGATTCAGTAAGTAAGTCATTTAGTAAGTTAGTAATTCAGTTATTTAGTGAGTCAATAAGTCAGTTAGTAAGTTATTTATTTAGTGAGTTAGTAAGTCTGTCTGTCAGTTAGTCAGTAAGTAAGGTTGTGAGTTAGTAAGTTAGTCAGTAAGTTAGTTAGTCAGAAAGTTAGTCATTCAGTAAGTTAGTAAGTTAGTCAGTCAGTCGGTAAGTTAGCCAGTAAGTTAGTGAGCCAGTAAGTCAGGAAGTCAGTTAGTCTATAAGTTAGTAAGTTAGTAAGCCAGTTAGTAAGTTAGTCACTAAGTTAGTCAGTAAGTCAGTTAGTTAGTCAGTAAGTTACTAAGTAAGTTAGTATGTCAGTAAGTCAGTCAGTCAATACGTCAATCAGTAAGCTAGTGAGTCAGTAACTCAGTCAATAAGTTAGTCATTGTCTAAGTTAGTAACTCAGTCACTTAGTAAGTCAGTCAGTAAGTTAGTGAGTCAGTACGTAAGTCAATAAGTCAGTTAGAAGTTAGTCATTCAGTAAGTTAGTAAGTCAGTCAGTCAGTCAGTAAGTCAGACTGTAAGTTAGTGAGTCAGTAAGTCAGTCAGTAAGTTAGTTATTCAATAAGTTAGTCAGTCATTCAGTCAGTCAATAAGTCAGTAAGTAAGTTAGTGAGTCATTAATCGGTCAGTAAGTTAGTTAGTAAGTTAGTGAGTCAATAAGTCAGTAAGAGAGTTAGTCATTCAGGAAGTTAGTAAGTAAGTCAGTCTGTCAGTAAGTTAGTCAATAACTTAGCTAGTCACTAAGTTAGTGAGTCACTAAATCAATCATTAATTTAGTCATTCAGTAAGTTAGTAAGTTAGTCAATTAGTCAGTCAATAAGTTAGTGAGTCAGTAAGTCAGTCAGTAAGTTAGTCATTCAGTAAGTTAGTAAGTAAGTCAGTAAGTTAGTCAGTAAGTTAGTGAGTTAGTAAGTTAGTCAGTAAGTTAGTGAGTCAGTAAGCCAGTCAGTAACTTAATCATTCAGTAAGTTAGTAAGTTAGTAAGTCAGTCAGTCAGTCAGTCATTCAGTAAGTCAAGAAGTCAGTCTGTCAGTTAGTAAATTAGTGTGTCAGGAAGTCAGTAAGTTAGTTAGTAAGTCAGTCAGTCAGTAAGTCAGTTAGTAAGTTAGTGAGTCAGTAAGTCAGTCAGTTAGTAACTTAATAAGTCAGTAAGTTAGTAAGTTAGTTAGTATGTCAGTAAGTCAGTCAGTCAGTACGTCAATCAGTAAGTTAGTGAGTCAGTAACTCAGTCAGTAAATTAGTCATTCTCTAAGTTAGTAAGTCAGTCAGTTAGTAAGTCAGTCAGTAAATTAGTCATTCTCTAATTTAGTAAGTCAGTCAGTTAGTAAGTCAGTCAATAAGTTAGTGAGTCAGTAAGTCAGTTAGTGAGTCAGTAAGTAAGTTAATAAGTCAGTCAGTAAGTTAGTCATTCAGTAACTTAGTAATTCAGTCAGTTAGTCAGTAAGTCAGACTGTAAGTTAGTGAGTCAGTAAGTCAGTCAATAAGTTAGTGAGTCATTAAGTCAGTCAGTAAGTTAGTTGTTCAATAAGTTAGTCAGTCATTCAGTCAGTCAATAAGTCAGTAAGTAAGTTAGTGAGTCATTAATCGATAGTAAGTTAGTTTGTAAGTTAGTGAGTCAGTAAGTCTGTAAGAAAGTTAGTCATTCAGGAAGTTAGTAAGTAAGTCAGTTTGTCAGTAAGTTAGTCAATAACTTAGCTAGTCAGTAAGTTAGTGAGTCACTAAGTCAATCATTAATTTAGTCATTCAGTAAGTTAGTAAGTCAATCAATTAGTCAGTAAGTCAGTCAATAAGTTAGTGAGTCAGTTAGTCATTCAGTAAGTTAGTAAGTAAGTCAGTAAGTTAGTGAGTTAGTAAGTTAGTTAGTAAATTAGTGAGACAGTAAGCCAGTCAGTAAGTTAATCATTCAGTAAGTTAGTAAGTTAGTAAGCCAGTCAGTCAGTCAGTCATTCAGTAAGTTAGTAAGTCAGTCTGGCAATCAGTAAATTAGTGGGTCAGTAAGTCAGTAAGTTAGTTAGTAAGTCAGTCAGTCAGTAAGTCAGTTAGTAAGTTAGTGAGTCAGTAAGTCAGTTAGTAAGTTAGTGAGTCAGTAAGTCAGTCTGTAAGTTAGTCAGTCAGATAGTAACTTAATAAGTCAGTAAGTTAGTAAGTAAGTCAGTCAGAAAGTCAGTGATTAAGTTAGTGAGTCAGTAAGTCATTCAGTAAGTTAGTAAGTCAGCTAGTAAGTAACTCAGTCAGTCATTAAGTTAGTAAGTTAGAAAGTTATTAAGTCAATCAGTAAGTTAGTCAGTCAATAAGTTTGTAAGTGAGTAAGTTAGTAAGTCAGTTAGTCTGTCAGTAAGTTAGTGAGTCAGTAAGTCAGTCATTCAATAAGTTAGTAAGTCAGTAAGTGAATCAATAAGTTAGTTAGTCAGTATGTCAGTCAGTAAGTTAGCTAGTCAATAACTCTATAAGTAAGATAGTCATTCAGTAAGTTAGTAAGTCAGTCAATCATTTAGTCGGTAAGTAAGATAGTGAGTCAGTAAGTTAGTCATTCAGTAAGTTAGTAAGTTAGTCAGTCAGTAAGTTAGTGAGTCAGTAAGTCACTAAGTCAATCAGTTAGTTTGTCAGTCAGTAAGTCAGTCAGTAAGTTAGTCACTCTTTCAGTAAGTTAGTAAGTCAGTCACTCTGTCAGTAAGTTAGTAAATTAGTAAATCTGTCAATCAGTCATTCAGTAAGTAAGTCAGTCAGTAAGATAGTGAGTTAGTTAGTTAGTCATTCAGTAAGTTAGTAAGTCAGTCAGTCATTCAGTAAGTATGTCAGTCATTCAGTAAGTTAGAAAGTCAATCATTCAGTCAGTCAGTAAGTCAGCCGGTAAGTTAGTTAGTCAGTAAGTCAAACAGTGAGTTAGTCATTCAAGAAGTAATTAAGTCAGTCAGTAAGTCTGTAAGTTAGTTAGTAAGTTATTGAGTTAGTAAGTCAGTCAGTATGTTAGTGAGTCAGTAAGTCAGTCAATAAGTTAGTCATTTAGTAATTTAGTAAGTCAGCTAGTTTGTCAGTCAATAAGTTAGTCAGTAAGTTAGTGAGTCAGTAAGTCATTCAGTAAGTCAGTCAGTAAGCCAGTCGTTCAGTAAGTTAGTAAGTCAGTCAGTAAGTTAGTGAGTTAGTTAGTAAGTCAGTGAGTGAGTCAGTTAGTAAGTTAGTAAGTCAGTAAGTCAGTCAGAAAGCAGTCAGTCATTCAGTGAGTATGTCAGTCAGTCAGTCATTCAATATGTAAGTCATTTAGTAAGACAGACAATAAGCTTGAAAGTAAGTCATTCAGTGGGTCATTCAGTAAGTAAGTAAGTCAGACATTCAGTAAGTAAGTCAGTCAGTCATTCAGTAAGTAAGTCAGTCAGTTTTTCAACAAATCATTTAGTAAGTCAGTCAGTAAGTCAGTTAGTAAGTCAATCAGTAAGTCAGTTAGTATGTCAATCAGTAAGTTACTCAGTCTTTCAGTAAGTATGTAAGTCAGTCATTCAGTAAGTAAGTCAGTGAGTCATTCAGTAAGTAAGTCAATTAGTAAGCTAGTCAGTGATTCAGTAAGTAAGTAAGTCATTCAGTAAGTCAGTCAGTCATTCAATAAGTAAGTCAGTCAGTCATTCAGGCAGTAAGTCAATCAGTAAGTCAGTCAGTCAATCAATTAGTAAGTAAGTCAATCATTCAATACGTAAGTCAGTGAGTATGTTAGTCAGTCATTCATTAAGTAAGTCAGTATGTAAATAGGTATGTAAATAAGTAAGTAAGCAAGTAAGTAAGTAATTAAGTCAGTCACTCATTCAGTAAGTATGTCAGTAAGTTATTAAATCAGTAAGTAAATAAGTTAGTCAATCATTCAGTAAGTAAGTCAGTAAGTAAGTAGGTAAGTAAGTCAGTCACTCAGTAAGTAAGTAAGTCAGTTAGTCATTCAGTATGTAAGTAAGTCAGTAAGTTAGTAAGTAAGTCATTTAGTAAGTCAGTAAGTAATTTGGTAAGAAAGTCAGTCAGTCATTCATTAACTGAGTCAGTCAGTCATTCAGTAAGAAAGTCATTCAGTAAGTCAGTAAGTAAGCTAGTAGGTAAATCATTCAGTCAGTCATTTAGTCAGTCAGCCAGTCATTCTGTAAGTAAGTTAGTTCTTCACTAAGTCATTCAGTAAGTCAGTCAGTAGCTAGTAAGTAAGTCATTCAGTAAGTCGGTCAATAATTTAGTAAGTAAGTAAGTAAGTCAGTCACTCATTAAGTAAGTAAGTCAGTCATTCAATAAGTAAGTCAGTCATTCAATAAGTAAGTCAGTCAGTCATTTAGTAAGTAAGTTAGTCAGTCATTCAGTAAGTAAGTCAGACAGTCATTCAGTAAGTAAGTCAGTCAGTAAGTCAGTCAGTCATTCAGTAAGTATGTCAGTCTGTCATGCAGAATGTAAATCATTCTGTAAGTAAGCCAGTCATTCATTGAGTTAGTAAGTCAGATAGTCTTTCAATATGTAATTCAGTCAGTAAGTCAGTCAGTCATTCAGTAAGTTAGTTAGCCTGCCATTTTGTAAGTAAGTCATTCAGTAAGTCAGTCAGTAAGTCAGTAAGTAAGTCACTCAGTCAGTCATTCAGTAAGTTATTCAACCAGTCATTCATTAATTCATTCAGTCATTCAGCATGTAAGTTAGTTAGTCATTCAGTAAGTAAGTCAGTCAATCATTCAGTAAGTAAGTAAGTCAGTAAGTCATTCAGTAAGTTATTCAGTCATTCATTAGGTAAGTCAGTTTGTCATTCAGTAAGTAAGTCTGTCAGTGACTCAGATAGTAAGTAAGTCAGTCATTCAGTAAGTAATTCATTCAGTAAGTCAGTAAGTAAGTCAAACAGTCATTCATTAAGTAAGTCACTTAGTCATTCAGTAGGTATGTCAGTCATTCAGTAAGTAAGTCACTCAATCATTCAATAATTAAGTCATTCAGTAAGTCAATAAGTAAGTAAGTCATTAAGTCTGTCATTCAGTAAGTAAGTCAGTCAGTCAATAACTAAGTAAGTCAGTCATTCGGTAAGTAAGTAAGTAAGTCATTCAGTAAGTAGGTTAGTCAGTCATTCAATAAGTTAGTCATTCAGCATGTAAGTCAGTCAATCATTCAGTAATTAAGTAAGTCAGTCATTTAGTAAGTAAGTTAGTGAGTCATTTATTAAGTAAGTTAGTCAGTCAGTCACTCAGTAAGTAAGTCAGTAAGTAAGTCAGTCAGTAAGTCATTCAGTATGTAAGTCAGTCAGTCATGCAGAATGTAAATCATTTAGTAAGTAAGCCAGTCAGTCATTGAGTAAGTAAGTCAGTTAGTCATTCAATAAGTAATTCAGTCAGTAAGTCAGTCAGTCATTCAGTAAGTAAGTCTGTCTGTCATTTAGTAGGTAAGTCAGTCAGTCATTCAATAAGTAAGTCAATGAGTCATTCAGTAAGTAAGTCAATGAGTAAGTCAGTCAGTAAGTCAGAAAGTAAGTCGTTTAGTCAATCATTCAGTAAGTAAGTCTGTCAATCATTCAGTAAGTACATCAGTCCGTCATTCAGTAACTAAGTCATTCAGTATGTAAGAAATTCAGTCAGTCAGTCATTCAATAAATAAGTCAGTTATTCATTCAGAAAGTAAGTTATTAACCAAGTTAGTATGTAAGTCATTCAGTCAGTCATTCAGTCAGTCCTTCAGTAAGTAAGTCATTCAATCATTCAGTAAGTAAGTTAGTCAGTCATTTAGTAAGTAAGTCAGTCAGTCATTCATTAAGTAAGTCAGTCATTCATTCATTAAGTAATTCAGTAAGTAAGTCATTCATTCAGTATGTAAGTAAGTCAGTCATTCAATAAGTAAGAAAGTCATTCATTTAGTAAGTAAGTAAGTGAGTCAGTCAGTCATTCAGTAAGTCAATTAGTAAGTCAGTAAGTTAGTCATTCAGTAAGTCAGTCAGTAATTCAGTAAGTAAGTCAGTCAGTCATTCATTAAGTAAGTCATTCAGTCATTCAGTAAGTAAGTTTGTCAGTCATTCAATAAGTAAGTATGTAATTCAGTATGTAAGTCAACCAGTCAGTCATTCATTAAGTTAGTCAGTAAGTCAGTCAGTCATTCAGTATGTAAGTCAGTCACTAAGTCAATTAGTCATTTAGTACATTAGTGAGTAAGTCATTTAGTACGTAAGTCAGTCAGTCATTCATTAAGTAAGTCAGTCACTCATTCAGTAATTAAGTCATTCAGTAAGTTAGTAAGTAAGTAAGTCATTAACTCAGTCATTAAGTCTGTCATTCAGTAAGTAAGACAGTCAGTTATTCAATAACTAAGTAAGTCAATCATTCAGTAAGTAGGTCAATCAATCATTCATTAACTAAGTCATTCAGCAAGTAAGTCAGTCAGTCATTCAGTAAGTGAGTCAGTCAGTAATTCTGAAAATAATTCAGTCAGTCATTCAGTCAGTCATTCAGTCAGTTAGTCATTCAGTTAGTAAGTCAGTAAGTAAGTCATTTAGTAAGTCAGTCATACATTCAATAAGTAAGTAAGTCAGTCAGTCATTCATTAAGTTAGTCAGTCAGTCATTCAATAACTAAGTAAGTCAGTCATTCAGTAAGTAAGTGAGTAAGTCATTTAGTAAGTAAGTCATTCAGTAAGTCATTTAGCAAGTCAGGGAGTCAGTCATTCAGTAAATAAGTCATTCAGTCAGTCATTGAGCAAGTAAGTAAGTCAGTCATAATGTAAGTAAGTAAGTCATTCATTAAGTAAGTCAGTCATTCAGTAAGTAAGTAAGTCATTAAGTAAGTAAATCAGTCATTAAGTTAATAAGTCAGTCAGTCATATAGTATGTAAGCCAGTCTGTCATTCAGTAAGTAAGTTAGTTAGTCAAGTAAGTCAGTAAGTCAGTCAATCATTCAGTAAGTAAGTATGTCTGTCATTCAATAGGTAAGCCAGTCAGCCATCCAGTAAGTAAGTCTATGAGTCATTAAGTAAGTAAGTCATTCAATAAATCAGTCAGTAAGACAGGATGTATGTCGTTCAGTCAATCATTCAATAAGTAAGGCAGTCAATCATTCAGTAAGTAAGTAAGTCAGTCATTTAGTAAGTAAGTTTGTCAGTCATTCAGTAAGTAAGTAAGTAAGTATTTTTGTAAGCCATTCAGTAAATCAGTCACTAAGTCATTCTGTAAGTTATTCAGTCATTCAGTAACTAAGTAAGTCAGTCATTCAGTAAGTCAGACAGCCAGTAAGTCAGTCAGTCATTCTATAAGTTAGTCAGTTAGTCATTCAGTAAGTATGTAAGTCAGTCATTCAGTAAGTAAGTAAGTCAGTCATTCAGTAAGTAAGTCATTCAGTAAGTCTATAAGTAAGTAAGTCATTAAGTAAGTCATTAAGTAAGTCAGTCAGTAATTCGGTAAGTATGACAGGCAGTCATTCATTAAGTAAGTCAGTCAGTCACTAAGCTCGTAAGTAAGTCATTCAGTTAGTCATTCAGTAAGTCAGTCAGTCAGTCATTCAGTAAGTCATTCAGTAAGTCAGTATGTATGCTAGTCAGTCATTCAGTAACTAAGTCAACAAGTCATTCAGTAAGTAAGTCAGTATGTAAGCCAATCAGTCTTTCAGTAAGTAAGTCAGTTAGTCATTCAGTAAGTAAAATAGTTAGTCTTTCATTAAGTAAGTAAATAAGTCAGTCATTCAGTAAGTAAGTAAGTCAGTCTTTCAGTAAGTCATTTAGTAAGTCAGTAAGTAAGCAAGTAAGTAAGTCATTCATTAAGTCATTCAGTAAGTTATTCAGTCATTCAGTAAGTTATTCAGTCATTCAATAAGTAAGTCAATCTGTCATTCAGTAAGTTAGTCTGTCAGTCATTCAGTCATTCAATAAGTAAGTGATTCAGTAAGTTAGTAAGTAAGTAAGTAAGTAAGTCAGACAATCATTCATTAAGTAAGTAAGTCAGTCATTCAGTATGTCAGTCATTCAGTAAGTAAGTTAGTCAGTCATTTAATTAGTTAGTCAGTCTGTCATTCAGTAAGTCACTCAGTCATTCAGTAAGTAAGTCAGTCAGTCATTCAGAAAGTAAGTCATTCAGTAAGTAAGTCAGTCAGTCAGTCATTTAGTAAGTAAGTAAGTTAGACATTCAGTCAGTAACTCAATCAGCCATTTAGTAAGTATGTCAGTCAATCAGTAAGTTAGTCAGTTAGTCAGTAAGTAAATCGTTTAGTCTGTCATTCATTAAGTAAGTCAGTCCATAATTCAGTAACTAAGTCATTCAGTATGTAAGAAATTCAGTTAGTCAGTCATTCAGTAAGTAAGTCAGTTATTCATTCAATAAGTAAGTCATTCAGCAAGTTAGTATGTAAGTCATTCAGTCAGTCATTCAGTGAGTAAGTCATTCAATCATTGAGTAAGTAAGTAAATCAGCCATTCAGTAAGTAAGTCAGTCAGTCATTCATTAAGTAAGTCAGTCATTCATTCAGTAAGTAAGTCAGTTAGTCATTCAGTAAGTAAGTCATTCATTCAGTAAGTAAGTAAGTCAGTCATTCAATAAGTAAAAAAGTCATTCATTCAGTAAGTAAGAAAGTCAGTTTGTCATTCAGTAAGTAAGTCATTTAGTTAGTAATTCAGTAAGTCAGTCAGTATGTCAGTCATTCAGTAAGTCAGTCAGTAATTCAGTAAGTAAGTCAGTCAGTCATTCATTAAGTCATTCAATCATTCAGTATGTAAGTTTGTCAGTCATTCTGTAAGTAAGTAAGTCATTAACTCAATCATTAAGTCTGTAAGTCAGTAAGTAAGCCAGTCAGTCATTCAATAACTAAGTAAGTCAATCATTCAGTAGGTAAGTAAGTCTGTCATTCACTAAGTAGGTCAATCAGTCATTCATTAACTAAGTCATTCAGCAAGTAAGTCAGTCAGTCATTCAGTAAGTAAGTCAGTCAATCATTCTGTAAATAAGTCAGTTAGTCATTCAGTAAGTAAGTCAGTCAATCATTCAGTTAGTAAGTCAGTAAGTAAGTCATTCAGTAAGTCAGTCATTCATTCAATAAGTAAGTCAGTCAGTCAGTCATTCATTAAGTAAGTCAGTCAGTCATTCAATAAGTAAGTAAGTCAGTCACGCAGTAAGTAAGTGAGTAAGTCATTTAGTATGTAAGTCATTCAATCAGTCATTCAGCAAGTAAGTGAGTCAGTCATTCAGTAAGTAAGTTATTCAGTCAGTCATTGAGCAAGTAAGTAAGTCAGTTATTCTGTAAGTTAGTAAGTCATTCATTAAGTAAGTCAGTCATTCAGTAAGTAAGTAAGTCAGTCATTCAGTAAGAAAGTCAGTCAGTAATAGAGTAAGTAAGCCTGTCTGTCATTCAGTAAGTAAGTTAGTTAGTCATGCAGTAAGTAAGTCAGTAAGTCAGTCAGTCATTAAGTAAGTAAGTATGTAAGTCATTCAGTAGGTAAGCCAGTCAGCCATCCAGTAAGTAAGTCAGTGAGTAATTAAGTAAGTAAGTCATTCAGCAAATCAGCCAGTAAGTCAGGATGTATGTCGTTCAGTCAATCATTCAATAAGTAAGGCAGTCAATCATTCAGTAAGTAAGTCAGCCAGTCATTTAGTAAGTAAGTTTGTCCGTCATTCAGTAAGTAACTATTTTAGTAAGCCATTCAGTAAGTCAGTCACTAAGTCATTCTGTAAGTTATTCAGTCATTCAGTAAGTATGTCAGTCAGTCATTCAGTAAGTCAGACAGCTAGTAAGTCAGTTAGTCATTCAGTAAGTATGTAAGTCAGTCATTCAGTAAGTAAGTCAGTCATTTAGTAAGTAAGTCATTCAGTAAATCAATAAGTAAGTCTATAAGTAAGTAAGTCATTAAGTAAGTCAGTCAGTAATTCGGTAAGTATGACTGTCAGTCATTCATTAAGTAAGTCAGTAAGTCACTAAGCTCGTAAGTAAGTCATTCAGTAAATCAGTCAGTCAGTCAGTAAGTAAGTCAGTTAGTAATTCAGTATGTAAGTCATTCATTAAGTCATTCAGTAAGTCAGTATGTAAGCTAGTCGGTCATTTAGTAACTAAGTCAATAGGTCATTCAATAAGTAAGTCTGTATGTAAGCCAGTCAGTCATTCAGTAAGTAAGTCAGTTAGTCATTCAGTAAGTAAGTCAGTTAGTCTTTCATTAAGTAAGTAAATAAGTCAGTCATTCAGTAAGTAAGTTAGTCAGTCTTTCATTAAGTCATTTAGTAAGTCAGTAAGTAAGCAAGTAAGTAAGTCATTCAGTAAGTAAGTCAATCTGTCATTCAGTAAGTTAGTTATTCAGTTAGTAACTTAGTGAGTCATTAAGTTAGTCAGTAAGTTAGTCATTCAGTCAGTAAGTTAATAAGTCAGTAAGTTAGTAAGTAAGTAAGTCAGTCAGTCAATAAGTTAGTGTGTCAATAATTCATTCAGTAAGTTAGTAAGTCAGTCAGTCAGTAAGTTTGTAAGTCAATAAGTTAGTAAGCTAGTCAGTCTGTCAGTAAGTTAGTGAGTCAGTAAGTCAGTCATTCAATAAGTTAGTAAGTCAGTCAGTCAGTACGTCAATCAGTATGTTAGTGATTGAGTAAGTCAGTTAGTAAGTTAGTGAATCAATAAGTCAGTAAGTAAGTTAGTCATTCAGTAAGTTAGTAAGTCAGTCAGTAAGTTAGTTAGTTAGTTAGTCATTAAGTAAGTTAGTGAGTCAGTAAGTCAGTCAGTAAGTTAGTCATTCAGTAAGTTAGTAAGTCAGTCAGTCATCAAGTTAGTCAGTATGTTAGTGACTCAGTAGGTCACTAAGTCAATCAGTTTGTTTGTAAGTCAGTCAGTTGGTCAGTAAGATAGTAAGTGAGTAAGTTAGTAAGTCAGTCAATCAGTTAGAGAGTTAGTAAGTTAGTAAATCAGTCAATCAATCAGTAAGTCAGTCTGTAAGATATTGAGTCAGTAAGTCAGTCAGTAAGTCAGTAATTAAGTCAGTCAGTAAGTTAGTCAGTAAATCAGTCAGTAAGTTAGTGAGTTAGTAAGTTAGTCAGTAAGTAAGTTAGTTAGTTAGTAAGTTAGTCAGTAAGTTAGTGAGTTAGTAAGTCAGTCAATAAGTTAGTGAGTCAGTAAGTCAGTCAGTAAGTTGGTCATTCAGTAAGTTAGTAAGTTAGTAGGTTCGCAAGTTAGTAAGTCAGTAAGTCATTTAGTCAGTCAGTAAGTAAGTTAGTCATTCAGTAAGTTATTCAGTCAGTCAGAAAGTTAGTCACTAAGTTAGTTAGTCAGTCAGTAAGTTAGTAAGTAAGTCAGTCCGTAAGTCAGTAAGTCAGTCAGTCATTTAGTGAGTCAGTAAGTCAGTCAGTAAGTTAGTATGTCAGTAAGTTAGTAAGTCAGTAAGTTAGTTAGTAAGTCAATCAGTAAGTTAGTATGTCAGTAAGTTAGTAAGTCAGTCACTCAGTCAATAAGTTAGTAAGTCAGTCACTCAGTCAGTAAGTCAGCCAGTCACTTAGTGAGTTAGTAAGTCAGTTAATAAGTTAGTCATTCAGTAAGTTAGTAAGCAAGTCAGTCAGTAAGTCAATCAGTAAGTTAGTGAGTCAGTAAGTCAGTCAGTCACTAAGTTAGTCAGTAAGTCAGAGAGTGAGTAAGTTAGTAAGTCAGTTAGTAAGTCAGTCAGTAAGTAAGTCAGTCTCTAAGTCAGTAAGTTAGTTAGTAAGTCAATTAGTCAGTAAGTCAGTCAGTAAGATAGTGAGTCAGTAAGTTAGTCATTCAATAAGTTAGTAAGTCAGTCAGTCATTCAGTAAGTTAGTCATTCAGTAAGTTAGTAAGTCAATCAGTCAGAAGTTAGTATGTTAGTCAGTCGGTACGTAAGTTAGTCAGTAAGTTAATGAGTCAGTAAGTTAGTCAGTCAATAAGTCAGTTAGTAAGTTAGTCATTCAGTAAGTTAATAAGTCAGCCAGTTAGTCAGTAAGTTAGTGACTTAGTAAGCCAGTCATTCAGTAAGTTAGTGAGTTAGTCAGTAAGTAAGCCAGTAAGTTAATGATTCAGTAAGTAAGTCATTTAGTAAGTTAGTAATTCAGTTATTTAGTGAGTCAATAAGTCAGTTAGTAAGTTTGTGATTCAGTTAGTAAGTTATTTATTTAGTGAGTTAGTAAGTCTGTCTGTCAGTTAGTCAGTAAGTAAGGTTGTGAGTTAGTAAGTTAGTCAGTAAGTTAGTTAGTCAGAAAGTTAGTCATTCAGTAAGTTAGTAAGTCAGTAAGTCAGTCGGTAAGTTAGCCAGTAAGTTAGTGAGCCAGTAAGTCAGGAAGTCAGTTAGTCAATAAGTTAGTAAGTTAGTAAGCCAATTAGTAAGTTAGTCACTAAGTTAGTCAGTTAGTCAGTCAGTTAGTCAGTAAGTTACTAAGTAAGTTAGTATGTCAGTAAGTCAGTCAGTCAATACGTCAATCAGTAAGCTAGTGAGTCAGTAACTCAGTCAATAAGTTAGTCATTGTCTAAGTTAGTAACTCAGTCACTTAGTAAGTCAGTCAGTAAGTTAGTGAGTCAGTAAGTCAGTTAGTGAGTCAGTACGTAAGTCAATAAGTCAGGTAGAAGTTAGTCATTCAGTAAGTTAGTAAGTCAGTCAGTCAGTCAGTAAGTCAGACTGTAAGTTAGTGAGTCAGTAAGTCAGTCAGTAAGTTAGTTATTCAATAAGTTAGTGAGTCATTCAGTCATTCAATAAGTCAGTAAGTAAGTTAGTGGGTCATTAATCGGTCAGTAAGTTAGTTAGTAAGTTAGTGAGTCAATAAGTCAGTAAGAGAGTTAGTCATTCAGGAAGTTAGTAAGTAAGTCAGTCTGTCAGTAAGTTAGTCAATAACTTAGCTAGTCACTAAGTTAGTGAGTCACTAAATCAATCATTAATTTAGTCATTCAGTAAGTTAGTAAGTCAGTCAATTAGTTAGTCAATAAGTTAGTGAGTCAGTAAGTCAGTCAGTAAGTTAGTCATTCAGTAAGTTAGTAAGTAAGTCAGTAAGTTAGTCAGTAAGTTAGTAAGTTAGTCAGTAAGTTAGTGAGTCAGTAAGCCAGTCAGTAACTTAATCATTCAGTAAGTTAGTAAGTTAGTAAGTCAGTCAGTCAGTCAGTCATTCAGTAAGTCAAGAAGTCAGTCTGTCAGTTAGTAAATTAGTGTGTCAGTAAGTCAGTAAGTTAGTTAGTAAGTCAGTCAGTCAGTAAGTCAGTTAGTAAGTTAGTGAGTCAGTAAGTCAGTCAGTTAGTAACTTAATAAGTCAGTAAGTTAGTAAGTAAGTTAGTATGTCAGTAAGTCAGTCAGTCAGTACGTCAATCAGTAAGTTAGTGAGTCAGTAACTCAGTCAGTAAATTAGTCATTCTCTAAGTTAGTAAGTCTGTCAGTTAGTAAGTCAGTCAGTAAATTAGTCATTCTCTAATTTAGTAAGTCAGTCAGTCAATAAATTAGTGAGTCAGTAAGTCAGTTAGTGAGTCAGTAAGTAAGTTAATAAGTCAGTAAGTAAGTTAGTCATTCAGTAACTTAGTAATTCAGTCAGTTAGTCAGTAAGTCAGACTGTAAGTTAGTGAGTCATTAAGTCAGTCAATAAGTTAGTGAGTCATTAAGTCAGTCAGTAAGTTAGTTGTTCAATAAGTTAGTCAGTCATTCAGTCAGTCAATAAGTCAGTAAGTAAGTTAGTGAGTCATTAATCGACAGTAAGTTAGTTTGTAAGTTAGTGAGTCAGTAAGTCAGTAAGAAAGTTAGTCATTCAGGAAGTTAGTAAGTAAGTCAGTTTGTCAGTAAGTTAGTCAATAACTTAGCTAGTCATTAAGTTAGTGAGTCACTAAGTCAATCATTAATTTAGTCATTCAGTAAGTTAGTAAGTCCATCAATTAGTCAGTAAGTCAGTCAATAAGTTAGTGAGTCAGTTAGTCATTCAGTAAGTTAGTAAGTAAGTCAGTAAGTTAGTGAGTTAGTAAGTTAGTCAGTAAATTAGTGAGACAGTAAGCCAGTCAGTAAGTTAATCATTCAGTAAGTTAGTAAGTTAGTAAGCCAGTCAGTCAGTCAGTCATTCAGTAAGTTAGTAAGTCAGTCTGGCAATCAGTAAATTAGTGGGTCAGTAAGTCAGTAAGTTAGTTAGTAAGTCAGTAAGTCAGTTAGTAAGTTAGTGAGTCAGTAAGTCAGTTAGTAAGTTAGTGAGTCAGTAAGTCAGTCTGTAAGTTAGTCAGTCAGATAGTAACTTAATAAGTCAGTAAGTTAGTAAGTAAGTCAGTCAGAAAGTCAGTGATTAAGTTAGTGAGTCAGTAAGTCATTCAGTAAGTTAGTAAGTCAGCTAGTAAGTAACTCAGTCAGTCATTAAGTTAGTAAGTTAGAAAGTTAGTAAGTCAGTAAGTCAATCAGTAAGTTAGTCAGTCAGTTAGTCTGTTAGTAAGTTAGTAAGTCAGTTAGTCTGTTAGTAAGTTAGTGATTCAGTAAGTCAGTCATTCAATAAGTTAGTAAGTCAGTAAGTGAATCAATAAGTTAGTTAGTCAGTATGTCAGTCAGTAAGTTAGCGAGTCAATAAGTCTGTAAGTAAGATAGTCATTCAGTAAGTTAGTAAGTCAGTTAATCATTTAGTCGGTAAGTAAGATTGTGAGTCAGTAAGTTAGTCATTCAGTAAGTTAGTAAGTTAGTCAGTCAGTAAGTTAGTCAGTAAGTTAGTGAGTCAGTAAGTCACTAAGTCAATCAGTTAGTTTGTAAGTCAGTAAGTCAGTCAGTAAGTTAGTCACTCTTTCAGTAAGTTAGTAAGTCAGTCACTCTGTCAGTAAGTTAGTAAATTAGTAAATCTGTCAATCAGTCATTAAGTAAGTAAGTCAGTCAGTAAGATAGTGAGTTAGTTAGTTAGTCATTCAGTAAGTTAGTAAGTCAGTCAGTCATTCAGTAAGTATGTCAGTCATTCAGTAAGTTAGAAAGTCAATCATTCAGTCAGTTAGTAAGTCAGCCAGTAAGTTAGTCAGTCAGTAAGTCAAACAGTGAGTTAGTCATTCAAGAAGTAATTAAGTCAGTCAGTAAGTCTGTAAGTTAGTTAGTAAGTTATTGAGTTAGTAAGTCAGTCAGTATGTTAGTGAGTCAGTAAGCCAGTCAATAAGTTAGTCATTTAGTAATTTAGTAAGTCAGCTAGTTTGTCAGTCAATAAGTTAGTCAGTAAGTTAGTGAGTCAGTAAGTCATTCAGTAAGTCAGTCAGTAAGCCAGTCATTCAGTAAGTTAGTAAGTCAGTCAGTAAGTTAGTGAGTTAGTTAGTAAGTCAGTGAGTGAGTCAGTTAGTAAGTTAGTAAGTCAGTAAGTCAGTCTGAAAGCAGTCAGTCATTCAGTGAGTATGTCAGTCAGTCAGTCATTCAATATGTAAGTCATTTAGTAAGACAGACAATAAGCTTGAAAGTAAGTCATTCAGTGGGTCATTCAGTAAGTAATTCAGTCAGTCATTCAGTAAGTAAGTCAGTCAGTTTTTCAACAAATCATTTAGTAAGTCAGTCAGTAAGTCAGTTAGTATGTCAATCAGTAAGTCAGTTAGTATGTCAATCAGTAAGTTACTCAGTCTTTCAGTAAGTATGTAAGTCAGTCATTCAGTAAGTAAGTCAGTGAGTCATTCAGTAAGTAAGTCAATTAGTAAGCCAGTCAGTGATTCAGTAAGTAAGTAAGTCAGTCAGTCATTCAGACAGTAAGTTAATCAATAAGTCAGTCAGTCAATCAGTTAGTAAGTAAGTCAATCATTCAATAAGTAAGTCAGTCAGTATGTTAGTCAGTCATTCATTAAGTAAGTCAGTATGTAAGTAGGTATGTAAGTAAGTAAGTAAGCAAGTAAGTAAGTAATTAAGTCAGTCACTCATTCAGTAAGTATGTCAGTAAGTTATTAAATCAGTAAGTAAATAAGTTAACCAATCATTCAGTAAGTAAGTCAGTAAGTAAGTAGGTAAGTAAATCAGTCACTCAGTAAGTAAGTAAGTCAGTTAGTCATTCAGTAAGTAAGTCATTCAGTAAGTTAGTAAGTAAGTCATTTAGTAAGTTAGTTAGTAATTTGGTAAGAAAGGCAGTCAGTCATTCATTAACTAAGTCAGTCAGTCATTCAGTAAGTAAGTAAGTAAGCTAGTAAGTAACTCATTCAGTCAGTCATTTTGTCAGTCAACCAGTCATTCTGTAAGTAAGTTAGTTCTTCACTAAGTCATTCAGTAAGTCAGTCAGTAGCTAGTAAGTAAGTCATTCAGTAAGTCGGTCAATAAGTTAGTAAGTAAGTAAGTAAGTCAGTCACTCATTAAGTAAGTAAGTCAGTCATTCAGTAAGTAAGTCAGTCAGTCATTTAGTAAGTAAGTTAGTCAGTCATTCAGTAAGTAAGTCAGACAGTCATTTAGTAAGTAAGTCAGTCAGTAAGTCAGTCAGTCATTCAGTAAGTATGTCAGTCTGTCATGCGGAATGTAAATCATTCTGTAAGTAAGCCAGTCATTCATTGAGTTAGTAAGTCAGTTAGTCTTTCAATATGTAATTCAGTCAGTAAGTTAGTCAGTCATTCAGTAAGTTAGTTAGCCTGCCATTTTGTAAGTAAGTCATTCAGTAAGTCAGTCAGTAAGTCAGTAAGTAAGTCACTCAGTCGGTCATTCAGTAAGTTAGTCAACCAGTCATTCATTAATTCATTCAGTCATTCAGCATGTAAGTTAGTTAGTCATTTAGTAAGTAAGTCAGTCAATCATTCAGTAAGTAAGTAAATCAGTAAGTCATTCAGTAAGTTACTCAGTCATTCATTAGGTAAGTCAGTTTGTCATTCAGTAAGTATGTCTGTCAGTGACTCAGAAAGTAAGTAAGTCAGTCATTCAGTAAGTAATTCATTCAGTAAGTCAGTAAGTAAGTCAAACAGTCATTCATTAAGTAAGTCACTCAGTCATTCAGTAGGTATGTCAGTCATTCAGTAAGTAAGTCACTCAGTCATTCAAAAATTAAGTCATTCAGTAAGTCAATAAGTAAGTAAGTCATTAAGTCATTCATTAAGTTTGTCATTCAGGAAGTAAGTCAGTCAGTCAATAACTAAGTAAGTCAGTCATTCGGTAAGTAAGTAAGTCAGTCATTCAGTAAGTAGGTCAGTCAGTCATTCAATAAGTTAGTCATTCAGCATGTAAGTCAGTCAGTCATTCAGTAAGTAAGTAAGTCAGTCATTCAGTAAGTAAGTTAGTTAGTCATTTATTAAGTAAGTTAGTCAGTCAGTCACTCAGTAAGTAAGTCAATAAGTAAGTCAGTCAGTCATTCAGTATGTAAGTCAGTCAGTCATGCAGAATGTAAATCATTTAGTAAGTAAGCCAGTCAGTCATTGAGTAAGTAAGTCAGTTAGTCATTCAATAAGTAATTCAGTCAGTAAGTCAGTCAGTCATTCAGTAAGTAAGTCAGTCTGTCATTTAGTAGGTAAGTCAGTCAGTCATTCAATAAGTAAGTCAATGAGTCATTCAGTAAGTAAGTCAATGAGTAAGTCAGTCAGTAAGTCAGTAAGTAAGTCCTTTCGTCAATCATTCAGTAAGTAAGTCTTTCAATCATTCAGTAAGTACGTCAGTCCGCATTCAGTAACTAAGTCATTCAGTATGTAAGAAATTCAGTCAGTCAGTCATTCAATAAGTAAGTCAATTATTCATTCAGAAAGTAAGTTATTAAGCAAGTTAGTATGTAAGTCATTCAGTCAGTCATTCAGTCAGTTCTCCAGTAAGTAAGTCATTCAATCATTCAGTAAGTAAGTTAGTCAGTCATATAGAAAGTAAGTCAGTCAGTCATTCATTAAGTAAGTCAGTCATTCATTCATTAAGTAATTCAGTAAGTAAGTCATTCATTCAGTAAGTAAGTAAGTCAGTCATTCAATAAGTAAGAACGTCATTCATTTAGTAAGTAAGAAAGTGAGTCAGTCAGTCATTCAGTAAGTAAGTCATTTAGTAAGTAATTCAGTAAGTCAGTCAGTAAGTCAGTAAGTTAGTCATTCAGTAAGTCAGTCAGTAATTCAGTAAGTAAGTCAGTCAGTCATTCATTAAGTAAGTCATTCAGTCATTCAGTAAGTAAGTTTGTCAGTCATTCAATAAGTAAGTATGTAAGTCAACCAGTCAGTCATTCATTAAGTTAGTCAGTAAGTCAGTCAGTCATTCAGTATGTAAGTCAGTCACTAAGTCAGTTAGTCATTTAGTACATTAGTGAGTAAGTCACTTAGTACGTAAGTCAGTCAGTCATTCATTAAGTAAGTCAGTCACTCATTCAGTAATTAAGTCATTCAGTAAGTTAGTAAGTAAGTAAGTCATTAAGTCTGTCATTCAGTCTGTCATTCAGTAAGTAAGACAGTTAGTTATTCAATAACTAAGTAAGTCAATCATTCAGTAAGTAGGTCAATCAATCATTCATTAACTAAGTCATTCAGCAAGTAAGTCAGTCAGTCATTCAGTAAGTAATTCAGTCAATAATTCTGTAAATAAGTCAGTCAGTCATTCAGTCATTAAATCAGTTAGTCATTCAGTTAGTAAGTCAGTAAGTAAGTCAGTCATTCATTCAATAAGTAAGTAAGTCATTCAGTCATTCATTAAGTTAGTCAGTCAGTCATTCAATAACTAAGTAAGTCAGTCATTTAGTAAGTAAGAGAGTAAGTCATTTAGTAAGTAAGTCATTCAGTCAGTCATTTGGCAAGTCAGTGAGTCAGTCATTCAGTAAGTAAGTGAGTAAGTCATTTAGTAAGTAAGTCATTCAGTCAGTCATTTGGCAAGTCAGTGAGTCAGTCATTCAGTAAGTAAGTCATTCAGTCAGTCATTGAGCAAGTAAGTAAGTCAGTCATAATGTAAGTAAGTAAGTCATTCATTAAGTAAGTCAGTCATTCAGTAAGTAAGTAAGTCATTAAGTAAGTAAGTCAGTCATTAAGTAAATAAGTCAGTCAGTCATATAGTATGTAAGCCAGTCTGTCATTCAGTAAGTAAGTTAGTTAATCAAGTAAGTCAGTAAGTCAGTCAGTCATTCAGTAAGTAAGTATGTCTGTCATTCAGTAGGTAAGCCAGTCAGCCATCCAGTAAGTAAGTTTATGAGTCATTAAGTAAGTAAGTCATTCAATAAATCAGTCAATAAGACAGGATGTATGTCGTTCAGTCAATCATTCAATAAGTAAGGCAGTCAATCATTCAGAAAGTAAGTCAGTCAGTCATTTTGTAAGTAAGTTTGTTAGTCATTCAGTAAGTAAGTAAGTAAGTATTTTAGTAAGCCATTCAGTAAATCAGTCACTAAGTCATTCTGTAAGTTATTCAGTCATTCAGTAACTAAGTAAGTCAGTCATTCAGTAAGTCAGACTGCCAGTAAGTCAGTCAGTCATTCTATAAGTTAGTCAGTTAGTCATTCAGTAAGTATGTAAGTCAGTTATTCTGTAAGTAAGTAAGTCAGTCATTCAGTAAGTAAGTCATTCAGTAAGTCAGTCAGTAAGTCTATAAGTAAGTAAGTCATTAAGTAAGTCAGTCAGTAATTCGGTAAGTATGACAGTCAGTCATTCATTAAGTAAGTAAGTCAGTCACTAAGCTCGTAAGTATGTCATTCAGTTAGTCATTCAGTAAGTCAGTCAGTAAGTCATTCAGTAAGTCAGTATGTATGCTAGTCAGTCATTCAGTAACTAAGTCAATAAGTCATTCAGTAAGTAAGTCAGTATGTAAGCCAGTCAGTCATTCAGTAAGTAAGTCAGTTAGTCATTCAGTAAGTAAATCAGTTAGTCTTTCATTAAGTAAGTAAATAAGTCAGTCATTCAGTAAGTAAGCAAGTAAGTAAGTCATTCAGTAAGTTATTCAGTCATTCAGTAAGAAAGTCAATCTATCATTCAGTAAGTTAGTCTGTCAGTCATTCAGTCATTCAATAAGTAAGTCATTCAGTAAGTTAGTAAGTAAGTAAGTAAGTAAGTCAGACAATCATTCATTAAGTAAGTCAGTCATTCAGTATGTCAGTCATTTAGTAAGTAAGTTAGTCAGTCATTTAATAAGTTAGTCAGTCTGTCATTCAGTAAGTCAGTCTGTCATTCAGTAAGTCAGTCAGTCATTCAGTAGGTAAGTCAGTCAGTCATTCAGAAAGTAAGTCATTCAGTAAGTAAGCCAGTCAGTCAGTCATTTAGTAAGTAAGTAAGTTAGACATTCAGTCAGTAACTCAATCAGCCATTCAGTAAGTATGTCAGTCAATCAGTAAGTTAGTCAGTTAGTCAGTAAGTAAATCGTTTAGTCTATCATTCAGTAAGTAAGTTAGTTCATAATTCAGTAACTAAGTCATTCAGTATGTAAGAAATTCAGTTAGTCAGTCATTCAGTAAGTAAGTCAGTTATTCATTCAGTAAGTAAGTCATTAGCAAGTTAGTATGTAAGTCATTCAGTCAGTCATTCAGTGAGTAAGTCATTCAATCATTCAGTAAGTAAATCAGCCATTCAGTAAGTAAGCCAGTCAGTCATTCATTAAGTAAGTCAGTCATTTATTCAGTAAGTAAGTCAGTTAGTCATTCAGTAAGTAAGTCATTCATTCAGTAAGTAAGTAAGTCAGTCATTCAATAAGTAAAAAAGTCATTCATTCAGTAAGTAAGAAAGTCAGTCATTCAGTGAGTAAGTCATTTAGTTAGTAATTCAGTAAGTCAGTCAGTATGTCAGTCAGTATGTCAGTCATTCAGTAAGTCAGTCAGTAATTCAGTAAGTAAGTCAGTCAGTCATTCATTAAGTAAGTCAGTCAGTCATTCTGTAAGTAAAAAAGTCATTCATTCAGTAAGTAAGAAAGTCAGTCATTCAGTGAGTAAGTCATTTAGTTAGTAATTCAGTAAGTCAGTCAGTATGTCAGTCATTCAGTAAGTCAGTCAGTAATTCAGTAAGTAAGTCAGTCAGTCATTCATTAAGTAAGTCAGTCAGTCATTCTGTAAGTAAGTTTGTCAGTCATTCTGTAAGAAAGTAAGTCATTAACTCAGTCATTAAGTCTGTAAGTCAGTAAGTAAGCCAGTCAATCATTCAATAACTAAGTAAGTCAATCATTCAGTAGGTAAGTAAGCCAGTCATTCACTAAGTAGGTCAATGAGTCATTCATTAACTAAGTCATTCAGCAAGTAAGTCAGTCAGTCATTCAGTAAGTAAGTCAGTCAATCATTCCGTAAACAAGTCAGTTAGTCATTCAGTAAGTTAGTCAGTCAATCATTCAGTTAGTAAGTCAGTAAGTCATTCAGTAAGTCAGTCATTCATTCAATAAGTAAGTCAGTCAGTCAGTCATTCATTAAGTAAGTCAGTCAGTCATTCAATAAGTAAGTAAGTCAGTCACTCATTAAGTAAGTGAGTAAGTCATTTAGTATGTAAGTCATTCAGTCAGTCATTCAGCAAGTAAGTAGTCAGTCATTTAGTAAGTAAGTTATTCAGTTAGTCATTGAACAAGTAAGTAAGTCAGTTATTCTGTAAGTAAGTAAGTCATTCATTAAGTAAGTTAGTCATTCAGTAAGTAAGTAAGTCAGTCATTCAGTAAGTAAGTCAGTCAGTCATAGAGTGAGTAAGCCTGTCTGTCATTCAGTAAGTAAGTTAGTTAGTCATGCAGTAAGTAAGTCAGTAAGTCATGCAGTCATTAAGTAAGTAAGTATGTAAGTCATTCAGTAGGTAAGCCAGTCAGCCATCCAATAAGTAAGTCTGTGAGTCATTAAGTAATTAAGTCATTCAGCAAATCTGCCAGTAAGTCAGGATGTATGTCGTTCAGTCAATCATTCAATAAGTAAGGCAGTCAATCATTCAGTAAGTAAGTCAGCCAGTCATTTAGTAAGTAAGTTTGTCCGTCATTCAGTAAGTAAGTATTTTAGTAAGCCATTCAGTAAGTCAGTCACTAAGTCATTCTGTAAGTTATTCAGTCATTCAGTAAGTAAGTCAGTCAGTCATTCAGTAAGTCAGACAGCTAGTAAGTCAGTCAGTCATTCAGTAAGTATGTAAGTCAGTCATTCAGTAAGTAAGTCAGTCATTTAGTAAGTAAGTCATTCAGTAAGTAAGTCAGTCATTTAGTACGTAAATCATTCAGTAAATCAATAAGTAAGTCTATAAGTAAGTAAGTCATTAAGTAAGTCAGTCAGTAATTCGGTAAGTATGACTGTCATTCATTCATTAAGTAAGTCAGTCAGTCACTAAGCTCGTAAGTAAGTCATTCAGTAAGTAAGTCAGTTAGTAATTCAGTATGTAAGTCATTCATTAAGTCATTCAGTAAGTCAGTATGTAAGCTAGTCGGTCATTTAGTAACTAAGTCAATAAGTCATTCAGTAAGTAAGTCTGTATGTAAGCCAGTCAGTCATTCAGTAAGTAAGTCAGTTAGTCATTTAGTAAGTAAGTTAGTTAGTCTTTCATTAAGTAAGTAAATAAGTCAGTCATTCAGTAAGTAAGTCAGTCAGTCTTTCAGTAAGTCATTTAGTAAGTCAGTAAGTAAGCAAGTAAGTCAGTCATTCAGTAAGTAAGTCAATATGTCATTCAGTAAGTTAGTCTGTCAGTCATTCAGTCATTCAATAAGTAAGTCATTCAGTAAGTTAGTAAGTAAGTAAGTAAGTAAGTAAGTCAGACAATCATTCATTAAGTAAGTAAGTCAGTCATTCAGTATGTCAGTCATTCAGTAAGTAAGTTAGTCAGTCATTTAATAAGTTAGTGAGTTAGTCATTCAGTAAGTCAGTCAGTCATTCAGTAAGTAAGTCTGTCAGTCATTCAGAAAGTAAGTCATTCAGTAAGTAAGCCAGTCAGTCAATCATTTAGTAAGTAAGTAAGTTAGACATTCAGTCAGTAACTCAATCAGCCATTTAGTACGTATGTCAGTCAATCAGTAAGTCAGTCAGTAAGTCTGTAAGTAAATCGTTTAGTCTGTCATTCAGTAAGTAAGTCAGTCCATCATTCAGTAATTAAGTCATTCAGTGTGTTAGAAATTTAGTTAGTCAGTCATTTAGTAAGTAAGTCAGTTATTCATTCAGTAAGTAAGTCATTCAGCAAGTTAGTATGTAAGTAATTCAGTCAGTCATTCAGTGAGTAAGTCATTCAATCATTCAGTAAGTAAGTAAGTCAGCCATTCAGTAGG
Organism: Lupinus albus; assembly: GCA_009771035.1. Lineage (NCBI taxonomy): Eukaryota > Viridiplantae > Streptophyta > Magnoliopsida > Fabales > Fabaceae > Lupinus > Lupinus albus. Next base: position 9,744,314 of record CM020020.1, on the reverse strand, counting down.
TAAGTCAGTCAGTCATTCATTAAGTAAGTCAGTCATTCATTCAGTAAGTAAGTCAGTTAGTCATTCAATAAGTAAGTCATTCATTCAGTATGTAAGTAAGTTAGTCATTCAATAAGTAAAAAAGTCATTCATTCAGTAAGTAAGTAGGTCAGTCAGTAAGTCAGTCAGTATGTCAGTCATTCAGTATGTAAGTCATTCAGTCAGTCATTCAGTAAGTAGGTCAGTAAGTCATTCAGTAAGTAAGTTAGTCAGTCATTCAGTATGTAAGTCGGTCACTAAGTCAGTTTGTCATTCAGTACGTCAGTGAGGAAATCATTTAGTAAGTAAGTCAGTCAGTGATTCGGTAAGTAAGTCATTCAGTAATACAGTAAGTAGGTCAGTCAATCATTCAGTAAGTAAGTAAGTAAGTCAATCAGTAAGTAAGTCAGTCAGTCATTAAGCAATTAAGTCATTCAGTAAGTCAGTAAGTAAGTAAGTCATTAAGTCAGTCATTAAGTCTGTCATTCAGTAAGTAAGTCAGTCAGTCATTCAATAACTAAGTAAGTCAGTCATTCTGTAAGTAAGTAAGTCAGTCATTCAGTAAGTAGGTCATTCAGTCATTCATTAAGTAAGTCATTCAGCAAGTAAGTCAGTTAGTCATTCAGTAAGTAAGTCAGTCAATCATTTAGTAAATATGTCAGTCAGTCATTCAATAACTAAGTAAGTCAGTCATTCAGTAAGTAAGTAAGTCAATCATTCAGTAAGTAGGTCATTCAGTCATTTATTAAGTAAGTCATTCAGCAAGTAAGTCAGTTAGTCATTCAGTAAGTAAGTCAGTCAATCATTTAGTAAATAAGTCAGTCAGTCATTCAATAGTAAGTCAGTCATTCAGTTAGTATGTCATTCAGTAAGTCAGTTAGTAATTCATTCAGTAAGTCAGTCAGTCATCCAATAAGTAAGTCAGTCAGTAAGTCATTCATTAAGTAAGTCAGTCAGTCATTCAGTAAGTAAGTTAGTCATTCATTAAGTAAGTGAGTAAGTGATATAGTAAGTAAATCATTCAATTAGTCATTCAGCAAGTAAGTGTGTCCGTCATTCAGTAACTAAATTATCCAGTCAGTCATTCAACAAGTAAGTAACTCAGTCATTCTGTAAGTAAGTAAGTCATTCATTAAGTAAGTCAGTCATTCAGTAAGTCAGTCAGTCATTTAGTAAGTAAGCGAATCTATCATTTAGTAAGTAAGTCAGTTAGTTATTCAGTAAGTTAGTCATTCGGTAAGTAAGTAAGTAAGTCAGTCAGTCAATTAGTAAGTAAGTATGTCTGTAATTCAGTAGGTAAGCCAGTCAGCCATCCAGTAAGTAAGTCAGTGAGTCATTATGTAAGTAAGTTTCAGTAAATCAGTCAGTAAGTCAGGATGTATGTCGTTCAGTCATTCATTCAATAAGTAAGGCAGTCAGTCATTCAGTAAGTAAGTCAGTCAGTCATTTAGTAAGTAAGTTTGTCAGTCATTCAGTTAGTAAGTAAGTCTTTTAGTAAGCCATTCTGTAAGGCAGTCACTAAGTCATTCAGTAAGTTATTCAGTCATTCTGTAAGTAAGTCAGTCAGTCATTCAGTAAGTGAGACAACCAGTAAGTCAGTCAGTCATTCAGTAAGTTAGTCAGTCAATCATTCTGTAAGTAAGTCAATCAGTAAGTCTGTCAGTCATTCAGTATGTAAGTCAGTCAGTCATGCAGAATGTAAATCATTTGGTAAGTAAGCCAGTCAGTCATTGAGTAAGTAAGTCAGTTAGTCATTCAATAAGTGATTCAGTCAGTAAGTCAGTCAGTCATTCAGTAAGTAAGTCAGCCTGTCATTTAGTAGGTAAGTCAGTCAGTCATTCAATAAGTAAGTCAATGAGTCATTCAATAAGTAAGTCAATGAGTAAGTCAGTCAGTAAGTCAGTAAGTAAGTCATTTAGTCAATCATTCAGTAAGTAAGTCTTTCAATCATTCAGTAAGTAAGTCAGTCCATCATTCAGTAACTAAGTCATTCAGTATGTAAGAAATTCAGTTAGTCAGTCATTCGGTAAGTAAGTTAGTTATTCATTCAGTAAGTAAGTTATTAAGCAAGTTAGTATGTAAGTCATTCAGTCAGTCATTCAGTAAGTAAGTCTTTCAATCATTCAGTAAGTAAATTAGTCAGTCATTCAGTGAGTAAGTCAGTCAGTCATTTATTAAGTAAGTCAGTCATTCATTCAGTAAGTAAGTCAGTTAGTCATTCAATTAGTAAGTCATTCATTCAGTAAGTAAGTAAGTCAGTCATTCAATTAGTAAGAAAGTCATTCATTTAGTAAGTAAGTCATTTAGTAAGTAATTTAGTAAGTAATATAGTAAGTTAGTCTGTAAGTCAGTCAGTCAGTCATTCAGTAAGTAAGTCAATTAGTAATTCAGTATGTAAGTCATTAAATAAGTCATTCAGTAAGTCAGTATGTAAGCTAGTCGATCATTTAGTAACTAAGTCAATAAATCATTCAGTAAGTAAGTGTGTATGTAAGCCAGTCAGTCATTCAGTAAGTAAGTCAGTTAGTCATTCAGTAAGTAAGTCAGTTAGTCATTCATTAAGTGAGTAAATCAGTCAGTCATTCAGTAAGTAAGTCAGTCAGTCTTTCAGTAAGTCATTTAGTAAGTTAATAAGTAAGCAAGTAAGTAAGTCATTCAGTAACTTAGTCAGTAAGTCATTCAATAATTTATTCAGTCATTCAGTAAGTAAGTCAATCTGTCATTCAGTAAGTTAGTCTGTCAGTCATTCAGTCATTCTATAAGTAAGTCATTTAGTAAGTTAGTAAGTAAGTAAGTAAGTAAGTCAGACAATCATTCATTAAGTAAGAAAGTCAGTCATTTAGTATGTCAGTCAGTCATTCAGTAAGTAAGTTAGTCAGTCATTTAATAAGTTAGTCAGTCAGTCATTCAGTAAGTTCGTCAGTCATTCAGTAAGTAAGTCAGTCAGTCATTCAGAAAGTAAGTCATTATGTAAGTAAGCCAGTCAGTCAGTCATTTAGTAAGAAGTAAGTTAGACATTCAGTCAGTAACTCAATCAGCCATTCAGTAAGTATGTCAGTCAGTCAGTAAGTCAGTCAGTAAGTCAGTAAGTAAATCGTTTAGTCTGTCATTCAGTAAGTAAGTTTGTCAATCATTCAGTAAGTAAGTCAGTCCATCATTCAGTAACTAAGTCAATATGTATGTAAGAAATTTAGTTAGTCATTCATTCAGTAAGTAAGTCAGTTATTCATTCAGTAAGTAAGTCATTCAGCAAGTTAGTATGTAAGTCATTCAGTCAGTCATTCAGTGAGTAAGTCATTCAATCATTCAGTAAGTAAGTAAGTCAGCCATTCAGTAAGTAAGTCAGTCAGTCATTCATTAAGTAAGTCAGTCATTCATTCAGTAAGTGAGTCAGTTAGTCATTCAGCAAGTAAGTCATTCATTCAGTAAGTAAGTAAGTCAGTCATTCAATAAGTAAAAAAGTCATTCATTCAGTATGTAAGTAAGTAAGTCAGTCAGTCATTCAGTAAGTAAGTCATTTAGTAAGTAATTCAGTAAGTCAGTCAGTAAGTTAGTCATTCAGTAAGTCAGTCTGTAATTCATTAAGTAAGTCAGTCAGTCATTCATTAAGTAAATCAGTCAGTCATTCAGTAAGTAAGTTTGTCAGCCATTCAGTAAGTAAGTAAGTCATTCAGTTCATTAGTGAGTAAGTCATTTAGTAAGTAAGTCAGTCAGTCATTCGGTAAGTAAGTCATTCAGTAATACAGTAAGTAAGTCATTCAATCATTCAGTAAGTAAGTAAGTCAGTCATTCAGTAAGTAAGTCATTCAGTAATACAGTAAGTAAGTCATTCAATCATTCAGTAAGTAAGTAAGTCAGTCATTCAGTAAGTAAGTCAGTCAGTCATTCAGGAATTAAGTCATTCAATAAGTCAGTAAGTAAGTAAGTCATTAAGTCTGTCATTCTGTAAGTAAGTAAGTCAGTCATTCAATAACTAAGTAAGTCAGTCATTCAGTAAGTAAGTAAGTAAGTCATTCAGTAAGTAAGTAAGTCGGTCATTCAGTTATTCAATAAGTAAGTCATTCAGCAAGTAAGTAAGTCAGTCATTCAGTAAGTAAGTCAGTCAATCATTTAGTAAATAAGTCAACCTGTCATTCAATATGTAAGTCAATCAGTCATTCAGTTAGTTTGTCATTCAGTTAGTATGTCATTCAGTAAGTCAGTAAGTAATTCATTCAATAAGTCAGTCAGTCATTCAATAAGTAAGGCATTCATTCAGTCATTCATTAAATAAGTCAGTCAGTCATTCAGTAAGTAAGTAAGTCAGTCATTCGGTAAGTAAGTGAGAAAGTCATTTAGTAAGTAAGTCATTCAGTTAGTCATTCAGCAAGTAAGTGTGTCAGTCATTCAGTAACTAAGTCATTCTGTCAGTCATTCAGCAAGTAAGTAACTCAGTCACTCTGTAAGTAAGTAAGTCATTCATTAAGTCAGTCATTCAGTAAGTAAGTCAGTGATTAAGTAAGTAAGTCAGTCATTCAGTAAGTAAGTCAGTCAAGCATTTAGTAAGTAAGCCAGTCTATCATTTAGTATGTAAGTTAGTTAGTCATTCAGTAAGTTAGTGATTCAGTAAGTAAGTCAGTAAGTCAGTAAGTCAGTAAGTCAGTCAATTAGTAAGTAAGTAAGTATGTCTGTAATTCAGTAGGTAAGCCAGTCAGCCATCCAGTAAGTAAATCAGTGAGTCATTAAGTAAGTAAGTCATTCAGTTAATCAGTCAGTAAGTCAGGATGTATGTCGTTTAGTCAGTCATTCAATAAGTAAGGCAGTCAGTCATTCAGTAAGTAAGTCAGTCTGTCATTTAGTAAGTAAGTTTGTCAGTCATTCAGTAAGTAAGTTCGTCTTTTAGTAAGCCATTCTGTAAACCAGTCACTAAGTCATTCAGTAAGTTATTCAGTCATTCAGTAAGTAAGTCAGTCAGTCATTCAGTAAGTGAGACAGCCAGTAAGTCATTCAGTCATTCAATTAGTTAGTCAGTCAGTCATTCAGTAAGTAAGTCAGTCAGAAAGTCAGTCAGTCATTCAGTATGTAAGTTAGTCAGTCATGCAGAATGTAAATCATTTGGTAAGTAAGCCAGTCAGTCATTGAGTAAGTAAGTCAGTTAGTCATTCAATAAGTAATTCATTCAGTAAGTCAGTCAGTAATTCAGTAAGTAAGTCAGTCAGTCATTCAAGAAGTAAGTCAATGAGTCATTCAATAAGTAAGTCAATTAGTAAGTCAGTCAGTAAGTCTGTAAGTAAGTCGTTTAGTCAATCATTCAGTAAGTCAGTCCGTCATTCAGTAACTAAGTCATTCAGTATGTAAGAAATTCAGCCAATATGTAAGTCAGTTATTCATTCAGTAAGTAAGTTATTAAGCAAGTTAGTATGTAAATCATTCAGTCAGTCATTCAGTAAGTAAGTCATTCAATCATTCAGTAAGTAAGTTAGTCAGTCATTCAGTAAGTAAGTAAGTCAGTCATTCATTAAGTAAGCCAGTCATTCATTCAATAAGTAAGTCAGTTAGTCATTCAGTAAGTAAGTCATTCATTCAGTAAGTAAGTAAGTCAGTAATTCAATAACTAAGAATGTCATTCATTGAGTAAGTAAGTAAGTGAGTCAGTCAGTCATTCAGTAAGTAAGTTATTTAGTAAGTAATTCAGTAAGTTGGTATGTAAGTCATTCAGCAAGTTAGTATGTAAGTCATTCAGTCAGTCATTCAGTGAGTAAGTCATTCAATCATTCAGTAAGTAAATCAGCCATTCAGTAAGTAAGTCAGTCAGTCATTCATTAAGTAAGTCAGTCATTCATTCAGTAAGTAAGTCAATTAGTCATTCAGTAAGTAAGTCATTCATTCAGTAAGTAAGTAAGTCAGTCATTCAATAAGTAAAAAAGTCATTCATTCAGTAAGTAAGAAAGTCAGTCATTCAGTAAGTAAGTCATTTAGTTAGTAATTCAGTAAGTCAGCAGTATGTCAGTCAGTATGTCAGTCATTCAGTAAGTCAGTCAGTAATTCAGTAAGTAAGTCAGTCAGTCATTCATTAAGTAAGTCAGTCAGTCATTCAGTAAGTAAGTTTGTCAGTCATTCAGTAAGTAAGTAAGTCATTCAATATGTAAGTCAACCAGTCTGTCATTCAATAAGTAAGTCAGTAAGTCAGTCAGTCATTCAGTGTGTAAGTCAGTCACTAAGTCAGTTAGTCATTCAGTACGTTAGTGAGTAAGTCATTCAGCAAGTAAGTAACTCAGTCACTCTGTAAGTAAGTAAGTCATTCATTAAGCAAGTCAGTCATTCAGTAAGTAAGTCAGTGATTAAATAAGTAAGTCAGTCATTCAGTAAGTAAGTCAGTCAAGCATTTAGTAAGTAAGCCAGTCTATCATTTAGTATGTAAGTTAGTTAGTCATTCAGTGTGTTAGTGATTCAGTAAGTAAGTCAGTAAGTCAGTAAGTCAGTCAATTAGTAAGTAAGTAAGTATGTCTGTAATTCATTAGGTAAGCCAGTCAGCCATCCAGTAAGTAAATCAGTGAGTCATTAAGTAAGTAATTCATTCAGTTAATCAGTCAGTAAGTCAGGATGTATGTCGCTCAGTCAGTCATTCAATAAGTAAGGCAGTCAGTCATTCAGAAAGTAAGTCAGTCAGTCATTTAGTAAGTAAGTTTGTCAGTCATTCAATAAGTAAGTAAGTCTTTTAGTAAGCCATTATGTAAATCAGTCACTAAGTCATTCAGTAAGTTATTCAGTCATTCAGTAAGTAAGTCAGTCAGTCATTCAGTAAGTGAGACAGCCAGTAAGTCATTCAGTCATTCAATTAGTTAGTCAGTCAGTCATTTAATAAGTAAGTCAGTCAGAAAGTCAGTCAGTCATTCAGTATGTAAGTCAGTCAGTCATGCAGAATGTAAATCATTTGGTAAGTAAGCCAGTCAGTCATTGAGTAAGTAAGTCAGTTAGTCATTCAATAAGTAATTCAGTCAGTAAGTCAGTCAGTAATTCAGTAAGTAAGTCAGACTGTCATTTATTAGTTAAGTCAGTCAGTCATTCAAGAAGTAAGTCAATGAGTCATTCTATAAGTAAGTCAATTAGTAAGTCAGTCAGTAAGTCTGTAAGTAAGTCGTTTAGTAAATCATTCAGTAAGTAAGTCTGTCAATCATTCAGTAAGTAAGTCAGTCCGTCATTCAGTAACTAAGTCATTCAGTATGTAAGAAATTCAGCCAATATGTAAGTCAGTTATTCATTCAGTAAGTAAGTTATTAAGCAAGTTAGTATGTAAATCATTCAGTCAGTCATTCAGTAAGTAAGTCATTCAATCATTCAGTAAGTAAGTTAGTCAGTCATTCAGTAAGTAAGTAAGTCAGTCATTCATTAAGTAAGCCAGTCATTCATTCAATAAGTAAGTCAGTTAGTCATTCAGTAACTAAGTCATTCATTCAGTAAGTAAGTAAGTCAGTCATTCAAAAACTAAGAATGTCATTCATTGAGTAAGTAAGTAAGTGAGTCAGTCAGTCATTTAGTAAGTAATTCAGTAAGTCAGTCAGTAAGTCAGTCATTTAGTAAGTCAATCAGTAATTCAGTAAGTAAGTCACTAAGTCATTCGTTAAGTAAGTCAGTCAGTCATTCAGTAAGTAAGTTTGTCAGTCATTCAGTAAGTAAGTAAGTCATTCAGTATGTAAGTCAACCAGTCAGTCATTCAATAAGTAAGTCAGTCAGTCATTCAGTATGTAAGTCAGTCACTAAGTCAGTTAGTCATTCAGTACGTTAGTGAGTAAGTCATTTAGTAAGTAAGTAAGTCAGTCATTCAGTAAGTAAGTCATTCAATAAATCAGTATGTAAGCCAGTCAATCATTCAGTAAGTAAGTAAGTCAGTCATTCAGTAAGTAAGTCAGTCACTCATTCAGTAACTAAGTCATTCAGTAAGTTAGTAAGTAATTAAGTCATTTACTCAATCAGTATGTCTGTCATTCAGTAAGTAAGTCAGTCTGTCATTCAATAACTAAGTAAGTCAATCATTCAGTAAGTAACTCAGTCATTCAATAAGTAGGTCAATCAGTCATTCATTAACAAAGTCATTCAGCAAGTAAGTCAGTCAGTCATTCAGTAAGTAAGTCAGTCAATCATTCTGTAAATAAGTCAGTCAGTCATTCAGTAAGTAAGTCATTAAATCATTCAATAAGTAAGTAAGTCAGCCACTCTGTAAGTAAGTCAGTCAGTCATTCATTAAGTAAGTCAGTCATTCATTCAGTAAGTAAGTCAGTTAGTCATTCAGTAAGTAAGTCATTCATTCAGTAAGTAAGTAAGTCAGTCATTCAATAATTAAAAAAGTCATTCATTCAGTAAGTAAGTAAGTCAGTCAGTCATTTAGTAAATAAGTAAGTAAGTCAGTCATTCAGTAAGTAAGTCATTTAGTAAGTAATTCTGTAAGTCAGTCAGTAAGTCAGTCATTCATTAAGTCAGTCAGGAATTTGGTAAGTAAGTCAGTCAGTCATTCATTCAGTAAGTCAGTCAGTCATTCAGTAAGTAAGTCGTCCAGTCAGTCATTCAGTATGTAAGTCAGTCACTAAGTCAGTTAGTCATTCAGTACGTCAGTGAGTAAGTCATTTAGTAAATAAGTAAGTCAGTCATTCGGTAAGTAAGTCATTCAGTAATTCAGTAAGTAAGTAAGTCAGTCAGTCATTGAGTAAGTAAGTAAGACAGTCATTCAGCAATTAAGTCATTTAGTAAGTCAGTAAGTAAGTAAGTCATTAAGTCTGTCATTAAGTCTGTCATTAAGTCTGTCATTCAGTAAGTAAGTCATTCAGTCATTCAATAACTAAGTAAGTCAGTCACTCAGTAAGTAAGTAAGTCAGTCATTCAGTAAGTAGGTCATTCAGTCATTCAGTAAGTAGGTCATTCAACAAGTAAGTAAGTCAGTAATTCAGTAAGTAAGTCAGTCAGTCATTCAGTAAGTAAGTCAGTCAATCATTCCGTAAATAAGTCAGTCAGTAATTCAGTTAGTAAGTCATTCACTAAGTCAGTAAGTATTTCATTCAGTAAGTCAGTCAGTCATTTAATAAGTAAGTCAGTCAGCCAGTCATTCATTAAGTAAGTCAGTCAGTCATTCAGTAAGTAAGTAAGTCAGTCATTCGGTAAGTAAGTGAGTAAGTCATTTAGTAAGTAAGTCATTCAACAAGTAAGTGTGTCCATCGTTCAGTAATTAAGTCATTCAATCAGTCATTCAGCAAGTAAGTGAGTCAGTCATTCTGTAAGTAAGTAAGTCATTCATTAAGTAAGTCAGTTATTCAGTAAGTAAGTCAGTCATTAAGTAAGTAAGTCAGTCATTCAGTAAGTAAGTCAGTCAGTCATTTAGTAAGTAAGCCAGTCTATCATTTAGTAAGTAAGTCAGTTAGTCATTCATTAACTTAGTCATTCAATAAGTAAGTCAGTAAGTCAGTAAGTCAGTCTGTCAATTAGTAAGTAAGTATGTCTGTAATTCAGTAGGTAAGCCAGTCAGCCATCCAGTTAGTAAGTTAGTGAGTTATTAAGTAAGTCATTCGGTAAATCAGTCAGTAAGTCAGGATGTATGTCGTTTAGTCAGTTATTCAATAAGTAAGGTAGTCAGTCATTCAGTAAGTAAGTCAGTCAGTCATTTAGTAAGTAAGTTTGTCAGTCATTCAGTAAGTAAGTAAGGCTTTTAGTAAGCCATTCTGTAAGTCATTCACTAAGTCATTCAGTCATTCAGTAAGTAAGTCAGTCAGTCATTCAGTAAGTCAGACAGCCAGTAAGTCGTTCAGTCATTCAGTAAGTTAGTCAGTCAGTCATTCAGTAAGTATGTAAGTCAGTCATTCAGTAAGTAAGTCATTTAGTAAGTCAGTTAGTAAGTATATAAGTAAGTAAGTCAATAAGTAAGTCAGTAAGTAATTCGGTAAGTATGACAGTCAGTCATTCATTAAATAAGTCCATAAGTCATTCAGTAAGTAAGTCAGTCATTAAGATCGTAAGTAAGTCATTCAGTCAGTCAGTCAGTCAGTCATTCTGTAAGTAAGTCAATAGTAATTCAGTAAGTAAGTTCGTTTGTCATTCAGTAGGTAAGCCAGTCAGTGATTCATTAAGTAAGTCAATGAGTCATTCAGTAAGTCAGTCAGTAAGTCAGTCAGTAAGTAAGTCAGTCAGTCTTTCAGTAAGTCATTTTGTAAGTCAGTAAGTAAGCAAGTGAGTAAGTCATTCAGTAAGTTATTCAGTCATTCAGTAAGTAAGTCAATCTGTGATTCAGTAAGTAAGTTTGTCAGTCATTCAGTAAGTAAGTCAGTCAGTCAGTCAGTCATTTATAAAGTTAGTCAGTCAGCCATTCAGTAAGTAAGTCAGCCAGTCATTCACAAAGTAAGTCATTCAGTAAGTAAGCCAGTCAGTCAGTCATTTAGTAAGTATGTAAGTTAGTGATTCAGTTAGTAAGTAAATCAACCATTCAGTTAGTAAGTCATTCAGTAAGTGATTTAGTAAGTCAGTAAGTAAGCAAGTAAGTAAGTCATTCAGTAAGTCAGTCAGTAAGTCATTCAGTAAGTTATTCACTCATTCAGTAAGTAAATCAGTCTGTCATTCAGTAAGTAATTCAGTCAGTCATTTATTAAGTAATTCAGTCAGTCATTTATTAAGTAAGTCAGTCATTCATTCAGTAAGTAAGTCAGTTAGTCATTCAATTAGTAAGTCATTCATTCAGTAAGTAAGTAAGTCAGTCATTCAATTAGTAAGAAAGTCATTCATTTAGTAAGTAATTTAGTAAGTAATATAGTAAGTTAGTCAGTAAGTCAGTCAGTCAGTCATTCAGTAAGTAAGTCAGTTAGTAATTCAGTATGTAAGTCATTAAATAAGTCATTCATTAAGTCATTCAGTAAGTCAGTATGTAAGCTAGTCGGTCATTTAGTAACTAAGTCAATAAATCATTCAGTAAGTAAGTGTGTATGTAAGCCAGTCAGTCATTCAGTAAGTAAGTCAGTTAGTCATTCAGTAAGTAAGTCAGTTAGTCATTCATTAAGTAAGTAAATAAGTCAGTCATTCAGTAAGTAAGTCAGTCAGTCTTTCAGTAAGTCATTTAGTAAGTTAATAAGTAAGCAAGTAAGTAAGTCATTCAGTAAGTTAGTCAGTAAGTCCATCAGTAATTTATTCAGTCATTCAGTAAGTAAGTCAATCTGTCATTCAGTAAGTTAGTCTGTCAGTCATTCAGTCATTCTATAAGTAAGTCATTTAGTAAGTTAGTAAGTAAGTAAGTAAGTAAGTCAGACAATCATTCATTAAGTAAGAAAGTCAGTCATTCAGTATGTCAGTAAGTCATTCAGTAAGTAAGTTAGTCAGTCATTTAATAAGTTAGTCAGTCAGTCATTTAATAAGTTAGTCAGTCAGTCATTCAGTAAGTTAGTCAGTCATTCAGTAAGTAAGTCAGTCAGTCATTCATAAAGTAAGCCAGTCAGTCAGTCATTTAGTAAGAAGTAAGTTAGACATTAAGTCAGTAACTCAATCAGCCATTCAGTAAGTATGTCAGTCAATCAGTAAGTTAGTCAGTTAGTCAGTAAGTAAATCGTTTAGTCTATCATTCAGTAAGTAAGTTAGTCCATAATTTAGTAACTAAGTCATTCAGTATGTAAGAAATTCAGTTAGTCAGTCATTCAGTAAGTAAGTCAGTTATTCATTCAGTAAGTAAGTCATTCAGCAAGTTAGTATGTAAGTCATTCAGTCAGTCATTCAGTGAGTAAGTCATTCAATCATTCAGTAAGTAAGTAAATCAGCCATTCAGTAAGTAAGTCAGTCAGTCATTCATTAAGTAAGTCAGTCATTCATTCAGTAAGTAAGTCAGTTAGTCATTCAGTAAGTAAGTCATTCATTCAGTAAGTAAGTAAGTCAGTCATTCAATAAGTAAAAAAGTCATTCATTCAGTAAGTAAGAAATTCAGTCATTCAGTAAGTAAGTCATTTAGTTAGTAATTCAGTAAGTCAGTCAGTATGTCAGTCATTCAGTAAGTCAGTCAGTAATTCTGTAAGTAAGTCAGTCAGTCATTCATTAAGTAAGTCAGTCAGTCATTCAGTAAGTAAGTTTGTCAGTCATTCTGTAAGTAAGTAAGTCATTAACTCAGTCATTAAGTCTGTAAGTCAGTGAGTAAGCCAGTCAATCATTCAATAACTAAGTAAGTCAATCATTCAGTAGGTAAGTAAGTCAGTCATTCACTAAGTAGGTCAATGAGTCATTCATTAACTAAGTCATTCAGCAAGTAAGTCAGTCAGTCATTCAGTAAGTAAGTCAGTCAATCATTCTGTAAACAAGTCAGTTAGTCATTCAGTAAGTTAGTCAGTCAAACATTCAGTTAGTAAGTCAGTAAGTCATTCAGTAAGTCAGTCATTCATTCAATAAAGTAAGTAAATCAGTCAATCATTCATTAAGTAAGTCAGTCAGTCATTCAATAAGTAAGTAAGTCAGTCACTCATTAAGTAAGTGAGTAAGTCATTTAGTATGTAAGTCATTCAGTCAGTCATTCAACAAGTAAGTGAGTCAGTCATTTAGTAAGTAAGTTATTCAGTTAGTCATTGAACAAGTAAGTAAGTCAGTTATTCTGTAAGTAAGTAAGTCATTCATTAAGTAAGTTAGTCATTCAGTAAGTAAGTACGTCAGTCATTCAGTAAGTAAGTCAGTCAGTCATAGAGTGAGTAAGCTTGACTGTCATTCAGTAAGTAAGTTAGTTAGTCATGCAGTAAGTAAGTGAGTAAGTCATGCAGTCATTAAGTAAGTAAGTATGTAAGTCACTCAGTAGGTAAGCCAGTCAGCCATCCAGTAAGTAAGTCTGTGAGTCATTAAGTAATTAAGTTATTCAGTAAATCAGCCAGTAAGTTAGGATGTATGTCGTTCAGTCAATCATTCAATAAGTAAGGCAGTCAATCATTCAGTAAGTAAGTCAGCCAGTCATTTAGTAAGTAAGTTTGTCCGTCATTTAGTAAGTAAGTATTTTAGTAAGCCATTCAGTAAGTCAGTCACTAAGTCATTCTGTAAGTTATTCAGTCATTCAGTAAGTAAGTCAGTCAGTCATTCAGTAAGTCAGACAGCTAGTAAGTCAGTCAGTCATTCAGTAAGTATGTAAGTCAGTCATTCAGTAAGTAAGTCAGTCATTTAGTAAGTAAGTCATTCTGTAAGTAAGTCAGTCATTTAGTAAGTAAGTCATTCAGTAAATCAATAAGTAAGTCTATAAGTAAGTAAGTCATTAAGTAAGTCAGTCAGTAATTCGGTAAGTATGACTGTCAGTCATTCATTAAGTAAGTCAGTCAGTCACTAAGCTCGTAAGTAAGTCATTCAGTAAGTAAGTCAGTTAGTAATTCAGTATGTAAGTCATTCATTAAGTCATTCAGTAAGTTAGTATGTAAGCTAGTCGGTCATTTAGTAACTAAGTCAATAAGTCATTCAGTAAGTAAGTCTGTATGTAAGCCAGTCAGTCATTCAGTAAGTAAGTCAGTTAGTCATTTAGTAAGTAAGTCAGTTAGTCTTTCATTAAGTAATTAAATAAGTCAGTCATTCAGTAAGTAAGTCAGTCAGTCTTTCAGTAAGTCATTTAGTAAGTCAGTAAGTAAGCAAGTAAGTAAGTCATTCAGTAAGTAAGTCAATATGTCATTCAGTAAGTTAGTCTATCAGTCATTCAGTCATTCAATAAGTAAGTCATTCAGTAAGTTAGTAAGTAAGTAAGTAAGTAAGTAAGTCAGACAATCATTCATTAAGTAAGTAAGTCAGTCATTCAGTATGTCAGTCATTCAGTAAGTAAGTTAGTCAGTCATTTAATAAGTTAGTGAGTTAGTCATTCAGTAAGTCAGTCATTCATTCAGTAAGTAAGTCTGTCAGTCATTCAGAAAGTAAGTCATTCAGTAAGTAAGCCAGTCAGTCAATCATTTAGTAAGTAAGTAAGTTAGACATTCAGTCAGTAACTCAATCAGCCATTTAGTACGTATGTCAGTCAATCAGTAAGTCAGTCAGTAAGTCTGTAAGTAAATCGTTTAGTCTGTCATTCAGTAAGTAAGTCAGTCCATCATTCAGTAATTAAGTCATTTAGTGTGTTAGAAATTTAGTTAGTCAGTCATTTAGTAAGTAAGTCACTATTCATTCAGTAAGTAAGTCATTCAGCAAGTTAGTATGTAAGTAATTCAGTCAGTCATTCAGTGAGTAAGTCATTCAATCATTCAGTAAGTAAGTAAGTCAGCCATTCAGTAGGTAAGTCAGTCAGTCATTCATTAAGTAAGTCAGTCATTCATTCAGTAAGTAAGTCAGTTAGTCATTCAATAAGTAAGTCATTCATTCAGTATGTAAGTAAGTTAGTCAATCAATAAGTAAAAAAGTCATTCATTCAGTAAGTAAGTAGGTCAGTCAGTCATTCAGTAAGTAAGTCATTTAGTAAGTAATTCAGTAAGTCAGTCAGTATGTCAGTCATTCAGTATGTAAGTCATTCAGTCAGTCATTCAGTAAGTAGTTCAGTAAGTCATTCAGTAAGTAAGTTAGTCAGTCATTCAGTATGTAAGTCGGTCACTAAGCCAGTTTGTCATTCAGTACGTCAGTGAGGAAATCATTTAGTAAGTAAGTCAGTCAGTGATTCGGTAAGTAAGTCATTCAGTAATACAGTAAGTAAGTCAGTCAATCATTCAGTAAGTAAGTAAGTCAGTCAATCAGTAAGTAAGTCAGTCAATCAGTAAGTAAGTCAGTCAGTCATTAAGCAATTAAGTCATTCAGTAAGTCAGTAAGTAAGTAAGTCATTAAGTCTGTCATTCAGTAAGTAAGTCATCAGTCATTCAATAACTAAGTAAGTCAGTCATTCTGTAAGTAAGTAAGTCAGTCATTCAGTAAGTAGGTCATTCAGTCATTCATTAAGTAAGTCATTCAGCAAGTAAGTCAGTTAGTCATTCAGTAAGTAAGTCAGTCAATCTTTTAGTAAATATGTCAGTCAGTCATTCAATAACTAAGTAAGTCAGTCATTCAGTAAGTAAGTAAGTCAATCATTCAGTAAGTAGATCATTCAGTCATTTATTAAGTAAGTCATTCAGCAAGTAAGTCAGTTAGTCATTCAGTAAGTAAGTCAGTCAATCATTTAGTAAATAAGTCAGTCAGTCATTCAATAGTAAGTCAGTCATTCAGTTAGTATGTCATTCAGTAAGTCAGTTAGTAATTCATTCAGTAAGTCAGTCAGTCATCCAATAAGTAAGTCAGTCAGTAAGTCATTCATTAAGTAAGTCAGTCAGTCATTCAGTAAGTAAGTCAGTCATTCGGTAAGTAAGTGATTAAGTGATATAGTAAGTAAGTCATTCAGTTAGTCATTCAGCAAGTAAGTTTGTCCGTCATTCAGTAACTAAATTATCCAGTCAGTCATTCAGCAAGTAGGTAACTCAGTCATTCTGTAAGTAAGTAAGTCATTCTGTAAGTAAGTAAGTCGTTCATTAAGTAAGTCAGTCATTCAGTAAGTAAGTCAGTCATTCAGTAAGTAAGTCAGTCAGTCATTTAGTAAGTAAGTGAATCTATCATTTAGTAAGTAAGTCAGTTAGTTATTCAGTAAGTTAGTCATTCGGTAAGTAAGTCAGTAAGTCAGTCAGTCAATTAGTAAGTAAGTATGTCTGTAATTCAGTAGGTAAGCCAGTCAGCCATCCAGTAAGTAAGTCAGTGAGTCATTATGTAAGTAAGTTTCAGTAAATCAGTCAGTAAGTCAGGATGTATGTCGTTCAGTCATTCATTCAATAAGTAAGGCAGTCAGTCATTCAGTAAGTAAGTCAGTCAGTCATTTAGTAAGTAAGTTTGTCAGTCATTCAGTAAGTAAGTAAGTCTTTTAGTAAGCCATTCTGTAAGGCAGTCACTAAGTCATTCAGTAAGTTATTCAGTCATTCTGTAAGTAAGTAAGTCAGTCATTCTGTAAGTAAGTAAGTCAGTCATTCAGTAAGTGAGACAACTAGTAAGTCAGTCAGTCATTCAGTAAGTTAGTCAGTCAATCATTCTGTAAGTAAGTCAATCAGTAAGTCAGTCAGTCATTCAGTATGTAAGTCAGTCAGTCATGCAGAATGTAAATCATTTGGTAAGTAAGCCAGTCAGTCATTGAGTAAGTAAGTCAGTTAGTCATTCAATAAGTGATTCAGTCAGTAAGTCAGTCAGTCATTCAGTAAGTAAGTCAGCCTGTCATTTAGTAGGTAAGTCAGTCAGTCATTCAATAAGTAAGTCAATGAGTCATTCAATAAGTAAGTCAATGAGTAAGTCAGTCAGTAAGTCAGTAAGTAAGTCGTTTAGTCAATCATTCAGTAAGTAAGTCTTTCAATCATTCAGTAAGTAAGTCAGTCCATCATTCAGTAACTAAGTCATTCAGTATGTAAGAAATTCAGTCAGTCAGTCATTCGGTAAGTAAGTTAGTTATTCATTCAGTAAGTAAGTTATTAAGCAAGTTAGTATGTAAGTCATTCAGTCAGTCATTCAGTAAGTAAGTCATTCAATCATTCAGTAAGTAAGTTAGTCAGTCATTCAGTAAGTAAGTCAGTCATTCATTTATTAAGTAAGTCAGTCATTCATTCAGTAAGTAAGTCAGTTAGTCATTCAATTAGTAAGTCATTCATTCAGTAAGTAAGTAATTCAGTCATTCAATTAGTAAGAAAGTCATTCATTTAGTAAGTAAGTCATTTAGTAAGTAATTTAGTAAGTAATTTAGTAAGTTAGTCAGTAAGTCAGTCAGTCAGTCATTCAGTAAGTCATTCAGTCATTCAGTAAGTAAGTCAGTTAGTAATTCAGTATGTAAGTCATTAAATAAGTCATTCATTAAGTCATTCAGTAAGTCAGTATGTAAGCTAGTCGGTCATTTAGTAACTAAGTCAATAAATCATTCAGTAAGTAAGTGTGTATGTAAGCCAGTCAGTCATTCAGTAAGTAAGTCAGTTAGTCATTCAGTAAGTAAGTCAGTTAGTCATTCATTAAGTAAGTAAATAAGTCAGTCATTCAGTAAGTAAGTCAGTCAGTCTTTCAGTAAGTCATTTAGTAAGTTAATAAGTAAGCAAGTAAGTAAGTCATTCAGTAAGTTAGTCAGTAAGTCATTCAGTAATTTATTCAGTCATTCAGTAAGTAAGTCAATCTGTCATTCAGTAAGTTAGTCTGTCAGTCATTCAGTCATTCTATAAGTAAGTCATTTAGTAAGTTAGTAAGTAAGTAAGTAAGTAAGTCAGACAATCATTCATTAAGTAAGAAAGTCAGTCATTCAGTATGTCAGTCAGTCATTCAGTAAGTAAGTTAGTCAGTCATTTAATAAGTTAGTCAGTCAGTCATTCAGTAAGTTAGTCAGTCATTCAGTAAGTAAGTCAGTCAGTCATTCAGAAAGTAAGTCATTATGTAAGTAAGCCAGTCAGTCAGTCATTTAGTAAGAAGTAAGTTAGACATTCAGTCAGTAACTCAATCAGCCATTCAGTAAGTATGTCAGTCAATCAGTAAGTTAGTCAGTTAGTCAGTAAGTAAATCGTTTAGTCTATCATTCAGTAAGTAAGTTAGTCCATAATTCAGTAACTAAGTCATTCAGTAAGTAAGTCATTCAGCAAGTAAGTCATTTAGTAAGTAATTCTGTAAGTCAGTCAGTATGTCAGTCATTCAGTATGTAAGTCATTCAGTCAGTCATTCAGTAAGTAGGTCAGTAAGTCATTCAGTAAGTAAGTTAGTCAGTCATTCAGTATGTAAGTCGGTCACTAAGTCAGTTTGTCATTCAGTACGTCAGTGAGGAAATCATTTAGTAAGTAAGTCAGTCAGTGATTCGGTAAGTAAGTCATTCAGTAATACAGTATGTAAGTCAGTCAATCATTCAGTAAGTAAGTAAGTCAGTCAATCAGTAAGTAAGTCAGTCAGTCATTAAGCAATTAAGTCATTCAGTAAGTCAGTAAGTAAGTAAGTCATTAAGTCTGTCATTCAGTAAGTAAGTCATCAGTCATTCAATAACTAAGTAAGTCAGTCATTCTGTAAGTAAGTAAGTCAGTCATTCAGTAAGTAGGTCATTCAGTCATTCATTAAGTAAGTCATTCAGCAAGTAAGTCAGTTAGTCATTCAGTAAGTAAGTCAATCAATCTTTTAGTAAATATGTCAGTCAGTCATTCAATAACTAAGTAAGTCAGTCATTCAGTAAGTAAGTAAGTCAATCATTCAGTAAGTAGATCATTCAGTCATTTATTAAGTAAGTCATTCAGCAAGTAAGTCAGTTAGTCATTCAGTAAGTAAGTCAGTCAATCATTTAGTAAATAAGTCAGTCAGTCATTCAATAGTAAGTCAGTCATTCAGTTAGTATGTCATTCAGTAAGTCAGTTAGTAATTCATTCAGTAAGTCAGTCAGTCATCCAATAAGTAAGTCAGTCAGTAAGTCATTCATTAAGTAAGTCAGTCAGTCATTCAGTAAGTAAGTCAGTCATTCGGTAAGTAAGTGAGTAAGTGATATAGTAAGTAAGTCATTCAGTTAGTCATTCAGCAAGTAAGTGTGTCCGTCATTCAGTAACTAAATTATCCAGTCAGTCATTCAGCAAGTAAGTAACTCAGTCATTCTGTAAGTAAGTAAGTCATTCTGTAAGTAAGTAAGTCATTCATTAAGTAAGTCAGTCATTCAGTAAGTAAGTCAGTCATTCAGTAAGTAAGTCAGTCAGTCATTTAGTAAGTAAGTGAATCTATCATTTAGTAAGTAAGTCAGTTAGTTATTCAGTAAGTTAGTCATTCGGTAAGTAAGTCAGTAAGTCAGTAAGTCAATTAGTAAGTAAGTATGTCTGTAATTCTGTAGGTAAGCCAGTCAGCCATCCAGTAAGTAAGTCAGTGAGTCATTATGTAAGTAAGTTTCAGTAAATCAGTCAGTAAGTCAGGATGTATGTCGTTCAGTCATTCATTCAATAAGTAAGGCAGTCAGTCATTCACTAAGTAAGTCAGTCAGTCATTTAGTGAGTAAGTTTGTCAGTCATTCAGTAAGTAAGTAAGTCTTTTAGTAAGCCATTCTGTAAGGCAGTCACTAAGTCATTCAGTAAGTTATTCAGTCATTCTGTAAGTAAGTAAGTCAGTCATTCTGTAAGTAAGTAAGTCAGTCATTCAGTAAGTGAGACAACCAGTAAGTCAGTCAGTCATTCAGTAAGTTAGTCAGTCAATCATTCTGTAAGTAAGTCAATCAGTAAGTCAGTCAGTCATTCAGTATGTGAGTCAGTCAGTCATGCAGAATGTAAATCATTTGGTAAGTAAGCCAGTCAGTCATTGAGTAAGTAAGTCAGTTAGTCATTCAATAAGTGATTCAGTCAGTAAGTCAGTCAGTCATTCAGTAAGTAAGTCAGCCTGTCATTTAGTAGGTAAGTCAGTCAGTCATTCAATAAGTAAGTCAATGAGTCATTCAATAAGTAAGTCAATGAGTAAGTCAGTCAGTAAGTCAGTAAGTAAGTCGTTTAGTCAATCATTCAGTAAGTAAGTCTTTCAATCATTCAGTAAGTAAGTCAGTCCATCATTCAGTAACTAAGTCATTCAGTATGTAAGAAATTCAGTCAGTCAGTCATTCGGTAAGTAAGTTAGTTATTCATTCAGTAAGTAAGTTATTAAGCAAGTTAGTATGTAAGTCATTCAGTCAGTCATTCAGTAAGTAAGTCATTCAATCATTCAGTAAGTTAGTCAGTCATTCAGTAAGTAAGTCAGTCAATCATTTATTAAGTAAGTCAGTCATTCATTCAGTAAGTAAGTCAGTTAGTCATTCAATTAGTAAGTCATTCATTCAGTAAGTAAGTAAGTCAGTCATTCAATTAGTAAGAAAGTCATTCATTTAGTAAGTAAGTCATTTAGTAAGTAATTTAGTAAGTAATTTAGTAAGTTAGTCAGTAAGTCAGTCAGTCAGTCATTCAGTAAGTCATTCAGTCATTCAGTAAGTAAGTCAGTTAGTAATTCAGTATGTAAGTCATTAAATAAGTCATTCATTAAGTCATTCAGTAAGTCAGTATGTAAGCTAGTCGGTCATTTAGTAACTAAGTCAATAAATCATTCAGTAAGTAAGTGTGTATGTAAGCCAGTCAGTCATTCAGTAAGTAAGTCAGTTAGTCATTCAGTAAGTAAGTCAGTTAGTCATTCATTAAGTAAGTAAATAAGTCAGTCATTCAGTAAGTAAGTCAGTCAGTCTTTCAGTAAGTCATTTAGTAAGTTAATAAGTAAGCAAGTATGTAAGTCATTCAGTAAGTTAGTCAGTAAGTCATTCAGTAATTTATTCAGTCATTCAGTAAGTAAGTCAATCTGTCATTCAGTAAGTTAGTCTGTCAGTCATTCAGCCATTCTATAAGTAAGTCATTTAGTAAGTTAGTAAGTAAGTAAGTAAGTAAGTCAGACAATCATTCATTAAGTAAGAAAGTCAGTCATTCAGTATGTCAGTCAGTCATTCAGTAAGTAAGTTAGTCAGTCATTTAATAAGTTAGTCAGTCAGTCATTCAGTAAGTTAGTCAGTCATTCAGTAAGTAAGTCAGTCAGTCATTCAGAAAGTAAGTCATTATGTAAGTAAGCCAGTCAGTCAGTCATTTAGTAAGAAGTAAGTTAGACATTCAGTCAGTAACTCAATCAGCCATTCAGTAAGTATGTCAGTCAATCAGTAAGTTAGTCAGTTAGTCAGTAAGTAAATCGTTTAGTCTATCATTCAGTAAGTAAGTTAGTCCATAATTCAGTAACTAAGTCATTCAGTAAGTAAGTCATTCAGCAAGTTAGTATGAAAGTCATTCAGTTAGTCATTCAGTGAGTAAGTCATTCAATCATTCAGTAAGTAAGTAAATCAGCCATTCAGTAAGTAAGTCAGTTAGTCATTCATTAAGTAAGTCAGTCAGTCATTCATTCAGTAAGTAAGTCAGTTAGTCATTCAGTAAGTAAGTCATTCATTCAGTAAGTAAGTAAGTCAGTCATTCAATAAGTAAAAAAGTCATTCATTCAGTAAGTAAGAAAGTCAGTCATTCAGTAAGTAAGTCATTTAGTTAGTAATTCAGTAAGTCAGTCAGTATGTCAGTCATTCAGTAAGTCAGTCAGTAATTCAGTAAGTAAGTCAGTCAGTCATTCATTAAGTAAGTCAGTCAGTCTTCAGTAAGTAAGTTTGTCAGTCATTCTGTATGTAAGTAAGTCATTAACTCAGTCATTAAGTCTGTAAGTCAGTAAGTAAGCCAGTCAATCATTCAATAACTAAGTAAGTCAATCATTCAGTAGGTAAGTAAGTCAGTCATTCACTAAGTAGGTCAATGAGTCATTCATTAACTAAGTCATTCAGCAAGTAAGTCAGTCCGTCATTCAGTAAGTAAGTCAGTCAATCATTCTGTAAACAAGTCAGTTAGTCATTCAGTAAGTTAGTCAGTCAATCATTCAGTTAGTAAGTCAGTAAGTCATTCAGTAAGTCAGTCATTCATTCAATAAGTAAGTCAGTCAGTCATTCATTAAGTAAGTCAGTCAGTCATTCAATAAGTAAGTAAGTCAGTCACTCATTAAGTAAGTGAGTAAGTCATTTAGTATGTAAGTCATTCAGTCAGTCATTCAGTAAGTAAGTGAGTCAGTCATTTAGTAAGTAAGTTATTCAGTTAGTCATTGAACAAGTAAGTAAGTCAGTTATTCTGTAAGTAAGTAAGTCATTCATTATGTAAGTTAGTCATTCAGTAAGTAAGTAAGTCAGTCATTCAGTAAGTAAGTCAGTCAGTCATAGAGTAAGTAAGCCTGTCTGTCATTCAGTAAGTAAGTTAGTTAGTCATGCAGTAAGTAAGTCAGTAAGTCAGTCAGTCATTAAGTAAGTAAGTATGTAAGTCATTCAGTAGGTAAGCCAGTCAGCCATCCAGTAAGTAAGTCTGTGAGTCATTAAGTAATTAAGTCATTCAGTAAATCAGCCAGTAAGTCAGGATGTATGTCGTTCAGTCAATCATTCAATAAGTAAGGGAGTCAATCATTCAGTAAGTAAGTCAGCCAGTCATTTAGTAAGTAAGTTTGTCCGTCATTCAGTAAGTAAGTATTTTAGTAAGCCATTCAGTAAGTCAGTCACTAAGTCATTCTGTAAGTTATTCAGTCATTCAGTAAGTAAGTCAGTCAGTCATTCAGTAAGTCAGACAGCTAGTAAGTCAGTCAGTCATTCAGTAAGTATGTAAGTCAGTCATTCAGTAAGTAAGTCAGTCATTTAGTAAGTAAGTCATTCAGTAAGTAAGTCAGTCATTTAGTAAGTAAGTCATTCAGTAAATCAATAAGTAAGTCTATAAGTAAGTAAGTCATTAAGTAAGTCAGTCAGTAATTCGGTAAATATGACTGTCAGTCATTCATTAAGTAAGTCAGTCAGTCACTAAGCTCGTAAGTAAGTCATTCAGTAAGTAAGTCAGTTAGTAATTCAGTATGTAAGTCATTCATTAAGTCATTCAGTAAGTCAGTATGTAAGCTAGTCGGTCATTTAGTAACTAAGTCAATAAGTCATTCAGTAAGTAAGTCTGTATGTAAGCCAGTCAGTCATTCAGTAAGTAAGTCAGTTAGTCATTTAGTAAGTAAGTCAGTTAGTCTTTCATTAAGTAAGTAAATAAGTCAGTCATTCAGTAAGTAAGTCAGTCAGTCTTTCAGTAAGTCATTTAGTAAGTCAGTAAGTAAGCAAGTAAGTCAGTCATTCAGTAAGTAAGTCAATATGTCATTCAGTAAGTTAGTCTGTCAGTCATTCAGTCATTCAATAAGTAAGTCATTCAGTAAGTTAGTAAGTAAGTAAGTAAGTCAGACAATCATTCATTAACTAAGTAAGTCAGTCATTCATTATGTCAGTCATTCAGTAAGTAAGTTAGTCAGTCATTTAATAAGTTAGTGAGTTAGTCATTCAGTAAGTCAGTCATTCATTCAGTAAGTAAGTCTGTCAGTCATTCAGATAGTAAGTCATTCAGTAAGTAAGCCAGTCAGTCAATCATTTAGTAAGTAAGTAAGTTAGACATTCAGTCAGTAACTCAATCACCCATTTAGTACGTATGTCAGTCAATCAGTAAGTCAGTCAGTAAGTCAGTAAGTAAATCGTTTAGTCTGTCATTCAGTAAGTAAGTCAGTCCATCATTCAGTAATTAAGTCATTCAGTGTGTTAGAAATTTAGTTAGTCAGTCATTTAGTAAGTAAGTCAGTTATTCATTCAGTAAGTAAGTCATTCAGCAAGTTAGTATGTAAGTAATTCAGTCAGTCATTCAGTGAGTAAGTCATTCAATCATTCAGTATGTAAGTAAGTCAGCCATTCAGTAGGTAAGTCAGTCAGTCATTCATTAAGTAAATCAGTCATTCATTCAGTAAGTAAGTCAGTTAGTCATTCAATAAGTAAGTCATTCATTCAGTATGTAAGTAAGTTAGTCATTCAATAAGTAAAAAAGTCATTCATTCAGTAAGTAAGTAGGTCAGTCAGTCATTCAGTAAGTAAGTCATTTAATAAGTAATTCAGTAAGTCAGTCAGTATGTCAGTCATTCAGTATGTAAGTCATTCAGTCAGTCATTCAGTAAGTAGGTCAGTAAGTCATTCAGTAAGTAAGTTAGTCAGTCATTCAGTATGTAAGTCGGTCTCTAAGTCAGTTTGTCATTCAGTACGTCAGTGAGGAAATCATTTAGTAAGTAAGTCAGTCAGTGATTCGGTAAGTAAGTCATTCAGTAATACAGTAAGTAAGTCAGTCAATCATTCAGTAAGTAAGTAAGTCAGTCAATCAGTAAGTAAGTCAGTCAGTCATTAAGTAATTAAGTCATTTAGTAAGTCAGTAAGTAAGTAAGTCATTAAGTCAGTCATTAAGTCTGTCATTCAGTAAGTAAGTCAGTCAGTCATTCAATAACTAAGTAAGTCAGTCATTCTGTAAGTAAGTAAGTCAGTCATTCAGTAAGTAGGTCATTCAGTCATTCATTAAGTAAGTCATTCAGCAAGTAAGTCAGTTAGTCATTCAGTAAGTAAGTCAGTCAATCATTTAGTAAATATGTCAGTCAGTCATTCAATAACTAAGTAAGTCAGTCATTCAGTAAGTAAGTAAGTCAATCATTCAGTAAGTAGGTCATTCAGTCATTTATTAAGTAAGTCATTCAGCAAGTAAGTCAGTTAGTCATTCAGTAAGTAAGTCAGTCAATCATTTAGTAAATAAGTCAGTCAGTCATTCAATAGTAAGTCAGTCATTCAGTTAGTATGTCATTCAGTAAGTCAGTTAGTAATTCATTCAGTAAGTCAGTCAGTAAGTCATTCATTAAGTAAGTAAGTCAGTCATTCAGTAAGTAAGTCAGTCATTCGGTAAGTAAGTGAGTAAGTGATATAGTAAGTAAGTCATTCAGTTAGTCATTCAGCAAGTAAGTGTGTCCGTCATTCAGTAACTAAATTATCCAGTCAGTCATTCAGCAAGTAAGTAACTTAGTCATTCTGTAAGTAAGTAAGTCATTCATTAAGTAAGTCAGTCATTCAGTAAGTAAGTCAGTCAGTCATTTAGTAAGTAAGCGAATCTATCATTTAGTAAGTAAGTCAGTTAGTTATTCAGTAAGTTAGTCATTCGGTAAGTAAGTCAGTAAGTCAGTCAGTCAATTAGTAAGTAAGTATGTCTGTAATTCAGTAGGTAAGCCAGTCAGCCATCCAGTAAGTAAGTCAGTGAGTCATTATGTAAGTAAGTTTCAGTAAATCAGTCAGTAAGTCAGGATGTATGTCGTTCAGTCATTCATTCAATAAGTAAGGCAGTCATTAAGTAAGTAAGTCAGTCATTCGGTAAGTAAGTCAATCAGTCATTTAGTAAGTAAGCCAGTCTATCATTTAGTAAGTAAGTCAGTTAGTCATTCATTAACTTAGTCATTCAATAAGTAAGTCAGTAAGTCAGTAAGTCAGTCTGTCAATTAGTAAGTAAGCATGTCTGTAATTCAGTAGGTAAGCCAGTCAGCCATCCAGTTAGTAAGTCAGTGAGTTATTAAGTAAGTCATTCGGTAAGTCAGTCAGTAAGTCAGGATGTATGTCGTTTAGTCAGTTATTCAATAAGTAAGGTAGTCAGTCATTCAGTAAGTAAGTCAGTCAGTCATTTAGTAAGTAAGTTTGTCAGTCATTCAGTAAGTAAGTAAGTCTTTTAGTAAGCCATTCTGTAAGGCAGTCACTAAGTCATTCAGTAAGTTATTCAGTCATTCTGTAAGTAAGTAAGTCAGTCATTCAGTAAGTGAGACAACCAGTAAGTCAGTCAGTCATTCAGTAAGTTAGTCAGTCAATCATTCTGTAAGTAAGTCAATCAGTAAGTCAGTCAGTCATTCAGTATGTATGTCAATCTGTCATGCAGAATGTAAATCATTTGGTAAGTAAACCAGTCAGTCATTGAGTAAGTAAGTCAGTTAGTCATTCAATAAGTGATTCAGTCAGTAAGTCAGTCAGTCATTCAGTAAGTAAGTCAGCCTGTCATTTAGTAGGTAAGTCAGTCAGTCATTCAATAAGTAAGTCAATGAGTCATTCAATAAGTAAGTCAATGAGTAAGTCAGTCAGTAAGTCAGTAAGTAAGTCGTTTAGTCAATCATAAAGTAAGTAAGTCTTTCAATCATTCAGTAAGTAAGTCAGTCCATCATTCAGTAACTAAGTCATTCAGTATGTAAGAAATTCAGTCAGTCAGTCATTCGATAAGTAAGTTAGTTATTCATTCAGTAAGTAAGTTATTAAGCAAGTTAGTATGTAAGTCATTCAGTCAGTAATTCAGTAAGTATGTCATTCAATCATTCAGTAAGTAAGTTAGTCAGTCATTCAGTAAGTAAATCAGTCATTCATTTATTAAGTAAGTCAGTCATTCATTAAGTAAGTAAATCAGTCATTCATTTATTAAGTAAGTCAGTCATTCATTAAGTAAGTAAGTCAGTTAGTCATTCAATTAGTAAGTCATTCATTCAGTAAGTAAGTAAGTCAGTCATTCAATTAGTAAGAAAGTCATTCATTCAGTAAGTAAGTAAGTCAGTCATTCAATTAGTAAGAAAGTCATTCATTTAGTAAGTAAGTCATTTAGTAAGTACTTTAGTAAGTTAGTCAGTAAGTCATTCAGTAAGTCATTCAGTCATTCAGTAAGTAAGTCAGTTAGTAATTCAGTATGTAAGTCATTAAATAAGTCATTCATTAAGTCATTCAGTAAGTCAGTATGTAAGCTAGACGGTCATTTAGTAACTAAGTCAATAAATCATTCAGTAAGTAAGTGTGTATGTAAGCCAGTCAGTCATTCAGTAAGTAAGTCAGTTAGTCATTCAGTAAGTAAGTCAGTTAGTCATTCATTAAGTAAGTAAATAAGTCAGTCATTCAGTAAGTAAGTCAGTCAGTCTTTCAGTAAGTCATTTAGTAAGTTAATAAGTAAGCAAGTAAGTAAGTCATTCAGTAAGTTAGTCAGTAAGTCATTCAGTAATTTATTCAGTCATTCAGTAAGTAAGTCAATCTGTCATTCAGTAAGTTAGTCTGTCAGTCATTCAGTCATTCAGTAAGTAAGTCATTTAGTAAGTTAGTATGTAAGTAAGTAAGTAAGTCAGACAATCATTCATTAAGTAAGAAAGTCAGTCATTCAGTATGTCAGTCAGTCATTCAGTAAGTAAGTTAGTCAGTCATTTAATAAGTTAGTCAGCCAGTCATTCAGTAAGTTAGTCAGTCATTCAGTAAGTACGTCAGTCAGTCATTCATAAAGTAAGTCATTTTGTAAGTAAGCCAGTCAGTCAGTCATTTAGTAAGAAGTAAGTTAGACATTCAGTCAGTAACTCAATCAGCCATTCAGTAATTATGTCAGTCAGTCAGTAAGTCAGTCAGTAAGTCAGTAAGTAAATCGTTTAGTCTGTCATTCAGTAAGTAAGTCTGTCAATCATTCAGTAAGTAAGTCAGTCCATCATTCAGTAACTAAGTCATTCTGTATGTAAGAAATTTAGTTAGTCATTCATTCAGTAAGTAAGTCAGTTATTCATTCAGTAAGTAAGTCATTCAGCAAGTTAGTATGTAAGTCATTCAGTCAGTCATTCAGTGAGTAAGTCATTCAATCATTCAGTAAGTAAGTAAGTCAGCCATTCAGTAAGTAAGTCAGTCAGTCATTCATTAAGTAAGTCAGTCATTCATTCAGTAAGTGAGTCAGTTAGTCATTCAGCAAGTAAGTCATTCATTCAGTAAGTAAGTAAGTCAGTCATTCAATAAGTAAAAAAGTCATTCATTCAGTATGTAAGTAAGTAAGTCAGTCAGTCATTCAGTAAGTAAGTCAGTCAGTCATTCGGTAAGTAAGTCATTCAGTAATACAGTAAGTAAGTCATTCAATCATTCAGTAAGTAAGTAAGTCAGTCATTCAGTAAGTAAGTCAGTCAGTCATTCAGGAATTAAGTCATTCAGTAAGTGAGTAAGTAAGTAAGTCATTAAGTCTGTCATTCTGTAAGTAAGTCAGTCAGTCATTCAATAACTAAGTAAGTCAGTCATTCAGTAAGTAAGTAAGTAAGTCATTCAGTAAGTAAGTAAGTCGGTCATTCAGTTATTCAATAAGTAAGTCATTCAAAAAGTAAGTCAGTCAGTCATTCAGTAAGTAAGTCAGTCAATCATTTAGTAAATAAGTCAATCTGTCATTCAATATGTAAGTCAATCAGTCATTCAGTTAGTTTGTCATTCAGTTAGTATGTCATTCAGTAAGTCAGTAAGTAATTCATTCAATAAGTCAGTCAGTCATTCAATAAGTAAGGCATTCATTCAGTCATTCATTAAATAAGTTAGTCAGTCATTCAGTAAGTAAGTAAGTCAGTCATTCGGTAAGTAAGTGAGAAAGTCATTTAGTAAGTAAGTCATTCAGTTAGTCATTCAGCAAGTAAGTGTGTCAGTCATTCAGTAACTAAGTCATTCTGTCAGTCATTCAGCAAGTAAGTAACTCAGTCACTCTGTAAGTAAGTAAGTCATTCATTAAGCAAGTCAGTCATTCAGTAAGTAAGTCAATGATTAAGTAAGTAAGTCACTCATTCAGTAAGTAAGTCAGTCAAGCATTTAGTAAGTAAGCCAGTCTATCATTTAGTATGTAAGTTAGTTAGTCATTCAGTAAGTTAGTGATTCAGTAAGTAAGTCATTAAGTCAGTAAGTCAGTAAGTCAGTCAATTAGTAAGTAAGTAAGTATGTCTGTAATTCAGTAGGTAAGCCAGTCAGCCATCCAGTAAGTAAATAAGTGAGTCATTAAGTAAGTAAGTCATTCAGTTAATCAGTCAGTTAAGTCATGATGTATGTCGTTTAGTCAGTCATTCAATAAGTAAGGCAGTCAGTCATTCAGTAAGTAAGTCAGTCTGTCATTTAGTAAGTAAGTTTGTCAGTCATTCAGTAAGTAAGTTAGTCTTTTAGTAAGCCATTCTGTAAACCAGTCACTAAGTCATTCAGTAAGTTATTCAGTCATTCAGTAAGTAAGTCAGTCAGTCATTCAGTAAGTGAGACAGCCAGTAAGTCATTCAGTCATTCAATTAGTTAGTCAGTCAGTCATTCAGTAAGTAAGTCAGTCAGAAAGTCAGTCAGTCATTCAGTATGTTAGTCAGTCAGTCATGCAGAATGTAAATCATTTGGTAAGTAAGCCAGTCAGTCATTGAGTAAGTAAGTCAGTTAGTCATTCAATAAGTAATTCAGTCAGTAAGTCAGTCAGTAATTCAGTAAGTAAGTCAGACTGTCATTTATTAGTTAAGTCAGTCAGTCATTCAAGAAGTAAGTCAATGAGTCATTCAATAAGTAAGTCAATTAGTAAGTCAGTCAGTAAGTTTGTAAGTAAGTCGTTTAGTCAATCATTCAGTAAGTAAGTCTGTCAATCATTCAGTAAGTAAGTCAGTCCGTCATTCAGTAACTAAGTCATTCAGTATGTAAGAAATTCAACCAATATGTAAGTCAGTTATTCATTCAGTAAGTAAGTTATTAAGCAAGTTAGTATGTAAATCATTCAGTCAGTCATTCAGTAAGTATGTCATTCAATCATTCAGTAAGTAAGTTAGTCAGTCATTCAGTAAGTAAGTAAGTCAGTCATTCATTAAGTAAGCCAGTCATTCATTCAATAAGTAAGTCAGTTAGTCATTCAGTAAGTAAGTAAGTCAGTCATTCAATAACTAAGAATGTCATTCATTGAGTAAGTAAGTAAGTGAGTCAGTCAGTCATTCAGTAAGTAAGTTATTTAGTAAGTAATTTAGTAAGTCAGTCAGTAAGTCAGTCATTTAGTAAGTCAGTAGGTAATTCAGTAAGTAAGTCACTCAGTCATTCATTAAGTAAGTCAGTCAGTCATTCAGTAAGTAAGTTTGTCAGTCATTCAGTAAGTAAGTAAGTCATTCAATATGTAAGTCAACCAGTCAGTCATTCAATAAGTAAGTCTTTAAGTCAGTTAGTCATTCAGTGTGTAAGTCAGTCACTAAGTCAGTTAGTCATTCAGTACGTTAGTGAGTAAGTCATTCAGCAAGTAAGTAACTCAGTCACTCTGTAAGTAAGTAAGTCATTCATTAAGCAAGTCAGTCATTCAGTAAGTAAGTCAGTGATTAAGTAAGTAAGTCAGTCATTCAGTAAGTAAGTCAGTCAAGCATTTAGTAAGTAAGCCAGTCTATCATTTAGTATGTAAGTTAGTTAGTCATTCAGTGTGTTAGTGATTCAGTAAGTAAGTCAGTAAGTCAGTCAATTAGTAAGTAAGTAAGTATGTCTGTAATTCAGTAGGTAAGCCAGTCAGCCATCCAGTAAGTAAATCATTGAGTCATTAAGTAAGTAATTCATTCAGTTAATCAGTCAGTAAGTCAGGATGTATGTCGCTCAGTCAGTCATTCAATAAGTAAGGCAGTCAGTCATTCAGTAAGTAAGTCAGTCAGTCATTTAGTAAGTAAGTTTGTCAGTCATTCAATAAGTAAGTAAGTCTTTTAGTAAGCCATTCTGTAAATCAGTCACTAAGTCATTCAGTAAGTTATTCAGTCATTCAGTAAGTAAGTAAGTCAGTCATTCAGTAAGTGAGACAGCCAGTAAGTCATTCAGTCATTCAATTAGTTAGTCAGTCAGTCATTCAATAAGTAAGTCAGTCAGAAAGTCAGTCAGTCATTCAGTATGAAAGTCAGTCAGTCATGCAGAATGTAAATCATTTGGTAAGTAAGCCAGTCAGTCATTGAGTAAGTAAGTCAGTTAGTCATTCAATAAGTAATTCAGTCAGTAAGTCAGTCAGTAATTCAGTAAGTAAGTCAGACTGTCATTTATTAGTTAAGTCAGTCAGTCATTCAAGAAGTAAGTCAATGAGTCATTCTATAAGTAAGTCAATTAGTAAGTCAGTCAGTAAGTCTGTAAGTAAGTCGTTTAGTAAATCATTCAGTAAGTAAGTCTGTCAATCATTCAGTAAGTAAGTCAGTCCGTCATTCAGTAACTAAGTCATTCAGTATGTAAGAAATTCAGCCAATATGTAAGTCAGTTATTCATTCAGTAAGTAAGTTATTAAGCAAGTTAGTATGTAAATCATTCAGTCAGTCATTCAGTAAGTAAGTCATTCAATCATTCAGTAAGTAAGTTAGTCAGTCATTCAGTAAGTAAGTAAGTCAGTCATTCATTAAGTAAGCCAGTCATTCATTCAATAAGTAAGTCAGTTAGTCATTCAGTATGTCAGTCAGTCATTCAGTAAGTAAGTTAGTCAGTCATTTAATAAGTTAGTCAGCCAGTCATTCAGTAAGTTAGTCAGTCATTCAGTAAGTAAGTCAGTCAGTCATTCATAAAGTAAGTCATTTTGTAAGTAAGCCAGTCAGTCAGTCATTTAGTAAGAAGTAAGTTAGACATTCAGTCAGTAACTCAATCAGCCATTCAGTAATTATGTCAGTCAGTCAGTAAGTCAGTCAGTAAGTCAGTAAGTAAATCGTTTAGTCTGTCATTCAGTAAGTAAGTCTGTCAATCATTCAGTAAGTAAGTCAGTCCATCATTCAGTAACTAAGTCATTCTGTATGTAAGAAATTTAGTTAGTCATTCATTCAGTAAGTAAGTCAGTTATTCATTCAGTAAGTAAGTCATTCAGCAAGTTAGTATGTAAGTCATTCAGTCAGTCATTCAGTGAGTAAGTCATTCAATCATTCAGTAAGTAAGTAAGTCAGCCATTCAGTAAGTAAGTCAGTCAGTCATTCATTAAGTAAGTCAGTCATTCATTCAGTAAGTGAGTCAGTTAGTCATTCAGCAAGTAAGTCATTCATTCAGTAAGTAAGTAAGTCAGTCATTCAATAAGTAAAAAAGTCATTCATTCAGTATGTAAGTAAGTAAGTCAGTCAGTCATTCAGTAAGTAAGTCATTTAGTAAGTAAGTCAGTCAGTCATTCGGTAAGTAAGTCATTCAGTAATACAGTAAGTAAGTCATTCAATCATTCAGTAAGTAAGTAAGTCAGTCATTCAGTAAGTAAGTCAGTCAGTCATTCAGGAATTAAGTCATTCAGTAAGTGAGTAAGTAAGTAAGTCATTAAGTCTGTCATTCTGTAAGTAAGTCAGTCAGTCATTCAATAACTAAGTAAGTCAGTCATTCAGTAAGTAAGTAAGTAAGTCATTCAGTAAGTAAGTAAGTCGGTCATTCAGTTATTCAATAAGTAAGTCATTCAAAAAGTAAGTCAGTCAGTCATTCAGTAAGTAAGTCAGTCAATCATTTAGTAAATAAGTCAATCTGTCATTCAATATGTAAGTCAATCAGTCATTCAATTAGTTTGTCATTCAGTTAGTATGTCATTCAGTAAGTCAGTAAGTAATTCATTCAATAAGTCAGTCAGTCGTTCAATAAGTAAGGCATTCATTCAGTCATTCATTAAATAAGTCAGTCAGTCATTCAGTAAGTAAGTAAGTCAGTCATTCGGTAAGTAAGTGAGAAAGTCATTTAGTAAGTAAGTCATTCAGTTAGTCATTCAGCAAGTAAGTGTGTCAGTCATTCAGTAACTAAGTCATTCTGTCAGTCATTCAGCAAGTAAGTAACTCAGTCACTCTGTAAGTAAGTAAGTCATTCATTAAGCAAGTCAGTCATTCAGTAAGTAAGTCAATGATTAAGTAAGTAAGTCACTCATTCAGTAAGTAAGTCAGTCAAGCATTTAGTAAGTAAGCCAGTCTATCATTTAGTATGTAAGTTAGTTAGTCATTCAGTAAGTTAGTGATTCAGTAAGTAAGTCATTAAGTCAGTAAGTCAGTAAGTCAGTCAATTAGTAAGTAAGTAAGTATGTCTGTAATTCAGTAGGTAAGCCAGTCAGCCATCCAGTAAGTAAATAAGTGAGTCATTAAGTAAGTAAGTCATTCAGTTAATCAGTCAGTTAAGTCATGATGTATGTCGTTTAGTTAGTCATTCAATAAGTAAGGCAGTCACTCATTCAGTAAGTAAGTCAGTCTGTCATTTAGTAAGTAAGTTTGTCAGTCATTCAGTAAGTAAGTTAGTCTTTTAGTAAGCCATTCTGTAAACCAGTCACTAAGTCATTCAGTAAGTTATTCAGTCATTCAGTAAGTAAGTCAGTCAGTCATTCAGTAAGTGAGACAGCCAGTAAGTCATTCAGTCATTCAATTAGTTAGTCAGTCAGTCATTCAGTAAGTAAGTCAGTCAGAAAGTTAGTCAGTCATTCAGTATGTAAGTCAGTCAGTCATGCAGAATGTAAATCATTTGGTAAGTAAGCCAGTCAGTCATTGAGTAAGTAAGTCAGTTAGTCATTCAATAAGTAATTCAGTCAGTAAGTCAATCAGTAATTCAGTAAGTAAGTCAGACTGTCATTTATTAGTTAAGTCAGTCAGTCATTCAAGAAGTAAGTCAATGAGTCATTCAATAAGTAAGTCAATTAGTAAGTCAGTCAGTAAGTTTGTAAGTAAGTCGTTTAGTCAATCATTCAGTAAGTAAGTCTGTCAATCATTCAGTAAGTAAGTCAGTCCGTCATTCAGTAACTAAGTCATTCAGTATGTAAGAAATTCAACCAATATGTAAGTCAGTTATTCATTCAGTAAGTAAGTTATTAAGCAAGTTAGTATGTAAATCATTCAGTCAGTCATTCAGTAAGTAAGTCATTCAATCATTCAGTAAGTAAGTTAGTCAGTCATTCAGTAAGTAAGTAAGTCAGTCATTCATTAAGTAAGCCAGTCATTCATTCAATAAGTAAGTCAGTTAGTCATTCAGTAAGTAAGTAAGTCAGTCATTCAATAACTAAGAATGTCATTCATTGAGTAAGTAAGTAAGTGAGTCAGTCAGTCATTCAGTAAGTAAGTTATTTAGTAAGTAATTTAGTAAGTCAGTCAGTAAGTCAGTCATTTAGTAAGTCAGTCGGTAATTCAGTAAGTAAGTCACTCAGTCATTCATTAAGTAAGTCAGTCAGTCATTCAGTAAGTAAGTTTGTCAGTCATTCAGTAAGTAAGTAAGTCATTCAATATGTAAGTCAACCAGTCAGTCATTCAATAAGTAAGTCTTTAAGTCAGTTAGTCATTCAGTGTGTAAGTCAGTCACTAAGTCAGTTAGTCATTCAGTACGTTAGTGAGTAAGTCATTCAGCAAGTAAGTAACTCAGTCACTCTGTAAGTAAGTAAGTCATTCATTAAGCAAGTCAGTCATTCAGTAAGTAAGTCAGTGATTAAGTAAGTAAGTCAGTCATTCAGTAAGTAAGTCAGTCAAGCATTTAGTAAGTAAGCCAGTCTATCATTTAGTATGTAAGTTAGTTAGTCATTCAGTGTGTTAGTGATTCAGTAAGTAAGTCAGTAAGTCAGTCAATTAGTAAGTAAGTAAGTATGTCTGTAATTCAGTAGGTAAGCAAGTCAGCCATCCAGTAAGTAAATCATTGAGTCATTAAGTAAGTAATTCATTCAGTTAATCAGTCAGTAAGTCAGGATGTATGTCGCTCAGTCAGTCATTCAATAAGTAAGGCAGTCAGTCATTCAGTAAGTAAGTCAGTCAGTCATTTAGTAAGTAAGTTTGTCAGTCATTCAATAAGTAAGTAAGTCTTTTAGTAAGCCATTCTGTAAATCAGTCACTAAGTCATTCAGTAAGTTATTCAGTCATTCAGTAAGTAAGTAAGTCAGTCATTCAGTAAGTGAGACAGCCAGTAAGTCATTCAGTCATTCAATTAGTTAGTCAGTCAGTCATTCAATAAGTAAGTCAGTCAGAAAGTCAGTCAGTCATTCAGTATGTAAGTCAGTCAGTCATGCAGAATGTAAATCATTTGGTAAGTAAGCCAGTCAGTCATTGAGTAAGTAAGTCAGTTAGTCATTCAATAAGTAATTCAGTCAGTAAGTCAGTCAGTAATTCAGTAAGTAAGTCAGACTGTCATTTATTAGTTAAGTCAGTCAGTCATTCAAGAAGTAAGTCAATGAGTCATTCTATAAGTAAGTCAATTAGTAAGTCAGTCAGTAAGTCTGTAAGTAAGTCGTTTAGTAAATCATTCAGTAAGTAAGTCTGTCAATCATTCAGTAAGTAAGTCAGTCCGTCATTCAGTAACTAAGTCATTCAGTATGTAAGAAATTCAGCCAATATGTAAGTCAGTTATTCATTCAGTAAGTAAGTTATTAAGCAAGTTAGTATGTAAATCATTCAGTCAGTCATTCAGTAAGTAAGTCATTCAATCATTCAGTAAGTAAGTTAGTCAGTCATTCAGTAAGTAAGTAAGTCAGTCATTCATTAAGTAAGCCAGTCATTCATTCAATAAGTAAGTCAGTTAGTCATTCAGTAAGTAAGTCATTCATTCAGTAAGTAAGTAAGTCAGTCATTCAATAACTAAGAATGTCATTCATTGAGTAAGTAAGTAAGTGAGTCAGTCAGTCATTCAGTAAGTAAGTTATTTAGTAAGTAATTCAGTAAGTCAGTCAGTAAGTCAGTCATTTAGTAAGTCAATCAGTAATTCAGTAAGTAAGTCACTCAGTCATTCGTTAAGTAAGTCAGTCAGTCATTCAGTAAGTAAGTTTGTCAATCATTCAGTAAGTAAGTAAGTCATTCAGTATGTAAGTCAACCAGTCAGTCATTCAATAAGTAAGTCAGTCAGTCATTCAGTATGTAAGTCAGTCACTAAGTCAGTTAGTCATTCAGTACGTTAGTGAGTAAGTCATTTAGTAAGTAAGTAAGTCAGTCATTCAGTAAGTAAGTCAGTCATTCAGTAAGTAAGTCATTCAATAAATCAGTATGTAAGCCAGTCAATCATTCAGTAAGTAAGTAAGTCATTCATTCAGTAAGTAAGTCAGTCACTCATTCAGTAACTAAGTCATTCAGTAAGTTAGTAAGTAAGTAAGTCATTAACTCAGTCAGTATGTCTGTCATTCAGTAAGTAAGTCAGTCTGTCATTCAATAACTAAGTAAGTCAATCATTCAGTAAGTAACTCAGTCATTCAGTAAGTAGGTCAATCAGTCATTCATTAACAAAGTCATTCAGCAAGTAAGTCAGTCAGTCATTCAATAAGTAAGTCAGTCAATCATTCTGTAAATAAGTCAGTCAGTCATTCAGTAAGTAAGTCATTAAATCATTCAATAAGTAAGTAAGTCAGCCACTCTGTAAGTAAGTCAGTCAGTCATTCATTAAGTAAGTCAGTCATTCATTCAGTAAGTAAGTCAGTTAGTCATTCAGTAAGTAAGTCATTCATTCAGTAAGTAAGTAAGTCAGTCATTCAATAAGTAAAAAAGTCATTCATTCAGTAAGTAAGTAAGTCAGTCAGTCATTTAGTAAATAAGTAAGTAAGTCAGTCATTCAGTAAGTAAGTCATTTAGTAAGTAATTCTGTAAGTCAGTCAGTAAGTCAGTCATTCATTAAATCAGTCAGGAATTCAGTAAGTAAGTCAGTCAGTCATTCATTAAGTAAGTCAGTAAGTCATTCAGTAAGTAAGTCGTCCAGTCAGTCATTCAGTATGTAAGTCAGTCACTAAGTCAATTAGTCATTCAGTACGTCAGTGAGTAATTCATTTAGTAAATAAGTAAGTCAGTCATTCGGTAAGAAAGTCATTCAGTAATTCAGTAAGTAAGTAAGTCAGTCAGTCATTGAGTAAGTAAGTAAGACAGTCATTCAGCAATTAAGTCATTTAGTAAGTCAGTAAGTAAGTAAGTCATTAAGTCTGTCATTAAGTCTGTCATTCAGTAAGTAAGTCATTCAGTCATTCAATAACTAAGTAAGTCAGTCACTCAGTAAGTAAGTAAGTCAGTCATTCAGTAAGTAGGTCATTCTGTCATTCAGTAAGTAGGTCATTCAGCAAGTAAGTAAGTCAGTAATTCAGTAAGTAAGTCAGTCAGTCATTCAGTAAGTAAGTCAGTCAATCATTCCGTAAATAAGTCAGTCAGTAATTCAGTTAGTAAGTCATTCACTAAGTCAGTAAGTATTTCATTCAGTAAGTCAGTCAGTCATTCAATAAGTAAGTCAGTCAGCCAGTCATTCATTAAGTAAGTCAGTCAGTCATTCAGTAAGTAAGTAAGTCAGTCATTCGGTAAGTAAGTGAGTAAGTCATTTAGTAAGTAAGTCATTCAACAAGTAAGTGTGTCCATTGTTCAGTAATTAAGTCATTCAATCAGTCATTCAGCAAGTAAGTAAGTCAGTCATTCTGTAAGTAAGTAAGTCATTCATTAAGTAAGTCAGTCATTCAGTAAGTAAGTCAGTCATTAAGTAAGTAAGTCAGTCATTCGGTAAGTAAGTCAATCAGTCATTTAATAAGTAAGCCAGTCTATCATTTAGTAAGTAAGTCAGTTAGTCATTCATTAACTTAGTCATTCAATAAGTAAGTCAGTAAGTCAGTAAGTCAGTCTGTCAATTAGTAAGTAAGTATATATGTAATTCAGTAGGTAAGCCAGTCAGCCATCCAGTTAGTAAGTCAGTGAGTTATTAAGTAAGTCATTCGGTAAATCAGTCAGTAAGTCAGGATGTATGTCGTTTAGTCAGTTATTCAATAAGTAAGGTAGTCAGTCATTCAGTAAGTAAGTCAGTCAGTCATTTAGTAAGTAAGTTTGTCAGTCATTCAGTAAGTAAGTAAGGCTTTTAGTAAGCCATTCTGTAAGTCATTCACTAAGTCATTCAGTCATTCAGTAAGTAAGTCAGTCAGTCATTCAGTAAGTCAGACAGCCAGTAAGTCGTTCAATCATTCAGTAAGTTAGTCAGTCAGTCATTCAGTAAGTATGTAAGTTAGTCATTCAGTAAGTAAGTCATTTAGTAAGTCAGTTAGTAAGTATATAAGTAAGTAAGTCATTAAGTAAGTCAGTCAGTAATTCGGTAAGTATGACAGTCAGTCATTCATTAAATAAGTCAATAAGTCATTCAGTAAGTAAGTCAGTCATTAAGATCGTAAGTAAGTCATTCAGTCAGTCATTCAGTAAGTCAGTCAGTCAGTCATTCTGTAAGTAAGTCAATAGTAATTCAGTAAGTAAGTTCGTTTGTCATTCAGTAGGTAAGCCAGTCAGTGATTCATTAAGTAAGTCAATGAGTCATTCAGTAAGTCAGTCAGTAAGTCAGTCAGTAAGTAAGTCAGTAAGTAAGTCAGTCAGTCTTTCAGTAAGTCATTTTGTAAGTCAGTAAGTAAGCAAGTGAGTAAGTCATTCAGTAAGTTATTCAGTCATTCAGTAAGTAAGTCAATCTGTGATTCAGTAAGTAAGTTTGTCAGTCATTCAGTAAGTAAGTCAGTCAGTCAGTCATTTATAAAGTTAGTCAGTCAGCCATTCAGTAAGTAAGTCAGCCAGTCATTCACAAAGTAAGTCATTCAGTATGTAAGCCAGTCAGTCAGTCATTTCGTAAGTATGTAAGTTAGTCATTCAGTTAGTAAGTAAATCAACCATTCAGTTAGTAAGTCATTCAGTAAGTGATTTAGTAAGTCAGTAAGTAAGCAAGTAAGTAAGTCATTCAGTAAGTCAGTCAGTAAGTCATTTAGTAAGTTATTCAGTCATTCAGTAAGTAAATCAGTCTGTCATTCAGTAAGTAATTCTGTCAGTCATTCAGAAAGTAAGTCAGTCATTCAGTAAGTAAGTCATTCAAAAAGTAAGTCAATCAGTAAGTAAGTAAGTCAGTCATTAAGTAAGTAAGTTAGTCAGTCATTCAGTAAGTAATTCAGTAAGTAAGTCAGTCAGTCATTCAGTAAGTAAGTCAGTAAGTCATTCAATAAGAAAGTCACTCAGTCATTCCTCAAGTAAGTCAGTAAGTAAGTCAGTCAGTCATTCATTAAGTAAGTCAGTTAGTAAGTTAGTCAGTCATTCAGTAAGTAAGTCGTTCAATGAGTAAGTCAGTAAGTAAGTCAGTCAGTCATTCATTAAGTCATTCAATAAGTGAGTTAGTAAGCCAGTAAGTAAGTCATTCAGTAAGTCTGTCAGTAAGTAAGTCAGTCACTAAGTAATTAAGCCAGTCAGTCATTCATTAAGTAAGTAAGTCAGTCATTCAGTAAGTAAGTCAGTCAGTCATTCAGTAAGTAAGTCAGTCAGTCATTCAATACGTAAGTCAATCAATCATTCAGTAAGTCAGTCATTCAGTAAGTAAGTAAGTAAGTCAGTCATTTAGTCAGTAAGTCAGTAAGTCATTCAGCAAGTAAGTCAATCAGTAAGTGAGTCAGTCATTTAGTAAGTAAGTCATTCAGAAAGTAAGTCATCCAGTAAGTAAGTCAGTCAATCATTTAGTAAGTATGTTAGTAAGTCATTCTGTAAGTATTTCAGTTAGTAAGTTAGTCAGTCATTCAGTAAGTAAGTCAGTAAGATATTCAATAAGTAAGTAAGTCATTCAGTAAGTAAGTCAGTAAGTAAGTAAGTCTGTCATTCAGTAAGTAAGTAAGTCAGTAAGTCAGTCAGTCATTCAGTAAATAAGTCATTTTGTAAGTAAGTCATTCAATAAGTAAGTCAGTCAGTCATTCAGTAAGTAAGTCATTCATTCAGTAAGTAAGTCTTTCAGTTAGTGATTCTGTAAGTAAGTCAGTCAGTCATTCATTATGTCATTCAATAAGTGAGTCAGTAAGCCATTAAGTAAGTGAGTCAGTAAGCCATTAAGTAAGTCATTCAGTATGTAAGTCGTTCATTAAGTAAGTCATTCATTAAGTAAGTCAGTTAGTCATTTAGTAAGTAAGTAAGTCATTCATTCAGTAAGTAAGTCATTCAGTCAGTCATTTAGTAAGTAAGTCAGTTATTCATTCAATAAGTAATTCAATAAGTGAGTTAGTAAGCCAATAAGTATGTCATCCAGTAAGTCAGTCAGTAAGTCATTCAATTAGTCATTTAGTCATTCAGTAAGTCGGTCAGTCATTCAGTAAGTAAGTCAGTTAGTCATTCAGTATGTAAGTCATACAGTTAGTCATTCAGTAAGTCAGTATGTAAGCTGGTCAGTCATTCAGTAACTAAGTCAATAAGTTAGTAAATCTGTCAGTCATTCAGTAAGTCAGTCAGTCATTCAATAACTAAGTCATTTAGTCAGTCATTCTATAAGTAAGTCAGTCAGCCATTCAGTAAGTAAGTAAGTCAGTCATTCAGTAAGTAAGTCAGTCAGTCATTCAGTAAGTAAGTCAGTTATTCATTCAGTAAGTCAGTCAGTACGTCATTCAGTCAATCATTCAGTAAGTAAGTCAGCCAGACATTCAGTAAGTAAATCAGGCAGTCATTAATTTAGTAGTTCAGTGAGTCATTCATTCAGTAATTTAGTCATACAGTCATTCGTTCAGTATGTAAGTCCGTTAGTCATTCAGTAAGTAAGTCAGGCAGTCATTCAGTATGTAAGTCAGACACTCATTCAATAAGTAAGTCATTCAGTAAGTCAGTAAGTAAGTTATTCAGTAAGTCAGTCAGTCAGTCAGTCATTCAGTAAGAGAGTCTTTCAGTTATTCATTAAGTAAGTAAGTCAGTCATTCAGTATGTAATTCAGTTAGTCATTATTTAAGTCAGTCAGTCATTCAATAAGTAAGTCAGTTAATTATTCATTAAGTATGCCATTCTTTCAGTTAGTAAGTCAGTCCATAAGTAAGTTAGTAAGTCAGTCCATAAGTAAGTTAGTAAGTTAGTCAGTCAGTAAGTCAGTCAGTCATTCAGTAACTAGGTCAGTAAGTAAGTAAGTCAATCATTCAGTAAGTAAGTCATTCAGTAAATAAGAAATTCAGTAAGTAAGTCATTCAGTTACTAATTTATCCAGTCAGTAATTCAGTAAGTAAGTTAGCCAGTCATTCAGTAAGTAAGTAAGTCAATCATTCAGTAAGTAGGTCAGACAGTCATTCATTAAGTAGGTCAGTCAGTCATTCAGTAAATAAGTAAGTCGTTCAGTCAGTCATTCAGTAAGTAAGTTAGTAAGTCATTCGATAAGTAAGTATGTCAGTCATTCAGTATGTAAATCAGTGACTAAGTCAGTTAGTCATTCAGTACGTCAGTGAGTAAGTCATTTAGTAAGTAAGTAAGTCAGTCATTCTGTAAGTAAGTAAGTCATTCTGTAAGTAAGTAAGTCATTCATTAAGTAAGTCAGTCATTCAGTATGTAAGTCAGTTAGTCATTCAGTACGTCAGTGAGTAAGTCATTTAGTAAGTAAGTAAGTCAGTCATTCTGTAAGTAAGTCATTCAGTAATTCAGCAAGTAAGTCAGTCAATCATTCAGTAAGTAAGTCAGTTATTCAGTAAGTAAGTCAGTCATTCATTCAGTAATTAAGTCATTCAGTAAGTCAGTCAGTAAGTAAGTCATTAAGTCAGTCATTAAGTTTGTCATTCAGTAAGTAAGTTAGTCAGTCATTCGATAACTAAGTAAGTCAGTCATTCAGTAAGTAATTAAGTCAGTCATTCAGTAAGTAGGTCAGTCAGTCATTCAATAAGTAAGTCATTCAGCAAGTAAGTCAGTCAGTCATTCAATAAGTAAGTCAGTCAATCATTCAGTAAATAAGTCAGTCAGTCATTCAATAAGTAAGTCAGTCAGTCATTCAGTAAGTAAGTCATTCAGTAAGTAAGTCAGTCAATCATTCAATAAGTAAGTCAGTGAGTCAGTCATTCATTAAGTAAGTCGGTCATTCATTCTGTAAATATATAAGTCAGTCATTCAGTAAGTAATTGAGTAAGTTATTCAGTCAGTCATTCAGTAAGTAAGTAAGTCTTTCAGTAAGTCATTCAGTAAGTCAGTCACTAAGTCATTCAGTAAGTTATTCAGTCATTCAGTAAGTAAGCCAGTCAGTCATTTAGTAAGTCAGACTGCCACTAAGTCAGTCAGTCATTCAATAAGTTAGTCAGTCAATCATTCAGGCAATAAGTCAGTCAGTCAGTAAGTCAGTCAGTCATTCAGTTAGTCTGTCAGCCATTCAATAAGTAATTCAGTCATTATGTTAGTCAGTCATTCAATAAGTAAGTCATTCAATAAGTATGTCAGTAAGTAAGTAGGTAAGTTAGTCAATCACTCATTCTGTAAGTAAATCAGTAAGAAAGTTAGTCAGTCGTTCAGTAAGTAAGTAAGTCAGTCATTCAATAAATAAGTCATTCAGTCAGTCAATTTGTAAGTAAGTCAATCAGTCATTCAGTAAGTAAGTAAGTCAGTCATTCAGTAAGTATGTAAGTCATTCAGTAAGTAAGTCAGTCATTTAGTAAGTCATTCAGTAAGTCTATAAGTAAGTAAGTCATTAAGTAAGTCAGTCAGTAATTCGGTAAGCAAGTCAGTCAGTCATTTAGTAAGTAAGTCAGTCACTAAGCTCGTAAGTAAGTCATTCAGTCAGTCATTCAGTAAGTAAGTCAGTCAGTCATTTAGTAAGTACGTGAGTTAGTCAGTCAGTCATTCAGTAACTATGTCAGTTATTCATTCAGTAAGTAAGTCAGTATGTAAGCCAGTAAGTCATTCAATAAGTAAGTCAGTTAATCATTCAGTAAGTAAGTCATTCAGTAAGTCAGTCAGTAAGTAAGTCAGTCAGTAAGTAAGTCATTTAGTAAGTAAGTTTGTCTGTCATTCAGTAGGTAAGCATGTCAATCATTCAATAAGTAAGTCAATGAGTCATTCATTAAGCAAGTCAGTAAGTCAGTTAGTAAGTCAGTCATTCATAAAGTAAGTAAATAAGTCAGTTATTCAGTAAGTAAGTAAGTCAATCTTTCAGTAAGTCATTTAGTAAGTCAGAAAGTAAGCGTGCAAGTAAGTCATTCAGTAAGTCAGTCAGTCAGTCATTCAGTAAGTTTTTCAGTAATTCAGTAAGTAAGTCAATCTGTAATTCAGTAAGTAAGTCTGTCAGTCATTTTGTAAGTAAGTAAGTCAGTCATTCAGTAAGTAAGTCATTAATTAAGGCTGACGGTAAGTCAGTAAGTCAGTAAGCATGTCAGACAATCATTCATTAAGTAAGTAAGTCAATCATTCAGTAAGTATGTCAGTCAGTCATTCAGTGAGTAAGTTAGTCAGACATTTGGTAAGTTAATCAGTCAGTCATTCAGTAAGTCAGTCAGTCATTCAGTAAGTAAGTCAATCAGTCATTAAGAAAGTAAGTCATTCAGTAAGTAAGTCAGTCAGTCAGCCATTTAGTAAGTAAGTAAGTTGGTCATTCAGTCAGTAAGTCAATCAACCATTCAGTAAGTATGTCAGTCAGTCAGTAAGTAAGTTATCCAGTAAGTCATCAGTAAGTCATTCATAAAGTTAGTCAGTCAGTCATTCAGTAAATAAGTCAGTCATTCAGTAAGTAAGTTAGTCAGTCATTCAGATAGTAAGTCACTCAGTAAGTAAGCTAGTCAGTCAGTCATATAGTATGTAAGTAAGTTAGTCATTCAGTCAGTAAGTCAATTAGTGGTTCAGTAAGTAAGTCAATCAGTCAGTAAGTAAGTTAATCAGTAAGTCAGTCAATAAGTCATTCAGTAAGTAAGTCAGTCAGTCATTAAGTAAGTTAGTCAGTTAGTCATTCATTAAGTAAGTCAGTCAGTCATTCAGTAAGTAAGTCATTCAGTAAGTCAGTTAGTAAGTCAATAAGTAAGTCACTCAGTCAGCCATTCAATAAGTAAGTCAGCCAGTCATTCAATAAGTAAATCATTCAATCATTCATTAAGTCGGTCAGTCAGTCAGTAATTCTGTATGTAAGTCATTCAGTCAGTCATTCAGTAAGTAAGTCCGTCAGTCATTTAGTAAGCAAGTCAGTCAATCATTCAGTAAGTA
This sequence comes from Lupinus albus, assembly GCA_009771035.1. Classification (NCBI taxonomy): domain Eukaryota; kingdom Viridiplantae; phylum Streptophyta; class Magnoliopsida; order Fabales; family Fabaceae; genus Lupinus; species Lupinus albus. Next base: position 9,701,375 of record CM020020.1, on the reverse strand, counting down.
AGTCATAAAGTAAGTCAGTGAGGCATTCAGTAATTAAATGAGTCAATCATTCATTAAGTAAGTAAGTGAGTCATTGGGTAAGTAAGTTAGTTAGTCATTCAGCAAGTAAGTCAGTCAGTCATTCAATAAATAGGTCTGTCAGTCATTTAGTAAGTAAGTCAGTCAGTCATTCAGTAAGTAAGTCAGTCATTTGGTAAGTTAATCAGTCAGTCATTCAGTAAGCCAGTCAGTCATTCAGAAAGTAAGTCATTCAGCAAGTAAGCCAGTCGGGTCTATATGCCTTCATTAAGTCAAACAAAAAAAAATTGTGGTTTTGGGGTGGCAGTTTTTTTGTGGTTTATGGGGTGGCGGTTTGTTGTGGGTTATTTGGAGGTTTTGATGTGTGTATGTGGATAATGGTGGGTTATAGATGGTCACAAAACATAAACAAGTAAGACAAATGTTTTTGTACTTGGTGGCTTTGATTCGGCCACAAGTTTTTTTTTTTTTTTTTTTTGCTTTTTGGTGTAGTCTCTTATTGGCTTTTGGTTTGGCCAATGTTTTTGGGAACCTACATTCAGAAAATTCACAAGATAAAATAGTGCACAATGGTTTTGGCTTTGATTCGACCAAAACAGAATTGGTGCACAAAACTTGGCTTTGGTTCGGCCAAAGCAGAAACAATGATGAACCAGGGTTGGCTTTTGTTTGGCCAACTTTCGAAAAGGTGCACAATATGACTTCAAACAAGGCTAGCTCTGGATACCACTTGATAGCAAACTCTTGGTTCAACCAAGAAACTTAGGAGAGAAATCTCACAAACAAGTTTTTTGCATAAAATTCAAGCTGTTTCATTTCAATGACAATTCTTACATATATAGGCTAGCCACACACGGATCCCTCAAGGCAAGAAGAAAGAAAGGAGATAAACATTTGAATTTGAAAAGGTAATTACATGGCTTAATGTAATTTAAGTGCCATATTTGCTAATTCAAATACCGTATTCGGCCATAATGCCTTGTGGTTAAGCTGAGCTGAAAATATGGGATGCTTGTCCCATTTAATAATGCATTTAGGCTGAGGAGGAGAAAAAGGTGGGCGGCTTAATGATTCTTTTGAATTTGAATTCTTCAATGTGCATTTTGTCTTTAAAATCTAAGTTGAGTTGATGGATGATTCTTTATGGCTTCATTGAACTCGTGGCAGATAGCTTGGGGTACTTTAAATCCCAATTCGTATTTGTAGATATGATTATTAAAGCCATTTATTGAAAATCTCGGCTGGCTTGATCCTTTAATGGATTGGGCGGACAATATGGGATGTGTGTCACATGCATTTGAAATCTTCATTAAATTAGCCCCTTTATGTCTTCAGCCATATCCTTTCTTTTTGCACTTCCCAAATCCAACCATTTATAAAATATGAGCAGAATCAGCTTCATGCATAATTGTCAGGCCGTGTTTGAATTGATCTTTAAATGTGGGCGGAAGATGGGGGATGCTGCCTGGCTTTGAAGGCAGGAGGAAAAACAGGCGCCTAGGCCTAGATACTTGGCAACCTACATAAAAGTCATAATTATTAGATGATAAAAAGCAAAATAACAAAATAATCAAAACGTGGTTGATCCACTTATTAATAACTTGCAAAAGTAAGGGAAAACATTATTTATTCCCAACTTGGTCGTGGCCTTCAAAAGGCTCATCTTCAATAAGAAGGGAATTAATGGGCCTCATATTGTCATTAGGCACAATTGTTGCTAGGATGCTTAGTATAAGTTGGCCAAGTGTGCCTTGGGCTTTCTTGGGCCTGGCCCGAGTTATGGGTCCTGCTAGGACCTTTAGATCATCCAAGTTGATAGCCCTTGGTGGGTTGCTATCACGACTTGGTCATCCCTCCTCCTTTCCCTTTGATTCTCCTTTTCATTCCTCCTTTCCCAATTCCTTCTTCTCCTCCTTTCTACCTCTGAATCGGATGACTCATCATGGCTGGATTGCCTCCGATTATGTGAGCAGTCTTGTCGGATTTGCATGTCCGCCATCTGTTGTTTAAGGGTCCTAATCTCTTCATGTAGCTCATGCAGAATAGATGTAAAACTTTCGGTCCTTGGTGAAACCGTGGGGGATGATGTGTTTTGTTAAGGCATATCTCACTATCACTCTAGTATTTCACTCATTCACTCTCTCCTTGGCGTTCTGGATTGAACCAAAAGAAGTTATGGATGATGTTCTTGTATGGTGAAACAGCTAGGCTTAAATCAAACAATTTTGGGGCGGCGGTTTTTTTTTTTGTGGTTTTGTAGGTGGTGGTTTGTTTTTGTGGTTTTATGGGGGTTTGGATGTGTGTATGTGGATAGTGGTGGTAACAAGACAGAAATAAACAAGACAATTTTTGGTGCTTGATGGCTTTGATTCGGCCACAAGCTCTTTTATTTTTTATTTTTGGTGTAGGCTCTTATTGGCTTTCGGTTTGGCCAATGATTTTAGGAACCTGCACTCAGAAAATTCAAACAATATAAAGTAATGGTCTCGGCTTTAGCCAAGACAGAATTTGATGCACCAAGGTTGGCTTTGATTCGGCCAATGTTGGCTAAACACTTCAAACAATGCTAGCTCTTGATACCACTTGATAGCAACCTCCTTGTGGGGGTTGGTATTTTTGTATGATCGTTTTGTTTGAAGTTGGGCTTTTGATTTCTAGAAGACTTTTTGTTGATTGTTTTGGTTGCTTTATATGAGTTTCGGTTGGCTTTTGGCTTTTGGTAGGCTAAGGTTGTGTATGGGTGTTTTCTTGGCCGAGAGTGGTTAAGTGTTTAGGCTAAGATGTGGGTTTGGTGTTTGGCCGAGAGTGGTTAAGTATTTAGGCTTGGTTGTCTTGGTTAGGAATACGGTTGAGTTTAGGCCATGGTTGTATATTTGGCTCGGTGGGATTGTGTATGGGTTAGTTAGGCCGAGGTTTGGTGATTGTGTGAGGTTGTGATGGATAAAAGAAGATGAGGAAGATAGAATATGGATGGCGCCACAAACAAGGTTTTGTTTGATAAGCCTAATGAAGTTCGCGACAAATAAGGATGTTTGATAAGAACAAAACTCTTGGTTCAACCAAGAAACTTAGGAGAGAATTCTCACTAATATGTTTTTGCATAAAATTCAAGGTGCCTTCATTCTTTGTGATCAAGAGTACATATAGGTGGGCTGGCCTCCTAAGGCTTCCCGAATTCATGAGTATTACAAAGTATTTCGAAATTCAAAGTCATATGGCTATTATTACAATAATAAGTGCATGTTTATTCGGCCATAAAGCAATAGAGTTAAACCAAGCTATGAATATGGGATGCTTGTCTCATTCACATGTGTATTTAGCATTTGAATTTGAATTCCCACGTGAATGTATTTGGACAACTTAGTTGAGTGCTTCTTTAAGTTCTTCCTTCCTCTTTGCTCGTGTGTTATGCCTTGGTTTAATGCTTCCTTGGATTTAGCACATGTGTTGAAGAATTTGAATTCTTCTTATAATTCACGGCCCAAGTCCCTTTCCTTAGCATTTCCATTATGAGGGAAAGCAAGTGTTCATCCACGTACATAATTGTCAATCCTTGTTTGAGCGTGGCTTTTAAGTCATGGGAAGAAGATGAGGGATGTTGATAGCAACCTCCTTGTCGAGGTTGGTATTTGTACTTGATCGTTTTGTTTGAAGCTTAGGCAATAAGAAATATTATGAAATTTTTGTTGGTGTCTTTGGTTGTTTCTGGGGTATTTCGGTTGGCTTAGGCTTTTAGTGGCTGGGATATGTATTTGGCCTGGTTTCTGGCCGAGAGTAGTGAGGGTAGTGTGTTTGGCCGAGAGGGCAAGTATTTGGGCTGGGTGGTTTTGGTTTTGGTTTGTTTAGGCTATGTTGGCTTAGGGGGAGTTTATGGCCGTGATGATTTAGGATAATGGTGCTTGGCTTGGTTATGCTTTGTGTTTGGATAAAAGAAGTAGATGAAGAAGAATGAGATGGTTAAGGCGCCACAAACAGGGCTGTTTGATAAGCCAAAGGAAGTTCGCCACAAAGAATGATCTTTGATAAGAACAAGATACTTGGTTCAACCAAGAAGCTTAGGAGAGAACTCAACTAAGAAGTTTTTCATAAAATTCAACGTATCTTATTTCAAATTAGGCACTTTACACTTATAGGCGGGCTGGCCACAACAAGGCTCCCAATTACAATCTTGAATTTCGAAATTAACTTAGCCTAGAAGTTGTTATGATTGTGCTCCCAACATGGGGCTAAAGATAAGGCATTTACTTTAATAATTCAAATTTTAAAAAACACATGTGCATTTGTTTGAATTCTAATTCAGCTTTGCATTATGTGTATTGAAGGTCGTGGCTGAAAGCATGGGCTTGCCTTTCATGCGTGTCTCCTCTTGAAAGCTTGGGCAAAAAATAAGGGATTCGTGTCTTGGCTGGCCTGGTCAGCATTAACTCCTATTTGAATGTGTATCCAGCCTTGTGAATGCTTATTAAGCTGTTGGCTGAACATAAGGATGTGCCAATAATTCAAATTAAAATTTGAATAGACTTTTAAAGTCTTAGGCTAAAAATATGGGAGCTTGTCCAACATTAAAATAGTCGTGTAAATGAGATTTAAGAGTTGGGCTGAATATGTGGAATGTGCCCACTATTCAAAAATGCATTAATCCTTCGCCATTAAGTGTTGGCTGAATTCGTAGACTGCTTGCTTGTTCTTGAATTTGGCCTTCAAAGCTGGGCAGAGAAATAGGGATGTGCCATAATAGCAAGTGTGGTCGTGGCTTTAATTAGCTTGGCTGAGAACGTGGGAAGCTTGGCTTGGCAGCATTAAAATCTGGCCATGGCTTTAATTGTCTTGGCTGAAATAGTGGGATGTTTGTCTTGCTTTTGAAATTCACGCGCAACCCATGGTATTCTACATAAAAGACATATTTATTAGTTGATAATTAATATAAAAGCAAACTAAATATAGTAAGCATAATTAAAAAAACGTGGTTGGACCACTTATTAATAATTTGAAGGAAAGAAAACAGGGGAAATCATCATGCACTCCCATTTTGGCCGTGGCCTTCAAGGGGAGTGTCCTTTAGGGTGAGGCACATTATGGGCCTGATGTTGTCACTTGGCCCAGTTTAAGCCAGTATGTTTAGTATAAATTGGCCAAGTGTGCCTTGGGCTTTCTCGGCCCTGGTCCGAGTTATGGTTCCTCCTAAGCCCAATAGATCGTCCAAGTAGATGGCCATTGGTGGGTTGCTATCAGATGTGCTTTCAAGGCTTTTTTTGAATTTGAACTCAGCCATGAATGCCTTCATTTTGTAGATATTAGCTGAGTTAATCATAATAATTTGCTCAATCAAAAAGGCATGAGACATGAGGCAAATAAAAAGGTAGGCGCCTTCAATGTGCTTGGTCGTGTCTTGGTGTGTCTCCTTTAGGAAGGGGCTGAACAAGCGGCGCCTTGGCCTAGTCATCCTGCTTGGACGTGGCTTCCACAAATGAGGCGGAAAAGGTGGCGCCTAGCCTAGTCACATGTTGAGTCAGGTTCAGGCGTGGCTTCCAGGCATGAGGCAGAAGATGCGGCGCCCTGGCCAAGTCAGGTTCCAGCAAGGCTTGGGCTTGATAAGGCCGTCATGGTTTTCCTAAGCAACAACAAAGGCAATTTTTATTAGATGATAATGAAAATAATTAAAAGCATTTAAAATGAAAGGGTGTGGTTTCAAAGCCACTTATTATTAACAAAATAAATATAAGAGCCTTTGGTCATCCCTTTTGGCCGTGGCCTTCAAGGGTAATGTCTTCTAAGGTCAGGGACATTATGGGCCTCATGTTGTCACTTGGCCCAATTGAAGCTAGTGTGTTTAGAATGAGTTGGCCAAGAGTGGCTTGGGCTTTCTTAGCCGTGGCCCGAGTTATGGCTCCCCCTAGGCCCACTAGGTCATCCAGATTGATGGGCCTTGGTGGGTTGCTTTCATTACCCGTGCCTGAATCGCCATGGCTAGACATATCCATGGACTTTATAATGGCTTTACCCAAGACTCGAAACGGCAAGGATTCCATCTTTGTCGTAGTGGACCGTTTTTCCAAGACGGTGATAGCAACCTCCTTGTGGGGGTTGGTATTTGTTTTCGATCGTTTTGTTTGGAGTCTTTGTAAGGGAAAACTTTAAGGAATTTTTGTTGGTGTTTTTGGTTGTTTTTGTAGTGTCACGGTTGGCTTTGGGTTTTAGTTGGCTGGGGATTGTGTTTAGTGGTTATTTTGGCCGAGGCTCATGGAAGGAATATGTTTAGATGGATTGGCCGAAAGTTTTGGTATTTGGTTTAGGCTAGTGTAAGACTTAGGAGGGATTATAAGAAGATGGTTTAGTGTGGGTTTCTTGACGAGGCTTGAGTGTCCTGGGCGGTTTTTGGGCTGAGTGTTTATGATAGGTTGGTGATTGGCTGGTTGCGGTTCAGGTTGGATAAAAAGAATTAGATGAAGAAGAATGGGATGGTTAAAGGCGCTACAAACAAGGCTGTTTGATAAGCCAGAGGAGGTTCGCCACAAACAAGGATGTTTGATAAGAACAATTGGCCTTGGTTCAACCAAGAATCTTAGGAGAGAACTCACTAAAATATTTTGCATAAAATTCAACTTATCTTATTCCAAATGCAATCTCATACATATATAGGCGGGTTGGCCTTGAAAGAGGCTCCCAAAACGTAATTTTAAAGATACTTAAATTTGAAATCAAGTCAGCCTAGGTGATAGCAACCCACCAAGGGCCATCAACCTGGACGATCTAAAAGTCCTAGGAGGACCCATAACTCGGGCTAGGGCCAAGAAAGCCCAAGGCACACTTGACCAACTTATACTAAGAACCCTAGCATCAATTGGGCCAAGTGAGGATATGAGGCCCACAAATTGCCTCCTTATAGAGGATAAGCCTTTTGAAGGCCACGGCTAAGATGGGAATAAATGTTGATTTTTCCCTTTATGTTTCTTTAAGTTATTAATAAGTGGATCACCCACGTTTATAATGTTTTATTAATAATACTATTATTTTGCTTTTATGTTATTTGCTATCTAATAATTATAAGCTTTATGTGTAGGACCAATACAGGCCATGGGTAAGCTTTCAAGATAAATCATTTCACGTGGCCAACATTTCAAATTCTGTCCAGGCAAGAGGCTAACTTCTAGGCGTGGCATTGATGCTTACAAAATTCCTTCACCAGCTTTCAAAACCAAGCCAAGCATAAGGAGCACTTAAAGACGCCTTCCACTTTATTTGCCATGGCTTCAATGCTGAGTTATTATGCTAAACAGCCAGCCTCCATATCTTTAGCTATGTTTTAATTACCACAAGGCTGGACCAGGCGTGAATACCATTTATGGCACCTACCCAAGCTTCTAGCCACGACCTTAACTTCATTTCAAGGCCAGACAAGCATCCCACATTTTCAGCCAACTATTCAAAGCAATTCCAATTCAGACCAAGCATGAAGACCCATTAAGGCACCTACCTTATTATTTGCCTCATGTTTCATGCCATTTTGATTGAATAAATTATTTTGATTAACTCAGCCAATCTACAAAATGAAGGCCTTCATGGCTGAGTTCAAATTCAAATAGGCCTTGAAAGCACATCCCACCAGTCCCGCCTATGTTTTAAAGGAGTTATTAAGGGAGACACACATCCCATATCTTTAGCCAAAGAGTGATGGCAAAGCTACAACACGGCCAAGGCAAAAAGCGCATGTGGAGAATTCAAATTCAACAAGGAAATAATGTGCCACCTTATTCTCCTCCTAGCTTTTAATGTAATACACAAAAGAACATACATTCCTTGTTTTTGGCTTGGTTTAAAAACCAAATATCATGAGCCAATCACTATTTGAATTACTAATTAATATGGCACTTAAAGAATGTAATGGCTCTTAAAGCCGTGAGCTTAGAAGATGCACATTTCAACTAATTCTTAAAGTATGGGAACCTTACACGGCCAGCCCTCTATATATGTAAACCTTTGGCATTGGAATAAAGTTAAGTTGAATTTTATGCAAAATATTTTAGTGAGTTCTCTCCTAAGGTTCTTGGTTGAACCAAGGCCAATGGTTCTTATCAAACATCCTTGTTTGTGGTGAACCTCCTTTGGCTTATCAAACAGCCTTGTTTGTGGCGCCTTTAACCATCCCATTCTTCTTCATCTAATTCTTTTATCCAACCTGAACCGCAACCAGCCAAACACCAACCTATCATAAACACTCAGCCCAAAAACCGCCCAGGACACTCAAGCCTCGGCCAGAAACCCACACTAAACCATCTTCTTATAATCCCTCCTAAGCCTTACATTAGCCTAAACCAAATACCAAAACTTTCGGCAAATCCACCTAAACACATTCCTACCATGAGCCTCGGCCAGAATAACCACTAAACACAATCCCCAGCCAACTAAAACCCAAAGCTAATCGTGACACTACAAAAACAACCAAAAACACCAACAAAAATTTCTTAAAGTTTTCCCTTACAAAGACTCCAAACAAAACGATCAAAAACAAATACCAACTCCCACAAGGAGGTTTCTATCACTAGGACTATTATGATTTAGCTCCCAACATGGGCTGAAAACAAGGCATTCACTCTTAATAATTTGAATTATGGCACATGTATATTTGTCTGAATTTCTAATCAGTCTTGCATAAATTGTAGTTAAGAGTGTGGCTGGAAATATGGGGTGTGCCACATATTTGAATTCGTCTTGCATTGATGTCCCCTTTAACTTTGTATACAGCCATGTAAAGGAGAGTTAAGAATTCAAAACAATTCAAAATGCATTGAACACAAGGCTGATCTCGTGTTGGCCTCATTACTTGGCTGTTTGGCTGTGGCATGCTTCATGGCCAACATAAAAGCATATCCTTTATTCTGGTTGCCTTGTTTTAATGGTTGTCCCCTAATTCAAATATGATGAGCACGTGTGGCCAGACTTGAATGCTTGTGTAAAAGCCTCTTTAATGTGTTGTCTAGAAAAGGCAAGTCTTGATGGCTCCATTACTTGACTAATCCGAATTCAAATTTGTTGTAAATCCTTTAAAGGTGTTTAATGCCTCATAAAAATGGCTGTCCAGACTTGGAAAGTTTTAATGTGGCCATAATTCTAAAATGCCCCATTAAACACGGTTGGCCAGATTTGGAAAGTTTTGGTGTAGCCATTATTCAGAAATTGATCACGCATTCAAGAACATGGTTGATCTTTTATGGCTGGTCCGAAATGAGCAAAACCTTAATGGTTGAGTCGTGCTAAAGTTGGCAAGTTCTCCTTTCCATCTTGATGTGGTCCAAATGCACAATAATTAATCCTCACGGTTGGCTTTAATGGTTTTGGCTGAAAACGTGGGATATTTGTTTTGCTTTTGAAATCCAAGTGAAACCCATGGCATTCTACATAAAAAGACATATTTATTAGTTGATATTTAATATAAAAAGCAAAATAAATATATTAAACATAATTAAAAACGTGGTTGGACCACTTATTATTAACAAAAGGAATCATAAAGGGAAATCTTAGTTGTGGCCTTCAAAAGGCTCATCCTCTATAAGGAGGCAATTAGTGGGCCTGATATTGTCACTTGGCCCATTTGATGCTAGGAAGCTTAGTGTAAGTTGGCCAAGTGTGCCTTGGGCTTTCTTGGCCCTGACCCGAGTTATGGGCCGAGAAGGGCCCATTAGATCATCCAAGTTCATGGCCCTTGGTGAGTCACTATCATCCCCTCCTTCTTGGACTGAATTCGACCTCGAATCAAGGTCTTCATTACCTGTTTCAAATAGAGAGAGATCAACAACATTAAAATTGGCACTAACATTGCCATAATCACTTGGAATATCAACCTTAAAAACATTTTTGTTCATTCTTTCAAGAACCTTGCCATTTTTTATCCTGGGTAGGGTAACCTCAAAATCCATGGATACGTAAATCCATGGTGGTTCAGGAATGGGTAGGGGCGTGTAAAGACCATGTGGTTTACCCTTTGTACTCTTCAATACGCATAAGCGATTTTCCTTGAAAAGGAAATCCTTGTGCCTATGGGATCCATCCCCAACAGTACTCACACAATTTTTGTTTAATTCAGCAAAATCAGTATTATGTAAGTAAGGATCCTTTAAAATTTTGAGACCATATAGCTTGGTCTCGAGAGTGGAGAGCAAAAGATGTCTCCGAGGGAGAGCATTGGCCACAATGTTGGACTTTCCCCGCTTATGCCTTAACACATAAGGAGATTGCTCCAAAAATTCATTCCATCTAGCATGGCGCTTATTCAGCTTGCCTCGCCCTTACAAACATTTAAGTGACTCATGGTCACTATATATTAAGAGTTCCTTTGGTAGCAGGTATTGCTGCCATGTCTGTAATGCCCTTACCAAGGCATACAGTTCTTTACCATACAAGGAGTGCTTCAAAGTAGGCCCTCCCAACTTCATACTGAAGTAAGCGATTGGACAGTCCGTGTACATCCTCCAGCTTTTATTTTCTATGGGTACTAGAATCTGCTTTTGGTTTTCTTGTACACCGTGTGTATCCTGCAAAAAACCTTTTACAAAGATGGGTAGTTCTTTAGAAACCGAAGAATTGGTTAGTTTGATATCCTGGCAATAAAGAAAATATAAAGGTGGTTTTGCGATTAAAGCACCCTTCACTTTGCCCGGAGAGGCTAGTAAACCTTTTTCCTTCTCTTTCTTTTTTTCAATCTTTTTCTCTTCTTCTTTTTTTCTATTTTTCTTTTCTTTTTCTATTTTTTTCCTGGATCATTCCTTTTCTATTGATCCACATTTTCTTTTAACTTTTTTTGATCTTCACTCACTTGTTTTGGGGACAAGGGTGAGAGTATAATTTTCTTTTCGTGAAATACAAATGTATACTTGTTGGAAAACCCATCATGGATGGCTTTCCGGTCATGTTGCCAAGGTCTGCCTAATAGCATGTGGCTGGCCTGCATGGTGACTACGTCACACAATACAGTGTCCTCATACTTCCCAATGGAAAATGGGATCTTAGCTCGCTGGTTGACAATCATTTCTCCAATTTCGCTTAACCATTGCAACTAATAGGGTGAGGCTTGAGTGTCCTGGGCGGTTTTTGGGCTGAGTGTTTATGATAGGTTGGTGTTTGGCTGGTTGTGGTTCAGGTTGGATAAAAAGAATTAGATGAAGAAGAATGGGATGGTTAAAGGCGCCACAAACAAGGCTGTTGATAAGCCAGAGGAGGTTCGCCACAAACAAGGATGTTTGATAAGAACAATTGGCCTTGGTTCAACCAAGTGATACACTTGAGTGATAGTGAGAAATGTCTACTACATCTTCACCTACGGTGTCACCAAGAACCGAGGCCTTCACATCTGTTCTACATGAGCTACATGAAGTGATTAGGACCTTTAAACAACAGATAGCGAACATGCAAATCCGACAAGACCGCTCAGATAATCAGAGGCAATCTAGCCATGATGAGTCATCCGATTCAGAGGCAGAAAGGAGGAGAAGAAGAAGGAGGGAAAGGAGGAATGAAGAGGAGAAACAAAGGGAAAGGAGGAGAGATGACCAAGTAGAAGGAGTCCAAATCAAGGTTCCCACATTCATGGGAATGAACAATCCGGAGGCAAACTTGGAGTGGGAAATGAAGATCGAGCAAGTCTTTGACTGCCACACTTATTCCGAGGAAAAAAAGGTAAAGGTGGCTGCTTTAGAGTTCAAAGAATATGCAATGGTCTGGTGGGATCAATTTCAGAAGGATAGGCGGAGGTGTGGTGCTCAACTTGTGAGCACATGGGAGGAAATGCAAAGAATTATGAGGAAGAGGTTTGTGCCCCCATCATACCAAAGGGACATTTATAACCAACTTTAAAGGCTGAGTCAAGGAAGCAAGTCAGTGGATGAGTACTATAAGGCGATGGAGCTGGCCCTACTAAGAGCCAACCTTCAGGAGGAACGTGAAGCCACTATGGCACGGTTTCTTCATGGGCTCAACCAAGACATCCAAGATGTTGTAGAGTTACAAAGCTATGTGGAGTTGGAGGACTTGGTACAGAAAGCCATGAAGGTGGAGCAACAATTGAAGAGGAGGAAGTCAAAATCCTACTCAACCAGCACAACCAAATTCGAGTCATCTAGCCGGAAGGACAAGCCTAAGAAGGAGGGCACATCAACTAAAGAAGTTGTGAGCACCAACAATGGCAAAAAGGCCATGGAGGCCCCATGCCGAAGTCGGGAGGTCAAGTGCTTCAAGTGCTTGGGTCATGGACACATTGCTTCTCAATGTCCAACCAAGAGAAATATGGTGACCAAAAATGTAGTTGTAGAATCAGCATCTGAAACCTCAAGTTCAGAAGAAGAGAGTGATGAGGAGGCAAGGATGCCGGAAGGTGACTTACTCATGGTCCGAAGGCTCTTGGGCAGCCAAGTCAAAGAGAATGAGGAAAGTCAGCGGAAGAACATCTTTCACAAAAGATGTTTAGTTTCTAGGAACGTTTGTTCCATAATCATTGATGGTGGCAGCTGTGCCAATCTGGTGAGCACAAGGTTAGTTTCCAAACTAAACCTAATGACTAGGACCCACCCATCACCTTATTAGTTAAAATGGTTAAGCGAAATTGGAGAAATGGTTGTCAACCAGCAAGCTGAGATCCCATTTTCCATTGGGAAGTATGAGGATACTGTATTGTGTGACGTAGTCACCATGCAGGCTAGCCACATGCTATTAGGCAGACCTTGGCAACATGATCGGAAAGCCATCCATGATGGGTTTTCCAACAAGTATACAGTTGTATTTCATGAAAATAAAATTATACTCTCACCCTTGTCCCCAAAACAAGTGAGTGAAGATCAAAAAAAGTTAAAAGAAAAGATGGATCAAGAGAAAAGGAATGATCCAAAAAAAAAATAGAAAAAGAAAAGAAAAATAAAAAAAAAAGAAGAAGAAAAAAATATTGGAAAAAAGAAAGAGAAGGAAAAAGGTTTACTAGCCTCTCCGGGCGAAGTGAAGGGTGCTTTAATCTCAAAGCCACCTTTATATTTTCTTTATTGTCATGATTACAAACTAACCAATTCTTCTGTTTCTAAAGAACTGCCAATCTTTGTAAAAGGTTTTTTGCAGGATACACACGGTGTACAAGAAAACCAAAAGCAGATTCTAGTACCCAAGGAAAATAAAAGCTGGAGGATGTACACGGACTGTCCAATCGCTTACTTCAGTATGAAGTTGGGAGGGCCTACTTTGAAGCACTCCTTGTATGGTAAAGAACTGTATGCCTTGGTAAGGGCATTACAAACATGGCAGCAAAACCTGCTACCAAAGGAACTTGTAATATATAGTGACCATGAATCACTTAAATTTCTAAAAGGGCGAGGCAAGCTGAATAAGCGCCATGCTAGATGGAATAAATTTTTGGAGCAATCTCCTTATGTGTTAAGGCATAAGTGGGGAAAGGCCAACATTGTGGCCAATGCTCTCCCTAGGAGACATATTTTGCTCTCCACTCTCGAGACCAAGCTATATGGTCTCAAAATTTTAAAGGATCTTTACATGCATAATACTGATTTTGCTGAGATAAACAAAAATGGTATGAGTACTTTTGTGGATGAATACCATAAGCACGAGGAGTTCCTTTGCAAGGAAAATCGCTTATGCGTACCAAAGAGTTCAAAGGGTAAACCACAAGAGCTTTACACGCCCCTACCCATTCCTGAACCACCATGGATCTACTTATCCGTGGATTTTAAGGTAACCCTACCCAGAATCAAAAATGGCAAGGATCTTGAAAGAATGAATAATGTTGTTTATAAGATTGACATTCCAAGTGGTTATGGCAATGTTAGTGCTAGTTTCAATATTACTAATCTCTCTCTATTTGAAACAGGTAATGAAGACCTTGATTCGAGGTCGAATTCAGTCCAAGAAGGAGGGGATGATAGCAACCCACCAAGGGCCATCAACCTGGACGATCTAAAAGGCCTAGGAGGACCCATAACTCGGGCTAGGGCCAAGAAAGCCCAAAGCACACTTGGCCAACTTATATTAAGCACCCTAGCATCAATTGGTCCAAGTGAGGATATGAGGCCCACTAATTGCCTCCTTATAGAGGATGAGCCTTTTGAAGGCCATGGCTAAGATGGGAATAAATGTTGATTTTTCCCTTTATGTTTCTTTAAGTTATTAATAAGTGGATCACCCACGTTTATTATGTTTTATTAATAATACTATTATTTTGCTTTTATGTTATTTGCTATCTAATAATTATAAGCTTTATGTGTAGGACCAATACAAGCCATGGGTAAGCTTTCAAGATAAATCATTTCACGTGGCCAACATTTCAAATTTTGTCCAGGCAAGAGGCTAACTTCTAGGCGTGGCATTTATGCTTACAAAATTCCTTCACCAGCTTTCAAAACCAAGCCAAGCATAAGGAGCACTTAAAGACGCCTTCCACTTTATTTGCCATGGCTTCAATGCTGAGTTATTATGCGAAACAGCCAGCCTCCATATCTTTGCCTATGTTTTAATTACCACAAGGCTGGACCAGGCGTGAAGAGCATTTATGGCACCTACCCAAGCTTCTAGCCACGACCTTAACTTCACTTCAAGGCCAGACAAGCATCCCACATTTTCATCCAACTATTCAAAGCAATTCCAAATCAGACCAAGCATGAAGACCCATTAAGGCGCCTACCTTATTATTTGCCTCATGTTTCATGCCATTTTTATTGAATAAATTATTATGATTAACTCAGCCAATCCACAAAATGAAGGCCTTCATGGCTGAGTTCAAATTCAAATAGCACATGTGGAGAATTCAAATTCAACAAGGAATTAATGTGCCACCTTATTCTCCTCCTAGCTTTCAATGTTATACACAAAGGAACATACATTCCTTGTTTTTGGCTCGGTTTAAACACCAAATATCATGAGCCAATCACTATTTGAATTACAAATCAATATGGCACTTATAAAATGTTATGGCTCTTAAAGCCGTGAGCTTAGAAGATGCACATTTCAAATAATTCTTAAAGTATGGGAGCCTTAGACGGCCAGCCCTCTATATATGTAAACCTTTGGCATTGGAATAAAGTTAAGTTGAATTTTATGCAAAATATTTTAGCGAGTTCTCTCCTAAGATTGTTGGTTGAACCAAGGCCAATTATTCTTATCAAACATCCTTGTTTGTGGCGAACCTCCTTTGGCTTATCAAACAGCCTTGTTTGTGGCGCCTTTAGCCATCCCATTCTTCTTCATCTAATTCTTTTATCCAACCTGAACCGCAACCAGCCAAACACCAACCTATCATAAACACTCAGCCCAAAAACCGCCCAGGACACTCAAGCCTCGGCCAGAAACCCACACTAAACCATCTTCTTATAATCCCTCCTAAGCCTTACATTAGCCTAAACCAAATACCAAAACTTTCGGCCAATCCACCTAAACACATTCCTACCATGAGCCTCAGCCAGAATAACCACTAAACACAATCCCCAGCCAACTAAAACACAAAGCCAATCGTGACACTACAAAAACAACCAAAAACACGAACAAAAATTTCTTAAAGTTTTCCCTTACAAAGACTCCAAACAAAACGATCGAAAACAAATACCAACCCCCTCAAGGAGGTTGCAATTACTAGGACTATTATGACTTAGCTCCCAACATGGGCTGAAAACAAGGCATTCACTCTTAATAATTTGAATTATGCCACATGTATATTTGTTTGAATTTCTAATCAGTCTTGCATAAATTGTAGTTAAGAGTGTGGCTGGAAATATGGGGTGTGCCACATATTTGAATTCGTCTTGCAATGATGTCCCCTTTAACTTTGTATCCAGCCATGTAAAGGAGAGTTAAGAATTCAAAAGAATTCAAAATGCATTGAACACAAGGCTGATCTCGTGTTGGCCTCATTACTTGGCTGTTTGGCTGTGGCAAGCTTCATGGACAACATAAAAGCATATCCTTTATTCTGGTTTCCTTGTTTTAATGGTTGTCCCCTAATTCAAATATGATGAGCACGTGTGGCCAGACTTGAATGCTTGTGTAAAAGCCTCTTTAATGTGTTGTCTAGAAAAGGCAAGTCTTGATGGCTCCATTACTTGGCTAATATGAATTCAAATTTGTTGTAAATCCTTTAAAGGTGTTTAATGCCTCATAAAAATGGTTGTCCAGACTTGGAGTGTTTTAATGTGGCCATAATTCGAAAATGCCCCATTAAACACGGTTGGCCAGATTTGGAAAGTTTTGGTGTAGCCATTATTCAGAAATTGATCACGCATTCAAGCACATGGTTAATCTTTTATGGATGGTCCGAAATGAGAAAAACCTAAATGGTTGAGTCGTGCTAAATTTGGCAAGTTCTCCTTTCCATCTTGATGTGGTCCAAATGCACAATAATTAATCCTCACGGTTAGCTTTAATGGTTTTGGCTGAAAACGTGGGATATTTGTTTTGCTTTTGAAATCCAAGTGCAACCCATGGCATTCTACATAAAAAGACATATTTATTAGTTGATATTTAATATAAAAAGCAAAATAAATATATTAAACATAATTAAAAACGTGGTTGGACCACTTATTATTAACAAAAAGAATCATAAAGGGAAATCTTAGTCGTGGCCTTCAAAAGGCTCATCCTCTATAAGGAGGCAATTAGTGGGCCTAATATTGTCACTCGGCCCATTTGATTCTAGGAAGCTTAGTGGAAGTTGGCCAAGTGTGCCTTGGGCTTTCTGGCCCTTAGCCCGAGTTATGGGCCGAGAAGGGCCCATTAGATCATCCAAGTTCAAGGCCCTTGGTGAGTCGCTATCATCCCCTCCATCTTGGACTGAATTTGACCTCGAGTCAAGGTCTTCATCACCTATTTCAAATAGAGAGAGATCAACAACATTAAAATTGGCACTAACATTGCCATAATCACTTGGAATATCAACCTTAAAAACATTTTTGTTCATTCTTTTAAGAACCTTGCCATTTTTTATCCTGGGTAGGGTAACCTCAAAATCCATGGATACGTAAATCCATGGTGGTTCAGGAATGGGTAGGGGCGTGTAAAGACGTTGCGGTTTACCCTTTGTACTCTTTAGTACACATAAGCGATTTTCCTTGAAAAGGAAATCCTTCTGCCTATGGGATCCATCCCCAACAATACTCACACAATTTTTGTTTAATTTAGCAAAATCAGTATTATGTAAGTAAGGATCCTTTATAATTTTGAGACCATATAGCTTGGTCTCAAGAGTGGAGAGCAAAAGATGTCTCTGAGGGAGAGCATTGGCCACAATGTTGGCCTTTCCCCGCTTATGACTTAACACATAAGGAGATTGCTCCAAAAATTCATTCCATCTAGCATGGCGCTTATTCAGCTTGCCTCGCCCTTTCAGACATTTAAGTGACTCATGGTCACTATATATTACAAGTTCCTTTGGTAGTAGGTATTGCTACCATGTCTGTAATGCCCTTACCAAGGCATACAGTTCTTTACCGTACAAGGAGTACTTCAAAGTAGGCCCTCCCAACTTCTTACTGAAGTAAGCTATTGGACAGTCCGTGTACATCCTCCAGTTTTTATTTTCCTTGGGTACTAGAATCTGCTTTTGGTTTTCTTGTACATCATGTGTATCCTGCAAAAAACCTTTTACAAAGATGGGTAGTTCTTTAGAAACAGAAGAATTGGTTAGTTTGATATCCTGGCAATAAAGAAAATATAAAGGTGGCTTTGCGATTAAAGCACCCTTCACTTTGCCCGGAGAGGCTAGTAAACCTTTTTCCTTCTCTTTCTTTTTTTCAATCTTTTTCTCTTCTTCTTTTTTTCTATTTTTCTTTTCTTTTTCTATTTTTTTTCTGGATCATTCCTTTTCTCTTGATCCACATTTTATTTTAACTTTTTTTGATCTTCACTCACTTGTTTTGCGGACAAGGGTGAGAGTATAATTTTCTTTTCGTGAAATACAAATGTATACTTGTTGGAAAACCCATCATGGATGGCTTTCCGGTCATGTTGCCAAGGTCTGCCTAATAGCATGTGGCTGGCCTGCATGGTGACTACGTCACACAATACAGTGTCCTCATACTTCCCAATGGAAAATGGGATCTCAGCATGCTGGTTGACAACCATTTCTCCAATTTCGCTTAACCATTGCAACTGATAGGGTGAGGCTTGAGTGTCCTGGGCGGTTTATGGGCTGAGTGTTTATGATAGGTTGGTGTTTGGCTGGTTGCAGTTCAAGTTGGATAAAAAGAATTAGATGAAGACGAATGGGATGGTTAAAGGCGCCACAAACAAGGCTGTTTGATAAGCCAAAGGAGGTTGGCCACAAACAAGGATGTTTGATAAGAACAATTGGCCTTGGTTCAACCAAGAATCTTAGGAGAGAACTCACTAAAATATTTTGCATAAAATTCAACTTATTTTATTCCAAATGCAACCTCATACATATATAGGCGGGCTGGCCTTGAAAGAGGCTCCCAAAACGTAATTTTAAAGATACTTAAATTCGAAATCAAGTCAGCCTAGGACTATTATGACTTAGCTCCCAACATGGGCTGAAAACAAGGCATTCACTCTTAATAATTTGAATTATGACACATGTATATTTTTTTGAATTTCTAATCAGTCTTGCATAAATTGTAGTTAAGAGTGTGGCTGGAAATATGGGGTGTGCCACATATTTGAATTCGTCTTGCATTGATGTCCCCTTTAACTTTGTATCCAGCCATGTAAAGGAGAGTTAAGAATTCAAAAGAATTCAAAATGCATTGAACACAAGGCTGATCTCGTGTTGGCCTCATTACTTGGCTGTTTGGCTGTGGCAAGCTTCATGGCCAACATAAAAGCATATCCTTTATTCTGGTTGCCTTGTTTTAATGGTTGTCCCCTAATTCAAATATGATGAGCACGTGTGGCCAGACTTGAATGCTTGTGTAAAAGCCTCGTTAATGTGTTGTCTAGAAAAGGCAAGTCTTGATGGCTCCATTTCTTGGCTAATCCGAATTCAAATTTGTTGTAAATCCTTTAAAGGTGTTTAATGCCTCATAAAAATGGCTGTCCAGACTTGGAAAGTTTTAATGTGGCCATAATTCGAAAATGCCCCATTAAACACGGTTGGCCAGATTTGGAAAGTTTTGGTGTAGCCATTATTCAGAAATTGATCACGCATTCAAGCACATGGTTGATCTTTTATGGCTGGTCCGAAATGAGCAAAACCTTAATGGTTGAGCCGTGCTAAAGTTGGCTAGTTCTCCTTTCCATCTTGATGTGGTCCAAATTGGTCCAAATGCATAATAATTAATCCTCACGGTTGGCTTTAATGGTTTTGGCTGAAAACATGGGATATTTGTTTTGCTTTTGAAATCCAAGTGAAACCCATGGCATTCTACATAAAAAGACATATTTATTAGTTGATATTTAATAAAAAAATCAAAATAAATATATTAAACATAATTAAAAACGTGGTTGGACCACTTATTATTAACAAAAAGAATCATAAAGGGAAATCTTAGCCGTGGCCTTCAAAAGGCTCATCCTCTATAAGGAGGCAATTAGTGGGCCTGATATTGTCACTTGGCCCATTTGATGCTAGGAAGCTTAGTGTAAGTTGGCCAAGTGTGCCTTGGGCTTTCTTGGCCCTGGCCCGAGTTATGGGCCGAGAAGGGCCCATTAGATCATCCAAGTTCATGCCCTTGGTGAGTCATTATCATCCCCTCCATCTTGGACTGAATTCGACCTCGAATCAAGGTCTTCATTACCTGTTTCAAATAGAGAGAGATCAGCAACATTAAAATTGGCACTAACATTGCCATAATCACTTGGAATATCAACCTTAAAAACATTTTTGTTCATTCTTTCAAGAACCTTGCCATTTTTTATCCTGGGTAATGAAGACCTCGAATCAAGGTCTTCATTACCTGTTTCATTCTTTCACGACGTGGTTGCCATGAGTCGAGGATTCAAACCGCTTTCGAAAATCATTTTTGGGAAAACTTAGCTTGTGCCTAAGTAATGATTTAGTATCATGTTGGAGAATTCCGAAATTTTAGCAACCATATCGGAATAAGTATGAGGTTGTTAAAAGTTTAGTGATATGAGACGCCCATGTATTTCTGGACATAATGCGAGTGGGTTAATAAGTTTATATTTACTAACGGAATTGGGGTGACCAAACCAAACGCAAGTTGTAGGTTTGAGTGTTGGTCGACTTGTGCTTGCCGATTGGTAACAGAATACCTAGTTTTGGTGTGAATCAATGGTTTTATGGTTTCAGTGGAGGCTAGAAATCGGTAATTTCTTTAGACGATAAGATTTGATGGTAGAAATATTTTATGTAATTAGACAATTACTGGATAGTTTGATTGTGTACAATGGATGAGACACTAAGAATTCTATTGTGTAAGTATTTTGTGGATCTAGTAAAATGAAATTGTGCTAGAGTCTCGAGTGGAGATGAGACTAGCTAGTGTATGATGGATGTTAAAAGATGTATTTAGATAGATATGGGATCAGGAGTTCCCCATTCGCTGAAGTTCGAGAGTGTTATCGGGATTCTTAACGTATGTTAGGATTGATAGATGGATAGGTGTTAGAGACCTATGGTTCTTGATGGATATAAGAAAAATCTTTAGTCTGAATTATGGATTAGTTCCCATGGCACTCGAGTTATTAAAGGCTGAGATCTTAACATTTGGACATTGAGGAGTTAGTTCATGAATTGGTTTGGTGATATCGTGATTTAGTGGTGTATGCCCTTAGTGACTGATTAAGTAATCTTAATGGATTAGAGAATCAAATTGTGATTTTGGTTGAATATTCTTGTGCCTAAGGTCTAGGTGATGATTTTATTTTCCGAGGTATGTTTAATTTTCGGGGACGAAAATTCTTATAAGTGGGGGAGGATTGTAACACCCCAAATTTTAATCTTTAAAAATATAGTATCAGTCCTGGAAGCCTCGCTTGATCGAGAGATTCTCGCCTGAGCGAAAAAGGATCAGCTGGGAGGGTGAAATCCTGGACTACACTGGAGGATTCTCGCCTGGGCGAGAAATGGCAATTTTGGGCTGTTGACACAGTGTAATCGATTACACTCTTCTGGTAATCGATTACACACTGCTGGTAATCGATTACACACTTCTGGTAATCGATTACATCGTATTAAAAGCATCAGATATGTGCATCTGACACAGTGTAATCGATTACACATTTCTGGTAATCGATTACACATTGCTGGTAATCGATTACACATTTCTGGTAATCGATTACACATTTCTGGTAATCGATTACATCGTATTAAAAGCATCAGATATGTGCATCTGACACAGTGTAATCGATTACACACTCCTGGTAATCGATTACACACTCCTGGTAATCGATTACACACTCCTGGTAATCGATTACACACTCCTGGTAATCGATTACATCGTATTAAAAGCATCAGATATGCACATTTTTCACGTTGTAATCGATTACACCATGTTGGTAATCGATTACAACCCGACGACACCTCTTTAAAACAGAAACCCAAACACATTTTAGGGTTAGAACTTCGAAGAGAAGAGAGAGAAGAGAGCTTTTCAAGAGCAAGGAGCCTTAGGACTCATCTTGGAGCTTGAGAAGAGGTAAACCTCTTGTTACTAACTCTTCTTCTTCCTCTCTAACTTGTTTTGGGTATGTTGGATTCATTTTCAAAACATGAGAAACCATGGAAACTCATCCTTTAGAGTTATGGTTCGTTTTATGTTGTTTTTATCTTGTAAACTCTTGGTTTAGAGTTGGTATTTGATGAATGGAAAGTTTTATGGGTTATTCATGAAAAACACCCAAAAACCCCCAAAATGAGAATATGAGTATAAAGAGAAAGAGATGAAATGTTAGATGTGGATAATGAGTAGTGCTTTAATATTGTTATATGAGATGAACATGTATGCTTTGATATTTAGAAACTTGTATTGAAGTAGTTTTGGAAATATTGAAATATGAGATGTTATGCATGTTTTAGATGGTTGAATATTGATGATGAATATTTTGTATGATTAAATGATGCAAAATAAGTTGTTTATGTGATATTTGGAATAAATGACTAACATTGTTGTTATTGGTGGAAATGAGGAAAGATCCTAAGGTTGGAGGAAAACGCGGAGTAGACTTTTAAAGTTACTCGGAACTGATCTCCAACGCTCACCGAGGTAAGGGATAAGTGGCTCTAATTCATACTCACTTATGTGAACGAGATATGTGAAAGAGGTAATGTGTTGTAAGTTTGATTGTTGTTACCCTACCCGAATAGGGAGTGGTTTATTGTTGTTACCCTACTCGAAGAGGTAGTGGTTGACTGTTATTGTGTCCTACCCGGAGTGGTAGTGAACTGTTTGTTGTGTCCTACCCGGAGTGGTAGTAGACTGTTATTGTGTCCTACCTTAAATGGTAGCGGACTGTTATCGTGTCCTACCCGGAGTGGTAGTGGACTGTTATTGTTTTCCTACCGGGAATGGTAGTGAAGAATTGTGAACTAGACCTACCCGATGTGGTATGGAGCATAACACTAGACCTACCCGATGTGGTATGGATTATAACTAGACCTACCCGATGTGGTATGGAGTATAACACTAGACCTACCCGATGTGGTATGGAGCATAACACTAGACCTACCCGATGTGGTATGGAATATAATACTAGACCTACCCGATGTGGTATGGAGTATAACTAGACCTACCCGATGTGGTATGGAGTATAACACTAGACCTACCCGATGTGGTATGGAGCATAACACTAGACCTACCCGATGTGGTATGGAATATAATACTAGACCTATCCGATGTGGTATGGAGTATAACTAGACCTACCCGATGTGGTATGGAGTATAACACTAGACCTACCCGATGTGGTATGGAGCATAACACTAGACCTACCCGATGTGGTATGGAATATAATACTAGACCTACCC
The DNA here is from genome assembly GCA_009771035.1 of Lupinus albus. NCBI lineage: Eukaryota > Viridiplantae > Streptophyta > Magnoliopsida > Fabales > Fabaceae > Lupinus > Lupinus albus. The sequence goes on along the minus strand of CM020020.1, from coordinate 9,678,442 downwards.
GATGTGGTATGGAATATAACTAGACCTGCCCGATGTGGTATGGAGTATAACTAGACCTGCCCGATGTGGTATGGAGTATAACTAGACCTACCCGATGTGGTATGGAATATAACAGTAGACCTGCCCGATGTGGTATGGATGATGAACTAGACCTGCCCGATGTGGTATGGATGATGAACTAGACCTGCCCGATGTGGTATGGATGGTGAACTAGACCTACCCGATGTGGTATGGAGATGTAATTGGATCTACCCGAGGTGGTAGGAGATTATTGTGTGAAAGAACTCGGTGAATATGATTAATGATGAATACGACATATGAGAAACAAGGACGTTAAGAGCGAAAGTCATATGCATGCTATAGGATATATATTATGGGATATATATACTATAGGGTGAATATGAATGTTGGAAATGAAGACGTTAAGGATAAAAGTAATATACATGCTATAAGATATATAGTATGGGATATATATATATACTATAGTGTGGATATGAATAATGAGAAGAACGATGCTTCGAATGAACATAATATTCATGCTATAGAATATATATTATGGGATATGTATTCTATAGGATGAATATGGATAACGTAGAAATGAACGAAAGAAGAGATGAATGTTTGCATTTACGTAATTGCGTTTATAATTTATATTAAAGTTTAATCGTATTTGAAATGTGGATTATCATGTGATGTTAGTTTTTAAACTAATGACTTACTCTCTTTTGTTTTGTGTGTCGTTTATGATAATCCCATTGTAGGTAAATGAAGGATTTTGAGGATGAAGCTCAATTAGGAAGCTTTTGTGTTTAATTACTCGCTTGTTTGTATTGCTAAGTGACGTTGTAGTTGATTTAATAGTATTATGGGATAACTGTAAATCCGTTTAGATCAATACGGATATGTGTAGTTATGGGCTTTATAACCTTGGGAGACCAATAACTAGTTGTATGTGGTAAATGCTATTTGAATGAATTATGTTTTTCCGCAACATAAATTTGTATGATAAGAAAATAGGGTAAAGAGTATTTTCGAAAATGATACTTGAGAGTTTTCATTGAAGGTGACGACTGTATGTAAGAAATGATTAAAATAAATGAAAAATTTTCAAGGGTAGAATTTGGGTCCTTACAATGACTTCAAACACGGCTAGCTCTGATACCACTTGATAGAAACCTCCTTGTGGGGGTTGGTATTTTTGAATGATCGTTTGTTTGAAGTTGAGTCTCAGATGAGAATAAGTATTTTTGTTGGCTATTTTTGGTTGTTTTTGTGGAATATGGTTGGCTCTGGACTTTATGTTGTGTATGGAGTTTGGCCGAGGGAGGTTATGTAAGGTTGTTTGGGTGTGGAATGTTTGTTTGGCCGAGAGTGGGAAAGTGTTGTGGCTTGAGTGTCTCGGGTGGGATATGTGTTTGGTTAGGACATGGCTTTGTATTTGGATTGGGTAGGTTGTGTGAGGGTTGTTTAGGCCGAGGCTTGGTGGTTTTACGGTAGGGTGTTGGATAAAAGAATATGAAGAAGATAGAAGGGTGATGGCGCCACAAACAAGGTTTGTTTGATAAGCCTAATGAGGTTCACCACAAACAAGGATGTTTGATAAGAACTTTACTCTTGGTTAACCAAGAACCTTAGGAGAGAAATCTCACTAACAAGTTGTTTTTGACACTCTTTTTAACACTTTTTGACTCTTTTGAGATAGAAGAAAGAAAGAGAAAAATAAATACACTAGACACTTGATGTGATCAAACAACAAGTGGTTATGACACCAAACAAGAAGTGGCTCTGATACCACTTGATAGCAACCTCCTTGTGGGGGTTGGTATTTTTTTTAGATCGTTTTGCTTGAAGTATGGCAAGGGAAACTTGTATGGAATTTTTGTTGGTGTTTTTGGTTGTTTTTTATAAGTCACGGTTGGCTTTGGGTTTTAGTAGGCTGGGGTGTGAGTGTGTTGGTTTTCTGGCCGAGGCTATTGAGAGGATTGTGTTTAGGTAGGCTGGACGAGAGTTTGGTTGTTTAGTTTAGGCTAGTGTTGTGTTTAGGCAAGGGAAAAAGGTTTTGGCTTGGTTATGGTTTCTGGACGAGACATGGGGTAAGGCTTGAGTTTGGGTTATGGTTTTTGTGTTGGATAAAAGAAATGGTGAAGAAGAATGAGATGGAAAGGCGCCACAAACAAGGTTGTTTGATAAGCCAAAGGAAGTTCGCCACAAAGAGTGATCTTTGATAAGAACAAAGGTCTTGGTTCAACCAAGAAACTTAGGAGAAAAACTCACTGAAGTATTTTGCATAAAATTCAACTTATCTTATTGAGTGCCATTCCATTTACATATATAAGTGAGCTGGCCTTGGAGGCTCCCTTTCTAATTCGAATGTGCACATTGAAATTACAAAGATTAATGGTATTAAGTGCCTAATCAAACTTAAGCTACACGTGCAAATGGCATTAAGTGCCTTAATTTGAAATTTGATTTAGCCAAGGCTGTTGAAAAGGATGGATGTCTTCAATCCTCCTTTGAATTCGAATTCAGCCATGTTGATTTGATTATGGCTTGGCTGAATAAATCCTTGTAATTACTTAATTAAAATACCATTAAAGCATTAGGCAAAAAATATGGTAGGCTCCATAAATGTTGTTTCCTTGGCTGGCCTGGAGACATTAATACCCAGTCATTTGTGTTTGAATTTCACCATGTGGTTGTTGCCTTCCATAAAGCTGGACCGAATTGTTGGCTGGGGCGGAAAGTATGGGATTGCCTTAAGTCCCACATTTATTTGTTGATTCAAATTGTGCCCAGACTTAATGCCATGTATTTAAGCTGAGCTAAAGATAGGGGATTGCTTGGCCGTGATTGAAAATAGCATTTAAGGTCTGGTTGAAAAGGTGGCGCCTTGGCCTAGTCAGCATGCTTTGTCAGACTTGAATTTGGCCTTCATGTTTGAGGCAGAAAAGGTGGCGCCTTGGTCAGCTGCTTGGTCAGGTTCTATCTTGGCTTAGGCTGAAATGGTGCAACCATGGCATTCCTACATAAGAAATATTTTTATTAGTGGTTCCAACAAAGACAAGCATGCTTAAATAAAATACTTTAATAAACGTGGGCGGTCCACTTATTAATAACTTAAAGAAAGAAAATAAAAGAAAGCCTCATTCTTGGTCGTAGCCTTCAAACGGCTTATCCTCTACAAGGAGGCAATTAGTGGGCTTCCTATCCTCACTTGGCCCAATTGATGTGAGGGTATTCAATTTAAGTTGGCCAAGTATGCCTTGGGCCTCCTTGGCCCTGGCCCAAGTTATGGGTCCTCCTAGGCCCATTAGGTCATCCAAGTTGATGGCCCTTGGCGGGTTGCTATCACTTTCCGCCCCAGCCAACATTTCGGTCCAGCTTTATGGAAGGCAACAAACACATGATGAAATTCAAACACAAAAGGCTAGGTATTAATTTGACCAGGCTAGCAAAGGAAACAACATTTATGGCGCCTACCATATTCTTTGCCTAGTGGTTCAATGGTATTTTAATTAAGTAATTACAAGGATTTATTCAGCCAAGCCATAATCAAATCACACATGCTGAATTCGAATTCAAAGGAGGATTGAAGACATCCATCCTTTTCTCCAGCCTTGGCTTAAAGAGACACGTGAATGAGACAAGCATCCCACATTTTTTGCTTGGCTGTATTAAAATTCTTCATGGCTAACTTCAAATTCAAATGGGACTACGCCATTACGGCCAAGATATTATTCTTCGCCATTCCGGCCAAGATATTTATTCTACTCTATTACGGCCAAGATATTTATTCTACGCCATTACGGCCAAGATATTATTCTACGCCATTACGACCAAGATATTCATTCTACGCCATTACGGCCATGATATTTATTCGACACCAAATCCATCGAAATACTATCCCATTTCCAGACAGGAATCTCTAAAGGTTGTAGTTCACCCGCCGACCTCTGATGCTCAATTTTTGCCTTCTGACAAACTAAACAACTTGTCACATACACAACTACATCCTTTTTCATCCCTGACCACCAGAATAGTTTCTTCAAATCTTGATACATTTTAGTCGTTCCGGGGTGAAAGCTCAACTTACTCTTATGGGCTTCCTCTAAGGTACTCTTCCTAAAATCCAGATCATAAGGTACACACACTCTTCCTTTACACCTTAGCAATCCGGAATTATCTATCAATAAATCCTTTTTTTTCCATTATCCATCGAAAATTTCTTCCCGAATAATTCCTGGTCATTCATCTACATTAATCTTATCTGATCAAATAGCTCATTGGTGACCTTGAGCATTCCCAAAACCATGCTTTTAGGTTTAACCCGAACCGCCAAATTCATGTCCCAAAATTCCTCAATTAGTTTCTTCTCGCGGACCATTATGGCAAACACATGTAATGATTTCTGACTCAATGCATCTGCCACTACATTGGATTTCCCAGGATGGTACTGAAGACCAAAATCATAATCCTTTAGGAACTCCATCCACCTCCTCTGTCTCATGTTTAACTCCTTTTGATCAAATAAATATTTTAAACTTTTGTGGTCGCTGAAAACCTCAAATCTCACACCATAAAGATGGTGCCTCCAAATCTTCAAGGGGAACATCACATCAACTAATTCCAAATCATGGGTTGGGTTATTCTACTCATGCGGTCTCATCTGCCTCGAAGCATAAGCAACAACCTTCACATCTTGCTTCAAGACACAACCTAGGTCTTGCTTGGAAGCATCACATTATACATTGAAGTCACGATCTGTACAAGGAAGATTCAACATGGGTGCCGTAGTTAATCTCCGTTTTAGTTCTTGAAAGCTCTCTTCACAATGGGTTGTCCAAACATATGGTTCCCCTTTACGAGTCAAATTAGTCAGCGGTAAAGCTAACTTCGAGAACCCTTCAATGAATTTCCGATAATAACTAGTCAATCCCAAGAAACTCCTGATTTCAGTAATTGACTTTAGTACTGCCCATTCCATCACTGCCTCAACCTTAGAAGGATCCACTGCCACCTCGTCCCTGGATATTAAATGTTCAAGGAAATTCACTGATTCTAGCCGAAAATCACACTTTGACAATTTTACATATAGTTGGTTGTCCTTAAGAATTCCCAGAACAACTCTCAAATGCTCTACGTGTTCTTCTTGGCTTTTAGAATATACTAGAATATCATCAATAAATACTACTACAAATGAATCTAAATAGGGATGGAAAATCCGATTCATTTAGTCACTAAATATGGCTAGGGCACTCGTCACACCGAATGGCATTACTAAATATTCGAAATGCCCAGACTGTCCTGAAGGCACTCTTAGGAATATCTTCAGATTTCACTCTGAGTTAAGGGTAAGCCGAATGGAGATCAATCTTAGAAAATACTATTGCTCCTCTTAACTGATCCATCAAATCATCGATTCTTGGCAATGGATACTTTTCTTAATTGTGACCTTGTTCAGTTGTCTATAATCTGTGCACAAACACATACTGCCATCTTTCTTCTTCACCAATAACACTAGTGCACTCCACGGCGAAACACTGGGACGAATGAACTTCTTACCCAATAAGTCCACAATCTGCTTTTTCAGTTCAGCCAGCTCTAAAGGTGCCATTCTTTAAGGAGCTATAGAAATGGGTCCTGATCCCGACACTAGATTAATGGAGAATTCAACCTCTCGCACCAGAGGCAAATCTATAAGGGCCAAGATATTATTCTACGCCATTATGGAGAACATATTATTCAAAGCCATTACGGCCAAGATATTTATTCTACGCCATTCCGACCAAGATGATATTCTATGCCATTACGGCCAATATATTTATTCTATGCCATTACTGTAAGGTATACTTGAATTCCCATGTTACATCATACATACATTTTCTTTAACCTTTTAAATCATCCATTTCTTTAATTATCTAATAACTCTAATCATACAATTTCAGTTTCATACCATGTTACCCTTAATTGCAGAAAAACATAATTCATATTACTATCTCTCGATAACTACCACATACCACTAGCTATGAGTTTCCAAAATACCCATAGCTTCAAATATCCAGAGTTGCAAATATCCAGAATTACAAATATCCAAAATAGCATTTAGTCAGTCATAATATAAAAATGGCAAAACACAAGAATCCAGATTTTAAGCTCCTAAGGCATCAAACCAAGCATCCTCAACAAACCTGTCTACCTGCAATGGGATTATCAACGACAAGTACACAACATACAAAGGAGTAAGTCATTAATTCAATATATATCATTATTAAGATAATCCACATTTTCAACGGGGTTAATAAACCATTTTTAAAAAATTCATTTTCACTACATCGCTTGAGCCAAAGCTTGCTACATAACTTGAGCCAAAGTTTCTCTACATAACTTGAGCCAAAGTATCGCAACATAACTTGAGCCAAAGTATCGCTACATAACTTGAGCCAAAGTATCGCTACATAACTTGAGCCAAAGTTTCGCTACAAAACTTGAGCCAAAGTATCGCTACATAACTTGAGCCAAAGTTTGCTATGTCGCTTGAGCCAAATCTTGCTACATAACTTGAGCCAAATTTCGCTACATTGCTTGAGCCAAAGCTTGCTATATAACTTGAGCCAAAGTTTGCTACATAACTTGAGCCAAAGTCGCTAACCAATCTTGGTTGGCTAAAAATATGTTTTCTTTTCATTGATACACCATCAATTCATAAAAAGCAATTTCACGCATTTTCTCAATACAACATGCTAGTTAAAGACTTATCCTTACCTTGGTGAGTGTTGGGTTTGGTCCTTGGTTACTTTGCATGTTCCACCGACACCGCCTCCAACTTTAGGATCTTTCCTCATTCCCACCACATAACAACAATATTAGTCATTTATTCAAAATAACACATAAACAACTCATATTTCATCTTCAACCATACAAAGATTCACACATTTTCATTGTTTCCAAACTACCTTCACTAAGAGTTTCCAAACATCTAAAACATACATATTCATCTTATATTCAACATTAGAGCATATACTCACCTTCTACATCTAACATTTCACCCATTTCCCTCTTTACTCATATTCTCAATTTGGGGGTTTTGGGGTTTTCAAGAATCAACCCACAAACTCTTTCCATTCTTTAAATACCAACTCTAAACCAAAAGTTTACAAGAGAGAAACTAAATAAAACAAACCAAAACTCAAAAGAGAGAGTTTCCTTGGTTTCTCACATTTTTTAGAAGAGATCCCACACACCCAAAACGAGTTTGAAAGGGAGAAGATGAGTTAAAATCAAGAGATTTACCTCTTCTCAAGATTCCCACGAGTTCTTGCTCTCAAGATCACCTCATTCTCTCTTCTCTCTCAAGTTCTAACCCTAAATGTGTTTGACGGTTTCCATTTTAAAGTGAAATCGTCGAGTTCTCGCTAAAGCGAGTCTATACTCGCTCAAGCGAGAATATCCCGCCTTTTTAAAAATTCAACATTGACGCTCTCGCTCAAGCAAGGATACTTTAGTATCCACTCCCTCTCCCTCGCCCAGGCAAGTCAACTCTCGCTCAAGCGAGGCCTCTCTCGCTCAGGCGAGCCACATTTCGCTCAAGCGAGGCTCCCAGATAAAATCCTGGGAGAAATTCTGACACTCTCGCTTGGGCGAGTCTCCTCTCTCTCAAGCGAGAATCGTGCAGTATACCCCAGATTTTCCTTGGTTACAAATTTTTAGGAAAATTAAACTTAGGGTGTTACAATCCTCCCCCTCTTATAGGAATTTTCGTCCCCGAAAATGAAACATACCTCGATTCGAACAAATGAAGGTAATCCTCCCTCATATCTCGTTCCACTTCCCTAGTCGCATCGCCTTCATCCACTTGGCTCCATTATACCTTCACGAAGGCAATCTCTTTGCCTCTCAATCTTTTGTTACTAGTATCCATGGTTCTCACTGGTAACATCGTAAAGGTCAAGTTGTCTTTCAAATCTATCTGATCGGACTCAACCACATGAGATGGATCCCCTATATATTTCCACAACTGAGACACAAGAAACACATTGTGGAGATTCGACAATAGTGGAGGTAAAGCAATCCAATATGCTACCATTCCAATCCTCTTTATTATCTGATATGGTCCAATAAATCTCGGAGTAAGCTTACGGGACTTCAACACTCTACCAATTCCAGTAGTCGGAACTACTCTCATGAATACATGATCTCCCTCCTTAAACTCAAGAGGTTTCCGTCTCATATTCTCCTAGATTTTCTTAATCTTTTCCGTCGTTTCTCGGACCAACTCGGGTCCCAATACTAAGTTCTCCCCAGTTTCAAACCAACTCACTGGAGTCCTACATTTTCTCCCATACAAGGCTTCGTAAGGGGCCATCCCGATGCTAGTGTGGAAACTATTGTTGTAGGTGAACTCAATCAACGACCACATACTATCCCAACTCCCAGGCTGTTCCAAAACAGAAGCCCTCAAAAGATCCTCCAATGACTGTATGGTCCTTTCTGATTGACCATCCGTTTGTGGATGATAAGCCGAACTCAGTTTCAATTTAGTTCCCAAAGAGGATTGCAAACTAGTCCAAAAGTTTGATGTGAAACGAGGATCTCTATCCGACACAATGCTCGACGGTATCCCATGTAACCGAACGATTTCCTTGATATACAACTCAACTAATCGTTCCACGGAATATTTCATGTTCATCATCAAGAAATGAGCATTCTTAGTCAAACGATCCACTATTACCCATATCGAATCATACCCTTTCTGAGTCATTGGAAAACCCGACACAAAGTCCATCGAAATGCTATCCCACTTCCACACGGGAATTTCTAAAGATTGAATTTCTCCTGTCGGCCTCTGATGTTCAATTTTTGCCTTCTGACAGATCAAACAACTCGAAACATACAAAGCCACATCCTTCCTTAAACCAGACCACCAAAACAGCTTTTTCAAATCTTGATACATTTTCGTAGTTCCAGGATGGAAACTCATTTTACTCTTGTGCGACTCCTCCAAAATTCTCTTTCGCAATTCAACATTATGAGGCACACACACCCTTCCCTTGTATCGCAACATTCCACTAGAGTCTGACTCAAAATCAGTCTCCTTCCCACTAGCCATCAAATCGCGTTTGACTTTCAACTTACGATCCTCAACCTACATCATTCTGATCTGGTCAAACAATTCATTGGTGATCTTAAGCATTCCCAAGATCATGCTATGGGGTCCCACTTGAACTGCCAAGTTCATATCCCTGAACTCCTCAATTAGTTTCTCTTCACGAACCATCAAAGCCAACATATGTAAGGACTTCCGACTTAAAGCATCGGCTACCACATTGGCTTTTCCCGGATGATACTGCAATCCAAAATCATAGTCCTTAAGGAACTCCATCCACCTCCTCTGTCTCATGTTAAGTTCCTTTTGATCAAATAGATATTTCAAACTCTTGTGGTCATTGTACACTTCAAATCTTACACCATAAAGATGGTCTCTCTAGATTTTCAATGCAAAGACTATTACGGCTAGTTCCAAGTCATGTGTAGGGTAATTTTGCTCATGCGTTCTCAACTGTCGGGAAGCATAAGCAACATCCTTCCCTCCCTGCATCAAAACACAACCCAAACCTTGCTTGGAAGCATCACAATAAACACCGAAATCCCAGTCAGTACAAGGAAAAACCAATACCGGTGTTGTAGTCAACCTCCGCTTCAACTCTTGAAAACTTTCTTCACAACTAATCGTCCACACATACAGTTCCCCTTTTCTGGTGAGTTTGATCAGGGGTAATGCCAACTTGGAAAACCCCTCCATGAACTTCTGGTAATAACCAGCCAAACCCAGGAAACTCCTGATCTCAGTAACTGACTTGGGCACCGCCCATTCCATCACTGCCTCGACCTTAGAAGGGTCTACTACTAATCCTTCTCGGGATATCACATGTCCATGGAAATTTACAGATTCCAGCCAAAAGTGACATTTTGACAACTTCGCATACAACTGATTCCTTTTCAGGAGATCTGAAACAACCCTCAGATGTTCCACATGTTCCTCCCTTCTCTTGGAGTAGACCAGAATGTCATCAATAAATACCACTACAAATGAATCTAAGTACGGGTGAAAAATATGATTCATGTAGTCGGTAAATATTGTTGGAGCATTCGTCACGCCAAAGGGTATTACCAAATACTAAAAGTGCCCGTACTTCGTCCTAAAAGTAACTTCAGGAATATCTTCCAACTTAACTCGAAGTTGAGGATAATCCAACTGAAGCTCAATCTTTGAAAATACAACAGCTCCCCTCAACTGATCCATCAAGTCATCAATTCTAGGTAACGGATACTTGTTCTTGATAATTACCTTGTTCAATTGTCTATAATCGGTGCACAACCTCATACTCCCATCTTTCTTCTTGACCAACAAGACCAATGCACCCCACGCTGAAATACTAAGGCTAATAAACTTCTTCGCCAACAAATCTTCAACCTGCTTTTTCAACATGGCCAACTCTAATGATGCCATCCTATAAGGAGCTATAGAGATGGGTCCCGTTCCCGACACTAAGTCAATGGAGGATTCAACATCTCTGACTAGAGGTAATTCCAGAATATCACTAGGAAATACCTCAGGAAACTCACGAACTACCAGAATATCCTCAACTCTGGGTTTCTCAATACCCTCCAGGGATGCCAACAAAACAAACACGGCTCCTCCCTCCTTAAAGGAAGTCCGGACTCCCTTAGCCGACAACAGCTTCATATAACAGGCCTCAATAGAAATCTCACCCATATCTCCAAACACAACGGTTTTATCATCACAATTAAGCATCACATGATTTGCTGAAAACCAGTCCATCCCCAGAATTAGATCTAACTGGGACATTGGTAAGCATATTAAATCCACGGTAAATGTCCTACCTATACCACTACCAGACTTTGAGACACAAACGTCGACACCACCGCAAGCACACTAGTTTGGGTGGATACGACCAAGTCGTAAGGCAACGACTCTGTGTGCAATTTCAGGCGGTTCACACATTCAATAGATATAAAGGAGTGTGTCGCTCCTGAATCAAACAACATTAAAAGAGGAATACATGCCACCGTACCACATGACGGGCGATAGAAGTAAGTTCTTTGTCCTTACTCCAAGGGACAAAGGCTATGTCACATATGGTGACAACAACAAGGGAAAAATACTTGGAGTTGGTAGAATTGGCAAGCCACCCTCAAAAACCATAGAAGGTGTGTATATGTTGAAGGAATCAAGCACAACCTACTAAGCATAAGTCAATTATGTGACAAAGGCTTCTGTAAGGACCCAAATTCTACACTTGAAATTTTTTTCCTTAATTTAATCCATTCACCTACGTTTTTCCTATAACTTAGAATCACAAATCAAATAACTTTATATTAATCCCGCTTTCCGGTTTATGATCATTCGTTAACATAATATCCATACCCACATTCATTTAACAGAAAAACATAATTCATATTAATGTCTCCCAGTAACTACAGCATACAACTAGCTATAGGTTTGCAAAATGCCCATAGCTACATATATTCAGTGTTACAATGTTCGGCATTAAAATTATCCAAAATAGCATTTAGTCAGTCATAAAACAAAAAGGTCAAAATAGAGAAATTTAGATTTTAAGTTCCTAATGCATCAAGCCAAGCATCTTCCATTAACCTGTTTACCTGCAATGGGATTATCAACGACAAATACACATAACATACAAAGTTATTTAAATAAATCTGAACATTTCCACAACGAAAGTATATCACTTCGCTGTGGAATTAGTCATTTAAGTGATATACTTTCGTTGTTGATTATTCATTTAAAACTTACTATTTCGCTGTGATGATTCACATTTTAATTCTTTTAAAACAAGTCAGTTATAAGTTGAAGTGTTGAACAAAATGAAATTGAAACTTATATATATATTGAAATTAAAATTATACATAAAGCACAATAACTGAAATGGAAATTGAATGTTATATATTGAAAACTGAAATGAAAATTGTTTGTTACATGGAAAGATTAAATCCTTAAAGCTAAATGTTACATTTTTGTTCAATATTGAAGATCTAGGACAAGTTTTATTCTTAACAAAACCAACTTTGTGAACATTGGATAGATGCTCTTTTGCGGTTCTCTTGTGAAGAAATGAAAACCAATCCAAAAGAACATTGAAGATTTGTTAATCCATGCTCTTGTGAAGGAAATGGAAATGCTGAACCTCAATAGCGTTATCAAGAAGTTCAGTTATGCTCTTTTGCAGCCTATGGAAGTCGAAATGCTGAGTGGAAGGTACTTGCAAAGAGCCAGTTAAAAGATGAGTTATTTTTTAATATAAGAAATCATGTGAGGGGAAAGCATTTGGAATAAGTGCAGAAAGCATTTGGATTTTCTTCACTTATTCTCAAATTTTCAAAGTGAAGGATATCATTTGGAAGGATATCTTCACTTTTCAAGTACGGTTCCCATATCATATTTGAGAGCATTGGATAGATGCTCTCTTACGATTTTCTTCACTAATTTTCAAGAAAGACTCATCTTTCATAGAAAGTGTCCAGCACAAAGGACCCGTTCCCATTTTTGTTGAATATTGAAGATCTGGGGCAGGCTGACACTTTCTACTTATGCATAACATCAACAAGAGATGCATGATATTATGATCGATGCGAATAATAGCATGCATCACAACGGACACGTTCCCATTTTTGTTCAACATTGGAGATTTGTTCTCCCCTTGTTACAAACATAAACTGATATCAATAACCAAAATATAAATGAAAAAAATATAAATAAATAACCAAAATCCAAAATACCTCCATGAAAAATAAAGATAACAGAAAGATCTCCATGAAAAATAGTTTGAAGTTTCATATCTCCGGTGAAGTGATATCCATGAAAAATAGAGAGCATTTTGATTCAATATATAGATTAAAATATTTATGGGAAACTGATATCTTTAATGCTTCAATCACTCTCTTAGAAACCCATCTAACGAAGCAAAACTGCAAAACCATTTAAAAAAGAGTCGTTACACATATTCCATTTAGATATTTTTCAATCTTTAACAGCGATGCGCTTAACTTCGCTGTGGATAATTCAGTATTTTCTATATTCAACAGCAATGGGTTTTATTTCGCTGTCTAAAGTTTAGAGACTTATATGTACCAGTTTAAAACTTTAAATAAATCCGAACATTTCCACAGCGTAGTGATACACTTTCGCTGTTGATTATTCATTTAAGTTAATAAGTTGTATTTTCACTTAAAAAAAATGATTTTAAAATAATTACAAGTTACAACTACTTTCTAGTTTCGATAGTATTAATTCATTTTCGTTAAAAAATAATTCCCATTTTCAATAGCGCAACATATTTATTCGCTATGATAATTCAATTTTGCGTTGTTTAAAATGAATATGTTACACTGACGATAATGGGAATTATTTTCTTCCGATTATTGATTTCAGTTAATAATTCTTATTTTCACATAAATAGTTAAATGATTAAACTAATTAGAAGACTTAGTACCATTAATTCATTTTCGTTAAAAAAATAATTCCATTTTCGACAGCACAAGATTTTATTTCGTTGTGATAAGTTGAACACGGGAGTTATATACATTGAAATTGAAGTTGATATTGTACAAAATACACAATAAACTGAAATTGAAATTGAATGTTATATATATTGAAAACTGAAATGAATGTTACATGGAAAAATGCTAAATGCTACATTTTTGCTAAGTTGAATGTTGTATCTGTGAACGTTGGATATATGCTTTTTTCACAATACCAAACAAAATGAAGGATCCAATTCTCTTGTTAATCCATGTTCTTGTAAGCAAGGGAATAAAAACCAAAGAAAATGAAGGGGTCCAATTCTCTTGTTGGAGATTTGGGAAGGTTGACACTTTTAGTTATGTACGACATAAATAAGATAGTGTTGAATTAGAGAAAAATTGTGCTGCAAAAAGGATCCATGATCTTGTGAGGATTGTGAAAAGATATTGTAAAACCTCACAAACTGAAGAAAGAAGTAAATGATGAGTCTTTTTTGAAAATAAGTAAAAGATGTGAATATAAGAGTTGAACATCAAAAAAGACTCATCTTTTACAACATTCTCCAAAGTGAAGGATTCAATTTTCTTGTGAGGTTGAATCTCAAGAGCTTGTTGATATTATGATCGATGCAAATAATAGCCTAAAGGATTGATATTGTTGACAAAGGACACGTTCCCATTTTTAATATATATTGGAGCATTGTTCTCCAAACATAAAATAACCAAAATCAAAAATACCTCACGATCAACGAAAATAAACATAACACAAAGATCTCGATGAAAAATAGAGAGCAGATTGTTTCCATATATATGGACTAAAAGATGTTGAAATCCTTCTTCATTTTCTTTCAATATATAGACTAAAAGATTTATGGAAAACTGATATTTATAATGCTTCAACCATATCTCTGAGAAACTCATATAACGAAGCAAAACCATTTAGGAAAGAGTTGTTACACTTTTCTAGTTAGATATTTTTTTATCTTTAACAGCGATGCGTTTTAATTCGCTGTGATCATTCATTTTTTCTATAATCAACAACGCAGAATATATGTCGCTGTTGAATATTAGACTTCGCTATTGATTATTAATTTAAGTGATATACTTTCGTTGCTGATGATTCATTTAAACTAGACGAATAAATTATTATTTCGATGTTCATCAATCACATTTTCATTCTTTTACTTCGCTGTTGATTACTAATTTAATTGATATACTTTCGCTATAGATGATTCATTTATAATAACTTATTATTTCGCTGTTGATGATTCATTTACACTAAACGAATGAATTATTATTTCGTTGTTCATCAATCACATTTTCATTCTTTAAATCGTTGTTGATTATTAATTTAAGTGATATACTTTCGCTGTAGATGATTCATTTATACTAAACATATTATTTCGTTGTTCATCATCTTTTACTTCGCTATTGATTATTCATTTAAGTGATATATACTTTCTTTGTTGTTGATTCAACGATTAACTTATTATTTCGCTGTTAATCATTCACATTTTCTTTCTTTTACTTCGCTGTTGATTATTAATTTAAGTGATATACTTTCACTGTTGATTATTCATTATTAACTTATTATTTCGCGGTTCATCATTAACATTTAAATTCTTTTTAAACACGACAGTTATAAATTGAAGAAAAAGAAATTGTAAGCTAATTGTCATATATATTGAAATTGAAATTGTACAAAAAAACACAATAAACTGAAATTGAAATTCAATATATTAAAAACTGAAATGAAAATTGTTTGTTGGAAACATTAAATCCTAAAATCTAAATGATACATTTTTGTTCAATATTGAAGATCTGTTAATCCTCACAGCTGGATTGTTGAATGTTGTATATGTGAGCATTGGATATTGATTGTAAGGACCCAATTTCTACCATTGAAAATTTTTCATTTATTTCAATCCTCTCTTACATACATTCCTCATCTTACTTAAAACCCTCTTAAATCATTTCTTGAAAATACTCTTTACACCTATTATATTATCATACAATTTATATTGCGGAAAAACATAATTCATTCAATGAGTAATTACCACATACAATCAGTTATGGGTTTCCCAGAGTAATAACGTCCATAACTACATATCTCCAGTAATATCCTAATCAGATTTACATTCATCGCAAAATATTATCTAATCAACTACAATGTCAAAGTAACGATAAAGGCATTCCTGTAAAAACCCAAATTCTACCCTTGAAAAAATTTTCTCATTTTAGTTCAATTCCATGCAATCTCTCCTAACTCACATTACCAATTTAATATCTTTACTTCAAATCTTATTTCACTCTTCGCACTCTATCTCAATATTAACGTACAAAATCATTCGACGGAAAAACATAATTTGTATTAATTAAAATTAGTAACCACCGCATATAACTAGCTATGGGTTTCCAAAATACCCAGAGCTACACATATCCAGAGTTACACCCTCACGTTAGCAATTATATCTACATCATTAGTTACATCAAATTTCAAAATATCAACTATGCACTCATGTACAAAATAGTGGAAGTGGATAAATCCAAAATGTAACGCTTCCTAAGACTCCCCAAAAATGAGTCCCCCTCATGTCACCTATTTATCTGCAATGGGATTATCAATGACAAGTACACAAACATACAAAGGAGTAAGTCGTTAATTCAAATAAACATCATCATAAGATAATCCACATTAGAAATTGGGTTAGTAAACCATTTTTGAAATTCGTTTTACTTTGCTGCATAACTTGAGCCAAAGTCGCTACACCCCTCAGGGTTAGCTAAAAGCAGATTCTCATTTCCCTTTTTAAATAAAACATGCTTATATACTCAAGCCAGAGTTTTGCTTATATACTCAAGCCAGAGTTTTGCTTATATACCCAAGCCAGAGTTTTGCTTATATACTCAAGCCAGAGTTTTGCTTATATACTCAAGCCAGAGTTTTACTTATATACTCAAGCCAGAGTTGCTAACCATTCATGGTTGGCTAAAAATATATTTTTCCTTTCATCAACTCGCCATTAATTATCTCCCGTAAATTCATGCCATCTTTAGTATAAAAACTCCATATATATTTATACTAAATACGCAATTCACAATATAATTATGGCATGACCAGAAATACGCTTATTTTCCATTTCCGTAAACTTACGCCTACTTTAATATAAACAGACCCATATATGTTTATACTAAACACGTAATTTACAACTCAAGCATTACATAACCAAGAAATACAACATACTTTCGTTTCCCGTAAATCTACGTCTACTTTAATATAAACACACCCATATATGTTTATACTAAATGCGTAATTTACAACTCAATCCTTGCATAATCAAAAAATACCCATTTTCGATTCCAAATGCACAATTTAAGACTTATCCTTACCTTGGCGAGTGTTGGATTTGGTTCTTGGCAACTTCACAAGTTCCACCGACACCGCCGCCAATTCTAGGATCTTTCCTCATCCCACCACATAACACAACGTTAGTCATTTATTCCAAATATCACATAAACAACTCATATTGCATTATTTAACCATACAATATATTCATCACATTTTAGATGTTTCTAAACTACTTTCATCATAAGTATACAAGTATACAACCCTCTAAAACATGCTTATTCATTTCATATTTCAACATTAAAAGGTAACTCATCTTCTACCTCTAGCATTTTACTCATTTTCACTTTAGGGTTTTTTTTTGGGGTTTTTATGACTCAACCCACCAACTCTTTCCATTTTCAAAATACTAACTCTAAACCAAGAGTTGTAAGAGAGAAACAACATAAAACGAACCATAACTCAAAAGGATGAGTTTCCATGGTTTCCTTCATTTTTTAGAAGAGATCCAACATACCAAAAATAGGTTTTAAAGAGAAGAAGAGAGTTAGAATCTAGAGTTTCACCTCTTCTCAAGCTCTTAGATGAGTATCCAAGCTTTTTGTCCTTGAAAAAGCTCTCTTCTCTCACCCTTCTTATTTTCTAAACCCTAGATTGTGTTTAGGGGTTTCTCATTAAATGATGTCTCGTCGGGTTCTCGCTTAAGCGAGCTTATTCTCGCTCAAGCGAGAAAATCCCGCCCATTTTAAAAAACTCAAATCTGACCCTCTCGCTCAAGCGAGGGATTCTCGCTCAAGCGAGAATCTCACAGTGTCAACAGCTCCAAATGCTATTTCTCGCCCAGGTGAGACAACTCTCGCTCAGGCGAGACAACTCTCGCTCAGGCGAGAATCTTCCAGTATACCCCAGGATTTCACCCTCCCATGTGAGCCTCTCTCGCCCAGGCGAGAATATCTCGCTCAAGCGAGGGTCCTCCAGTATAGCCCAGTATTTCACCCTCTCAGGTGAGTCTCTCTCTCGCCCAAGCGAGAATCTCTCGCTCAAGCGAGGATCCCAGGACTGATACTATAATTTTAAAGACTTAAAATTTAGGGTGTTACAATCCTCCCCCTCTTATAAGAATTTTCGTCCCCGAAAATTAAACATACCTCGATTCAAATAAATGAGGGTAATCCTCCTTCATTTCTTGCTCAACTTCCCAAGTAGCATCTCCTTCGTCCACTTGACTCCACAACACTTTCACCAAAGGAATCTTTTTGCCCCTCAACCTTTTGATACTGGTATCCATGATTCTCACAGGCAACGTCGCAAAAGTCAGGTTATCCTTCAACTCTATCAGGTCCGACTCAACCACATGAGATGGATCCCCAACATATTTCCTCAACTAAGACATATGAAACACATTGTGGAGATTCGACAACAACCGTGGTAAATCAATACGATACGCTACCGGCCCAATCCTCTTCAGTATTTGATAAGGCCCAATAAATCGCGGAGTCATCTTACGAGATTTCAACACTCTACCAATTCCGGTAGTCGGGACTACTCTCATGAAAACATGATCTACCTCATTAAATTCAAGAGGTTTCCGCCTCTTGTCGTAATAGCTTTTCTGTCGACTCTGGGCGATTCTCATATTCTCCCGGATTTTCTTGATCTTATTCGTCGTCTCTTGAACCAGTTCGGGACCCAATATCAAGTTCTCCCCAGTTTCAAACCAACTCACTAGAGTTCGGCACTTCCTACCATACAACGCCTCATAAGGTGACATCCCAATACTCAAATGGAAGCAATTGTTGTAGGTAAATTCGATCAACAGCAACATGCCATCCCAACTCCCTGGTTTTTCTAAGACACAGGCCCTCAAAAGATCCTCCAATGACTGTATTGTCCTTTCTGATTGACCGTCCGTTTGTGGATGATATGTTGAACTCAGCTTTAACTTAGTTCCCAAAGCGGATTGCAAACTAGTCCAAAAGTTTGAAGTGAAACGGGGGTCCCTATCCGACACAATGCTTGACAGTATTCCATGCAAGCGAACAATTTCACGGATATACAGTTCTGCCAATTTCTCCAGAGAGTACCTCATGTTCATAGGCAGAAAGTGAGCAGATTTAGTTAACCGATCTACGATCACCCATATCGAATCCTATCCTTTCTGAGTCTTTGGAAAACCAGATACAAAATCCATGGAGATACTATCCCACTTCCAAACGGGAATTTCTAGGGATTGTAATTCTCCCGCTAGTCGTTGATGCTCAATCTTGGCCTTCTAACATACCAAACAACTCGAGACATACAAGGTTACATCCCTTTTCAACCCAGACCACCAAAACAGTGTTTTCAAATCTTGATACATCTTCGTGGTTCCCGGGTGAAAACTCAGTTTGCTCTTATGGGACTCCTCTAAAATATCCCTCCGTAATTTCTCATTACGAGGCACACACACCCTCCCTTTGTAACGCAACATTCCACTAGGGTTCGTTATGAAATTGGTATCCTTACCACTTAGCATCAGATCCCGTTTATCCATTAGCTCACTATCCTCAACTTGCATTATCCGGATTTGATCAAACAACTCATTTGTGACTTTAAGCATTCCCAAAATCATACTATGAGGCTTTATCTGAACTTCCAAGTTCATATCTCTGAATCTTCAATCAGTTTCCCTTCCCTAACCATCAAAGTCAACATGTGCAATGACTTTCGACTCAGAGCATCCGCCACTACATTGGCCTTTATCGGGTGGTACTGCAACCCAAAATCGTAATCCTTAAGGAATTCCATCCATCTCCTATGTCTCATGTTCAATTCCTTTTGATCAAATAAGTACTTCAAACTCTTGTGGTCGTTGTACACTTCAAATCTCACGCCATAGAGATGGTGTCTCCATATTTTTAAGGCAAAGACCACTGCAGCCAACTTAAGATCGTGGGTAGGATAGTTTTGCTCGTGCGTCCTCAACTGTCGAGAAGCATAGGCAACAACCTTCCCTTCTTGCATCAACACACAACCCAAACCTTGCTTGGATGCATCACAATAAACACTGAAGTCCCGATCAGTACAAGGAAGAAACAAAATTAGCGCCATAGTCAACCTTCGCTTTAACTCTTGGAAACTTTCTTCACATCGAAGTGTCCACACATACGGTTCCCCTTTCCTAGTGAGTTTTGTTAAAGGTAGAGCCAACTTCGAAAATCCCTCTATGAATTTCCAATAACACCCAGCCAAACCCAAAAAGCTCCTGATCTCAGTGACTGATATGGCCACTGCCCATTCCATAACCGCTTCAACCTTTGAAGGATCTACTACCACTCCTTCCTTGGATATCACATGTCCAAGAAAATTTACTGACTCCAACCAGAAGTCGCATTTTGACAGCTTTGCATACAACCGATTCTTGCTAAGAAGTTCTAGCACAATCCGCAGGTGCTCAGCATGTCCCTCTCGGCTTTTGGAGTAAATCAAAATGTAATCAATAAATACCACTACGAAGGTATCTAAATACGGATGAAAAATTTGATTCATGTAGTCGGTAAATATTGCTGGGGCATTCGTTACACCAAAAGGCATGACTAAATACTCAAAGTGTCCATACCTTGTTCTAAACGCCGTCGTAGGAATATCTTCCGACTTCACACGAAGTTGGTGGTAACCAAACCAAAGATCAATATTTGAAAACACCACCGCTCCCCTCAACTGATCCATCAAGTCATCGATCTGAGGCAACGAATACTTGTTCTTAATAGTGACCTTGTTCAACTGTCGGTAGTCGGTACACAACCGCATACTACCATCCTTTTTCTTAACCAACAAAACAGGCGCACCCCATGGCAAGACGCTAGGACGAATGAACTTCTTTGCGAACAAGTCCTCAACCTGCTTTTTCAACTCAGCCAATTCTAACAGTGCCATCCTATAAGGAGCTATAGAGATGGGTCCCGTTCCAAGTACCAAATCAATAAAGAATTCAACTTCTCTTACGGGAGGTAATTCCGAAATTTCACCAGGAAATACCTCAGGAAACTGACGAACTATCGGAATATCCTCAACTTTGAGTTTTTCACTACCCTCCAGGGATGCCAACAACATAAACACGGCTCCTCCCTCTTTACAAGAAGTCTTGACTTCCTTTGCCGACAACGGCTTCATGTCATTGACCTCATCAGAAACCTCATCAAGATTCCTGAATACCACGGTCTTATCAGCATAATTTAGCATCACATGATTCGCCGACAACCAGTCCATCCTCAAAATTAGATCCAACTAGGTTAGTGGTAAGCAGATCAAATCCATGGTAAAAGTTCTACTGTTTACCACTACCGGACATCTAGACACAACTGTTGATACCACCACAGGCACATCAGTTGGGGTGGATACCACCAAGTCGAAAGGCAACGACTCAGTTTGCAATTTCAGTCTATCCACGCAGTCATTAGATACAAAGGAGTGTGTCGCTCCCGAATCAAACAACACTAAAAGAGGAATATCTGCCACCATGCAATTACCTTTAATTAGGCCATCTACTCCCGATGCCTCAGCACAACTCATGGGGAATACTCTGCCAGTATCTCGAGGTCGCTCAGCTCTCACAACATTTACACTGTGTGTTAGCTTAGGACAATATCTCCTGGTGTGCCCAACCTCCTTGTAGTAGAAACAGGTAAGCATCGTTCCAGGGCATGAGTCACCTACATGAGTTCGTCCACATTTGCCACACCAAGATGGAGAGTTCAACCGTGACCCTCCGGCATTACCATGAGTCTTCAGCCCATGTGAAGTATTTCCCCGACTACCCGTTGGAGGACAGTAAGGCTTCCGCTCCTCTTGAAACATTTTCCCTTTTCCTTTGTCGTGTGAGAAGTTCTGTTGAGGGCCATAGTGTTTTGGAGGGTTATCTTTTCTAGCAGCAGCGTCCCTCCTCCTCACATTATCCTTATACACCCTACACTTGTTCACTAGTGTAGGGAAATCAGGAATTTCTTCGTGACCAAATGTCACCCGGAGCTCGGGCCTCAACCTTATCTCAAACTTCAAACATTTGGACCTCCCGTCCAACTCTAGTTCAGCATAAGGGCAATACCAGATCAACTCTTCAAATTTGGCGGAATATTCCCCCACCGACATGTTCCCCTGCTCTAATTGTAGGAATTCCCTCTCCTTCTCCCTTTTCAGGTCTGCAGGAAGATATTTCTGGAGGAATTTACTCTTGAAAGCTTCCCACGTGATGATTTTCCCTTCGATCTCCATTTGTCTCCGGGTCATTTCCCACCAATTCTCTGCCTCTTTCACCAGCATGTAGAACAACTCATGGCCCTGAAGATTCTTTCCAATCCTTGGACCCATTCAGTGGCCGCATCCGGAGCGAATCCACCTTGGAACTGACTAGGTTTTCTCCGGCAGAATTCGTCCAGACCTCGGTATTCAGCCGGCCCAGGTGGAACCAATGGTTGCGAACTTGGACTTGGGGTCGCATTCTGGTTCAGGTGCTGTAAGTTCTCGTTCATGTTCGTCAGCACTGCAGCAATCTGAGCCAATAAGTCATTCTGACCTGATCCTCTTCCTCTTCCTCTTCCAGACATCTCTGTAATGGGTACCTGTTTATCTCGATTCTCATTTGTCAGTAAACCAGGTTTAACCAAACAAATCAACAAATAACCACACAATAGTTCACTTAAACCACACAGTCCAATCATTTTGAAGTTATAAAGAAGCAAGTAAGGCCACACCCTAGGCTGCAGGACTAACTATGCTCTGATACCATATTGTAAAGACCCAAATTCTACCCTTGAAATTTTTTTCTCATTTTAGTTCAATTCCATGCAATCTCTCCTAACTCACATTACCAATTTAATATCTTTACTTCAAATCTTATTTCCCTCTTCACACTCTATCTCAATATTAACGTACAAAATCATTCGACGAAAAAACATAATTCGTATTAATTAAAATTAGTAACCACCGCATATAACTAGCTATGGATTTCCAAAATACCCATAGCTACACATATTCAGAGTTACACCCTCATGTTAGCAATTATATATACATCATTAGTTACATCATATTTCAAAATATCAACTATGCACTCATGTACAAAATAGTGCAAGTGAATAAATCCAAAATGTAACGCTTCCTAAGACTCTCCAAAAATGAGTCCCCCTCATGTCACTTGTTTATCTGCAATGGGATTATCAATGACAAGTACACAAACATACAAAGGAGTAAGTCGTTAATTCAAATAAACATCATCATAAGATAATCCACATTAGAAATTGGGTTAGTAAACCATTTTTGAAATTCGTTTTACTTTGCTGCATAACTTGAGCCAAAGTCGCTACACCCCTCAGGGTTAGCTAAAAGCAGATTCTCATTTCCCTTTTTAAATAAAACATGCTTATATACTCAAGCCAGAATTTTGCTTATATACTCAAGCCAGAGTTTTGCTTATATACTCAAGCCAGAGTTGCTAACCATTTGTGGTCGGCTAAAAATATATTTTTCCTTTCATCAACTCGCCATTAATTATCTCCCGTAAATTTACGCCATCTTTAGTATAAACACTCCATATATGTTTATACTAAATACGCAATTCACAATATAATTATGGCATGACCAGAAATACGCTTATTTTCCATTTCCGTAAACTTACGCCTACTTTAATATAAACACAATCATATATGTTTATACTAAACACGTAATTTATAACTCAAGCATTACATAACCAGGAAATACGACATACTTTCATTTCCCGTAAATCTACGCCTACTTTAATATAAACACACCCATATATGTTTATACTAAATGCGTAATTTACAACTCCATCCTTGCATAATCAGAAAATACCTATTTTCGATTCCAAATGCACAATTAAAGACTTATCCTTACCTTGGTGAGTGTTGGATTTGGTTCTTGGCAACTTCACAAGTTCCACCGACATCGCCGCCAACTCTAGGATCTTTCCTCATGTAACACCCCAAATTTTAAGACTTTAAAATTATAGTATCTCTCCTCGGATTCTCGCTTGGGCGAGAGAGGTTCACCTAGGAGGGTGAAATCCTGGGCTATACTGGAGGATTCTCGCTTGAGCGAGAGTTGTCTCGCCTGGGCGAGAAATGGCATTTTGGGTTGATTGACACTGTGAGATTCTCGCTTGAGCGAGAATCCCTCGCTTGAGCGAGAGGGTCAGAGTTGAGTTTTTAAAATGGGCGGGATTTTCTCGCTTGAGCGAGAGAAAGCTCGCTTAAGCGAGAACCCGACGAGAACATTAAATGAGGGAAATCCCAAACACATTTTTAGGTTAAGAATTGAAGAGAGGTGAGAGAAGAGAGCATTCCCAAGGTCTAGGAGCTTTGATTCTTGTTCAAGAGCTTGAGAAGAGGTAAAACTCTCTCTCCTAAGTCTCTTCTTCTCTTGAGAACCCATTTTTGGTATTATGGATCTCTTCTCAAAGTGGGGAATACCATGGAAACTCTCTCTTTCGAGTTATGGTTCGTTTTATGTCGCTTGTACCTTGTAAACTCTTGGTTTTGAGTTAGTATTCCAAGAATGGAAAGGGTTTGTGGGTTGACTCATGGAAACCCCAAAAAAACCCTAGAGAGAGAAAAATGTGGCTAGAGAGAGAGAGTGGGTAAAAATGCTAGAGGTAGAAGATGAGTTGATTTGCAATGTTAAAATATGAGATGATATGTATGTTTTAGATGGTTGAAAACTCTTAATGAAAGTAGTATAGAACCATTGAGAATATGATAAATATCTTGTATGTTTACATGATGCAATATAAGTTATTTATTTGTTATTTGGAATGAATGACTAACATTGTGTTATGTGGTGGGAATGAGGAAAGATCCTAAGTTTGGAGGTGGTCCCGGTGGAACTTGCGAAGTCACCAAAAACCAAACCCAACACTCACTGAGGTAAGGATAAGTCTTAATTTATGCATTGTGTTGGAAAATGCGTGGATTTTCTGTTATGGATGATGGATAAAATGTGAATCACTTAATCATTATGAACATATATGGATATGTTGATAATGGTTAGAAGTGAATTTATGGTTTACTTATTGGGGGAGTACCAATGGAAATAAGACTCGAAATGAAATCATGAAATGTAAATCACTTTGTAGTTATAAGCATATGAGGATATGTTTATAATGATGTCGCGTGTATTTATCATTTCTGTTAATGGTGGAGTGCCAATGGAAATAAAACTTGGAATAAAGCAATAAATTGCAAGTCACTTTCTAGTTACAAGCATATACGTTATGTTGTAATGATGTTGGGTGCATTTATTGACTATTTATTGGTGGAGTGCCAATGGAAATAAAATTTGGATAAAACAATAAGTTGTAAGTCACTTTGTAGTTACAGGCATATACGCTATGTTGTAATGATGTCGGGTGCATGTATTGTCCATTTATTGGTGGAGTGCCAATGGAAATAAAATTCGGATAATACAATAAACTGTAAGTCACTTTGTAGTTACAGGCATATACGCTATGTTGTAATGATGTCGGGTGCGTTTATTGTCAAATTATTGGTGGAGTGCCAATGGAAATAAAACTCGGAAAACAAAGTAATAAATGGTGAATCACTTAGTCACTACAAATATATATGGGTATGTTTGTAGTGATGATGGGTGGATTTATGGTTTATGTATTGGTGGAGTGCCAATGAAAATAAAACTCGTTTTAGCCGACCAGAATGGGTTAGCGACTCTAGCTCGAGTTATGTAGCATGGTTTTTCAAAAGTACGAATGACGAAAATGGTTTTAAGAGGATTTAATTTATATCATTGTTTAAACCTATTAAATGTGGATTAACTTACACTGAAGTTTTATTGAATTAATGACTTATTCCTTTGTGTTGTTTGTGTATGGTAAATGTTAATCCCATTGCAGGTAGGTGGACGGAGAAGGACGATTTTGAGTAGGGGATTAGAGACCTTTGTTTTTAACGTTTCCTTGTCCATTCTTTTGTAACTTTAATTGATTGTAATTGAAGTAATTAATTTGCACTATGAATACTATTTTTGTACATGATATGGATCATGGAGACTAGTAACTCGGGATATATGTAGTTGTGGGTGTTTTGGAAACCCATAGCTAATTGTATGCGGTGGTTACTAGGTTATATTAATTAATTATGTTTTTCTGCTATCGAATGTTGTATGTTTCTTTTGGTTCATAGATCGGGTGTGAGGGAGAAGCGGGACATTTAAAATAAATTTAGTCACTCGGTAATTACTATTGAATGTTAAAGGTACGAAATTGGATTAAATAAGGAAAAAATTTCAATGGTAGGATTTCGGATCGTTACAATATGATATCAGAGCATAGTTAATCCTGCGACCTAGGATATGGCCTTGCATGCTTCTTTGTATCCTTATGTGCTGAAGTTGTTTGAATGATGCTAAATGCTAAGTGTTGTGTGCACTGTATTTATACAATTCGCTTACTAACAATTGAGTGAGTACAGGTACTCATGGCAGGAAGAGGAAGAGGGAGAGGGGCGAGTCAGAACGTCCCGAATGATTTATTAGCTCAAATGGTTGCGGCGCTACAGCAGGTCAACGAGAACTTGCAGAACCTGAACCAGAATATGACGCCAAGCCCAAATCCACATCCACTAGTTACACCTGGGTCGGCAGAATATCGGGATTTAGATGAGTTCTGCAGGAGGAACCCCACTCAGTTCCAAGGGGGATTTGCTCCTAAAGCTGCCATCGAGTGGGTCCAAGGGGTAGATCGGATCTTCAGAGCCATGAACTGCACTGAGGCTCAGAAACTAACCTATGCTACTTACATGCTGGTGACCGAGGCTGTGAACTGGTGGGAGTATACTTGGCGACAGATGGAAGCCGAAGGTCGACTGATCTCCTGGGGTACCTTCAAGGAGAAGTTCCTACACAAGTACTTTCCCGCTGATTTGAAAAGGAAGAAGGAGATGGAATTTCTGAAGCTGGAACAGGGGAACATGTCAGTAGGAGACTATGCGGTCGAAGACGCGCCTTTAAAGACGTATTATGGCGTAGTGTATAAATATATTGTATGTTATGTATATATTGTATATTGTGTTGGACTCTTGGCTTTTCTTCTTTATGATGAAGTCAAAAGGGGGAGAAAAGTTGGGAGAAGTGTATTTTCTGTAAAATTCTTGCAGGAACACAACTCCAAATGAAAGGGGAGCATACAAAATAGGAGAAGCGTGCTCAAGACAAGTCATGAACATCACAAAGTATGCTACTCTCAGAAAACTACACTGTCAAAAAAGATATTGGTTTGTCATCATCAAATCATCAAAAAGGGGGAGATTGTGAAGAAGATCGTGCTCCTGACCTTGGCACGGTTTTGATGAAGACACCAACATCACCAAAAATAAGAAAGGAAGAATACTTATGAAGACAAAGAAGATGAAGCTTCAAGACAAAATAGTCTAAGTCTTAATAGGTACTTCTATCTTATACTCTTGAATATACTTTTGTAGTAATGCTCAAAATATTTTTAAAGAAAATTGAAACACTCTAAGTATAATCAAAACAAATTTCAAAAATAGTATGTAACGAGTTACTGTACTTAAGTAACAGGTTACATGTGTGAGAAATGAGTTATCCAACTTCCAACTTCTCAGAGTAATTTATTAATGTCCTTGAGTAACAGGTTACCAATTACAGAACATCTGGGTAATCGATTACTCAAAATAGGTAATCGATTACACTAAGTAATTTTCGAAAATACAAGTTACAGAACATTTGGGTAATCGATTACACTGTGTTATTTTTTTAAATGTTGTTGGACAGAACGTTTGGGTAATCGATTACCCACTGGCTGTAATCGATTACTGAGAGTTGTTACACTAGTTTTCAGATTTCAAAGTGAAAGGTTTTCACCCCAAACGAAAGTGTTTCATTCCAAACGAAACCTAAACTCCCCTAGAGTTGTTATGGTTGATTGGAAAGCCTATATAAAGGCATTAGAACACATAACTCATAACACAACTCATTGAACAACTTTCATACAATTCTTTCAAAAGCTCTTACACTTTTTCTGAATATTTTTCAGCACTTTTTAGCAACTAGCACTCAAACTTTCAAAGTTATTTTTCTGAGTTGCTTAAGAGTGTTTCTAAGTTTTCTAAACTTCCAAAGAGCATTATCACTTATTGTATACAAGAGTTGTTGGATTGCAAGTTATAATTGTCATATCAAACTTGTAAAGGCAATCCTGTTATTGTTGTAAATTCTTCATTTTGCAAGAATACTTTCTTTCACAAGGGTGTGAATAGAAAGGGGATAGAGTTACTTGGAAAGGTGTTTTCCAAGGGAGTTACTTGGAAAGGTGTTTTTCCAAGGAAGATTAAGTACTAGTGAGGGTATAAGGTACATAGTGATCTCGGGGTGAGATATTGTAATTGCAACTCATATATTTAAGTAAAGAAATCTCTTGTGCTGCAAGAGTACTAGACATAGCCTTCGGTGGGCAAGAAGGTGAACCAGTATAAAATATTTGCGTACTCTCTTCTCCTTTATCTTTATATTTTCAATCATTATTTTTCTGCATTATTTTTCCGCTGCACTTAAACTCTTGATTTTGTAGAAAAGGTGGCCATAATTTTATAACAACTAATCTGCCCCCTCTTAGTTGCAATCTCATTCTTACACTTGCATCATTGTACAAGAAGTGTATGATTATCTATTTTCTTAATAAATAGTGTAGTGTTGACCTTGCCTTTGGTAAAGCCTTTATCAAGTAGAAAGCTTGTTAGACGGCCATACCATGCACGTAATTTTAAAATATAATGATAAATGTACCTGTACCGTGGATTTTTTTTTATTGTTTTCTCCATATGTAAGAAGAGCCTTTATATCTTAAAAGATGAAAATTTGAATCTCCATCTGCTATGTGCTTTAAAGTGTTGTTGGCTTAAGATCAATCAAGTAGACTTATGTCAAGTTTTATTTTTCTAGACTCTTAATAAGATTGATTAGGTAGAGTCTGGGCTAGGTTAACCGTTAATGGATGTCTCACAAAGTCTAAATTGAACAAATCTAAAATGAGACTTGCATACATACATAATTGACATGCTCATGAATTTACATATGGTAACATGATTTTAGTGCATTAAACTTAGTTTATCACTTATATCTTCAAAATCCTGAACCATGAATATTCACATCATGTAAAAGGTTTATCATGCATCAAAGAAAATATTTTTCAACATAGTTAATCAATTAAATGGAGTTACAATAGTTAAAATCTTGGATTTCTTGGGATCGTTAATCGACTAAGCTTCAGGTTAATCGATTAAGTCCAACAGAAAATAGTTTTATATAAAAGTTGTTTTCTCATGTGTGCATATGATGAGAGACACAAGCATGCATATAGTTTTGTTATATGTCTCTTATATTAATTGTCATATCTTTGAGTGAATCTCTTATTATGAGAGAAGCTTTCTTTGATAAAAAAGAGAGATAGGGTAGTCTTCAAGAATTATCCTTTGTGCATAACTTTCATATCATTCTTGGATAACCTAGCTTAGTCACACAAAACACTATTTGGGTCTTGTGAGATTTTTGGGCTAATGTTAGGGTTGTTATTGTTGCATATTCGAACATTGAGGTGCAAAGTAACTTGAAGAATTTTATAGACGATTTCGTGTAAAATCCTAGTTGCGATTAGGTTGATATCTTCAGATATACAAGAGTATTGGTTGGAAGTGATAAGTGGTTGGGGCCAGACCGTTAGAAGTGGGGTTGGGTATCCATTAGAAGCGGTTAGATGGTCAAACCATCTTGGAGACTCTAGGGCCAATAAATGAGTCTTGTATTGATTTGGAAGCGTGTTTGTAAAACATTTGTGATTTAAATAGTGAAGAAAAATCTCCCAAGATCATAAGGGGAGACCTGGATGTAGTTTGCAAGTGGACCCGCAAACGAACCATAATAAAAGATCGTCGGCTTGATTTTCTCTATCCCTCATCTCCTTACTTTTCAGTCAATTTAAGATTTACATAGTTTAATATATTTTCTTATTGAGTTTACTGCATGTTCTATTTCTGTTAAACATTTAGCTATAAATGTTTTATGTGAATTGATTCTGTAATTGATTGATCTTGTGGTTTCTTATTTCGCAATTTTTCTGTTTTTCAGAGTTCAAAGATTCAGGTTAATCGATTAAACTTGATGTTAATCGTTTAAAAACAACTAGAATTAATCTATTAAGAGCAGTCATAATCCATTACGATGTTGCTTTTTTAGAATATCTCATTAACTGAAAAAACGGTAATTGAGGACCGCTACACCTATTCACCTACCCTTCTAAGTGTCTTTTCTTTTGTGTTAGCCCAACAAGTGGTATCAGAGTTAGTACAACAGTGATAGACTAACCGATTAGATTGTTGATCTATTTGAGTTTTAGCTTTATGGGTGAAGAAGATCTTGCTCCTGACCTTGGCACGGTTTTGATGAAGACACCTAGATCACAAAAACAAGAAAAATGAAGAAGACTTTGAAGACAAAGAAGAGTCAAGCTTCAAAGAGATATAAACTAAAGTCTTCAATAGGTACTTCCTTCCTTACGCTCTAATTATGTTTAATAGAAATGGTCAAATGGAAGATAAAATAATTTTGAAAGAAAATTGAAAACCTCTTAGAACAATATAAAACATTTTTCAAAAAGCTAAGTAACGGGTTACTTGACCTGAGTAACAGGTTACCAGACCTAGGTAACAGGTTACTTGAACTATGTGGCAGTTGGTAACATGTTACTGGAACTGCATAACAGGTTACCAAACCAAGTAAAAAGTTACCCAGCAAAAATGAGTCAGTGTAACCAATTACTGCAAAGCAATAACCGATTATTGCTCAAGAAAGAGTTGAGGTAATCGATTAAACCACACCAGTAACCGATTATTCATGTCGCGGAGAATTGAGTTAATCGATTACATCACAATGTAACCGATTACACATACATGTTCAAAGCAGTTTTTCATTTCAAAACAGAAAAGTTTTTATCCAAACTCAATATGTTTCATTCCAATCATGACCCGACTTCATGGAAGGGTATCTTGGTTGATTAGAAGTCTATTTAAATGTCTTGAAACATCATTTCGAAAACATAACACAGCATACAAAATACACAAACTTTTATATACACTTTTCATGCAACTTTGGTTCTAAACTTACAGAAATTTCTGAAGTTGCTTTTAAAGTGCAAGTTCTAAAGTTTTTATACTTAAACATGCCCAAGAGCATTGTATACTAAGCGTATTAAGAGCAAAAATATTGTAGGCAATAGAATTGTTATATCGTGTAAAGGCAATCATGTCATAGATTTATTCTTCACCTTACTGTAAAACTTGTCATCACAAGGGTGTGGTGAGAAGGGGAAAGAGAGTACTTGGAAATGTTATTTTCCAAGGGTGTGAAGTATTTGTGAGTGTGTAAGTGATAGCAACCCACTAAGGACCATCAACTTGGATGTTCAAATGGGCCTGAGAGGACCCATAACTAAGGCCAGACCCAAGAAAGCCCAAAGCGCCATTAGCCAACTTGTGCTAAGTCTTCAAGCATTACTTGGGCCAAGTGACAAAATGAGGCCCATTAATTTCCTCCTTGTAGAGGATAAGCCTTTTGAAGGCCACAGCCAAGAATAGGCCTTACTTTATTTTCTTTCCTTAAGATTTTAATAAATGGACCAACCACGTTTATTATGCCTACTATTTTAAGCATGATTTTATTTTTAATTAAGTTTACTAATAACCATGTTGATGTGTTTCATCCCAAGCCATGAAGAAAATGTAGTAAAGCCAAGCAAAATTTGTGGGATGCTTGTCCCATTCATAAAAAACCCCTTTAAGCCGAGGCGGAGAATAAGGGATGTGTCTTCACTCTCTTTTGAACTGGACCACGTGTGGAAGTTGTTCAAGGCTCTTTGGTTTGGTCATGAATGTATTAAAGCCGAAGAGGAAGAAGTGGGATGGTGTCTTCAAGTCTTGTTTATGTTCAGCCACGTTTGAATTTGAATAAGGCTTGGCTGAATTATTAATGTGTGCTTGCAATTAAATGGATATTAAGACCTTAGCCAAGAAACAAGGTAGGCACCATAAGTGTTGTCCTCTTTAAAACAATTTCACCATGTGTTTATTGCTTTCCTTAAGACTGGACAGAATTTATGGCAGGGGCGGAAAGCAAGGGATTGCTTTAAGTCCCACTTTAACTTTGTAAACCACATTTATTTGTTGAATCAAATTTGTGCCCAGCTTTAATGCATTGTAATTAAGTCGAGCTGAAGATATGGGTTGGTTGTCTTATTGCTTGGCCGTCTGATAGCTTTGCCATTACTCTTTGGCTGAAGATATGGGATATGCTTTCAAAGCCTATTTGAATTTGAACTCAGCCATGAATGCATGCTTTAAAGTGAGGCGGAAGATGTGGGATTGGCTTGAAGGCTTTGGCTGAAGCAAAGGCGCCTTGGCTGAGTCAACAAGGTTGGTTGGCCTTCAAGTGTGACACGGCACATGGTGCATCTTCGCCAGGTCAGAGGCGGAAAATTCGGCGCCTGGTCCAGGTCAGTTGGCTCGGTCAGACTTTGGCTTTGGCCTAGTCAGCAGTAAGATTGGGTCGTGGCTTTCATGGCTTGGGCTGAAACACATCAACATGGTTATTAGTAAACTTAATTAAAAATAAAAGCATGCTTAAAATAGTAGGCATAATAAACGTGGTTGGTCCACTTATTAAAAGCTTAAGGAAAGAAAATAAAGTAAGGCCTATTCTTGGTCGTGGCCTTCAAAAGGCTCATCCTCTACAAGGAGGAAATTAATATGCCTCATTTTGTCACTTGGCCCAAGTAATGCTTGAAGACTTAGCACAAGTTGGCTAATGGCGCTTTGGGCTTTCTTGGGTCTGGCCTTAGTTATGGGTCCTCTCAGGCCCATTTGAACATCCAAGTTGATGGTCCTTGGTGGGTTGCTATCATCCCCTCCTTCTTGGACTGAATTCGACCTCGAATCAAGGTCTTCATTACCTATTTCAAAGAGAGATAGGTTAGCAACATTAAAACTAGTACTAACATTGCCATAGTCACTTGGAATATTAATCTTATAAGCATTATTAAGACCCCTGGCATGTTTGATCCTGGGTAGGGTCACCTCAAAATACATGGATATGTCAATCCATGGTGGTTCTGGATTAGGTAGGGGCGTGTAAAACCCTTAAGGTTTACCCTTTGTACTCTTCGGTACGCATAAGCGATTTTCCTTAAAAAGGAAATTCTTGTGCCTATGGGATCCATCCCCAATAGTACTCACAGAATTTTTGTTTAATTCAGCAAAATCAATATTATGCAAGTAAGGATCCTTTAAAAACTTGAGACCATATAGCTTGGTCTCGAGAGTGGAGAGCAAAAGATGTGTCCTAGGGAGAGCATTGGCCACAATGTTGGCCTTCCCCACTTATGCTTTGACACATAAGGAGATTGCTCCAGAAATTCAATCCGCCTGGCATGGCGCTTATTCAGCTTACCTTGGCCTTTCAGAAATTTAAGTGACTCACGGTCACTATATAGCATAAGTTCTCTTGGTGGCAGGTATTGCTGCCAAGTCTGTAATGCCCTTACCAAGGCATACAATTCTTTACCGTACAAAGAATGGTTAAAGGTAGGTCCTCCCAACTTCTTATTGCAGTAAATGATTGGAGAGTCCGTGCACACCCTCCAGCTTTTATTTTCCTTGGGTACTAGGATCTGCTTTTGATTTTCTTGTACACCGTGTTTATCCTGCAAAGAACCTTTTACAAAGATGGGCAGTTCTTTAGAAACAGAAGAATCGGTTAGTTTGAAATCATGGCAATAAAGAAAATATAAAGGTGGCTTTGAGATTAAAGCACCCTTTTCTTCGCCCGGAGAGGCTAGTAAACCTTTTTCCTTCTCTTTCTTCTTTTCAATCTTTTTCTCTTCTTCTTTTTTTCTATTTTTCTTTTCTTTTTCTATTTTTTTCTGGATCATTCTTTTTTTTCTTGATCCATTTTCTCTTTTAACTTTTTTTGGTCCTCACTCACTTGTTTTGGAGACAAGGGTGAGAGTACAATTTTATTATCATTAAATACAAGTGTATACTTGTTGGAAAACCCATCATGGATGGCTTTCCGATCATGTTGCCAAGGTCTGCCTAATAGCATATGGCTGGCTTGCATGGTGACTACGTCACACAATACAGTGTCCTCATACTTCCCAATGGAAAATGGGATCTCAGCTTGCTGGTTGACAACCATTTCTCCAATGTCGCTTAACCATTGCAACTGATAGGGTGATGGGTGGGTCCTAGTCACTAGGTTTAGTTTGGAAACTAACCTTGTGCTGACCAGATTGGCACAGATGCCACCATAATGATTATGGAACAAACGTTCCCAGAAACTAAACATCTTGTGTGAAAGATGTTCTTCCGCTGACTTTCCTCATTCTCTTTGACTTGCCTGCCCAAGAGCCTTCGGACCATGAGTAAGTCACCTTCCGGCATCCTTGCCTCCTCATCACTCTCTTCTTCTGAACTTGAGGTTTCAAATGCTGATTCTACAACTCCATTTTTGGCCACCATAGTTCTCTTGATTGGACATTGAGAAGCAATGTGTCCATGACCCAAGCAGTTGAAGCACTTAACCTCCCTTCTTCGGCTTGGGGCCTCCATGGCCTTCTTGCCATTGTTGGTGCTCACAACTTCTTTAGTTGATGTGCCCTCCTTCTTAGGTTTGTCCTTCCAACTGGATGATTCGAATTTGGTGGTGGTGGTTGAGTAGGATTTTGACTTCCTCCTCTTCAATTGTTGCTCCACCTTCATGGCTTTCTGTACCAAGTCCTCCAACTCCACATAGCTTTGTAACTCTACAACATCTTGGATGTCTTGGTTGAGCCCATGAAGAAACTGTGCCGTAGTGGCTTCATGTTTCTCTTGAAGGTTGGCTCTTAGTAGGGCCAGCTCCATCGCCTTATAGTACTCATCTACTGACTTGCTTCCTTGAGTCAGCCTTTGAAGTTGGTTATAAATGTCCCGTTGGTATGACGGGGGCACAAACCTCTTCCTCATAATTGTTCTCATTTCCTCCCATGTGCTCACAAGTTGAGCACCACACCTTCGCCTATCCTTCTGAAACTGATCCCACCAGACCATAGCATACTCTTTGAATTCTAAAGCAGCCACCTTCACCTTTTTTTCCTCCGAATATGTGTGGTATTCAAAGACTTGCTCAATCTTCATCTCCCATTCCAAGTATGCTTTTGGATTGTTCATTCCCATAAATGTGGGAACCTTGATTTGGACTCCCTCTACTTGGTCATCCCTCCTCCTTTCCCTTTGATTCTCCTCTTCATTCCTCCTTTCCCTCCGCCTTCTTCTCCTCCTTTCTGCCTCTGAATCAGTTGAATCATCATGGCTGGATTGCCTCCAATTATGTGAGAGGTTTTGTCGGATTTTCATGTTCGCCATCTGTTGTTTAAAAGTCCTAATCTCTTCATGTAGCTCATGCAGAATAGATGTAAAATTTTCGGTCCATGGTGAAACCGTGGGTGAAGATGTAGTAGACATTTCTCACTATCACTCAAGTGTTTCACTCAAAATTTGTGTTTCTCTCAATTCACTCTTTCTCTCCTTGGGATTCTGGATTGAACCAAAAGAAGTTCTAGAGATGTTCTTATATGGCAAATTAACTAGGCTTAAATCAAACAAATTTTTGTGGTTTTGGGGTGGCGGTTTTTTTGTGCTTTTATGGAGGTTTGGATATGTGTATGTGGGTAGTAGTGGGTTATGGATGGTAACAAGAAATAAAGAACAAAACTTTTTGTGCTTGATGGCTTGATTTGGCCACAAGCTTTTGTTTTTGCTTTTTTTGGTGTAGGCTCTTATTGGCTTTCGGTTTGGCCAATGTTTTTGTGAACCTGCACTCAGAAAATTCACAAGATAAACATTGGGTTTCGGCTTTAGCCAAAACAGAAACTTTGATGCACCAAGGTTGGCCTTTGGTTCGGCAAATGTTGGAAATGATGCACAAACAGACTTCAAACAAGGCTAGCTCTGGATACCACTTGATAGCAACCTCCTTGTGGGGGTTGGTATTTATACTTGATCGTTTTGTTTGAAGCTTAGGCAATAAGAAATATTATGGAATTTTTGTTGGTGTTTTTGGTTGTTTTTGGGGTATTTCGGTTGGCTTAGGCTTTTAGTGGCTGGGATATGTATTTGGCTTGGTTTCTGGCCGAGAGTGGTGAGGGTGGTGTGTTTGGCCGAAAGGGCAAGTATTTGGGCTGGGTGGTTTTGGTTTCGGTTTGTTTAGGCTATGTTGGCTTAGGGGGGAGTTTCTGGTCGTGATGATTTAGAATGATGGTGCTTGGCTTGGTTATGGTTTGTGTTTGGATAAAAGAAGTAGATGAAGAAGAATGAGATGGTTAAGGCGCCACAAACAGGGTTGTTTGATAAGCCAAAGGAAGTTCGCCACAAAGAATGATCTTTGATAAGAACAAAATACTTGGTTCAACCAAGAAGCTTAGGAGAGAACTCAACTAAGAAGTTTTTCATAAAATTCAACTTATCTTATTTCATATGATGAGGCTTACATATATAGCATGGGCTGGCCGTGAGGCTTCCCTTCTAATTCGAAAATGCAATTCAAATTACAAAGTTTAGTGATGATAAGTGCCTAATTCAAACTTAAGCTACACATGCAAATGGCATTAAATGCCTTAGTTTGAATTTTGATTCAGCCATGAAGAAAATGTAGTAAAGCCAAGCAAAATTCGTGGGATGCTTGTCCCATTCATAAAAAATCCCTTTAAGCTGAGGCGGAGAATAAGGGATGTGTCTTCACTCTCTTTTGAATTGGACCACGTGTGGAAGTTGGTCAAGGCTCTTTTGTTTGGTCATGAATGTATTAAAGCCAAAGAGGAAGAAGTGGGATGATGTCTTCAAGTCTTGTTTATGTTCAGCCACGTTTGAATTTGAATAAGGCTTGGCTGAATTATTATTGTGTGCTTGCAATTAAAGGATATTAACACTTTAGCCAAAAACAAGGTAGGCACCATAAGTGTTGTCCTCTTTAAAACAATTCCACCATGTGTTTATTGCTTTCCTTAAGGCTGGACAGAATTTATGGCTGGGGCGGAAAGCATGGGATTGCTTGTCCCACTTTAACTTTGTAAACCACATTTATTTGTTGAATCAAATTTGTGCCCAGCCTTAATGCATTGTAATTAAGTCGAGCTGAAGATATGGTTTGGTTGTCTTATTGCTAGGCCATCTGATAGCTTTGCCATTACTCTTTGGCTGAAGATATGGGATATGCTTTCAAAGCCTATTTGAATTTGAACTCAGCCATGAATGCATGCTTTAAAGTTAGGCGGAAGATGTGGGATTGGCTTGAAGGCTTTGGCTGAAGCAAAGGCGCCTTGGCTGAGTCAACAAGGTTGGTTGGCCTTCATGTGTGACACGGCACATGGTGCATCTTGGCCAGGTCAGAGGCGGAAAATCCGGCGCCTGGTCCAGGTCAGCTGGCTCGGTCAGACTTTGGCTTTGGCCTAGTCAGCAGCAAGATTGGGCTGTGGCTTTCATGGCTTGGGCTTAAACACATCAACATGGTTATTAGTAAACTTAATTAAAAATAAAAGCATGCTTAAAATAGTAGGCATAATAAACGTGGTTGGTCCACTTATTAAAAGCTTAAGGAAAGAAAATAAAGTAAGGCCTATTCTTGGTCGTGGCCTTCAAAAGGCTCATCCTCTACAAGGAGGAAATTAATGGGCCTCATTTTGTCACTTGGCCCAAGTAATGCTTGAAGACTTAGCACAAGTTGGCTAATGGCGCTTTGGGCTTTTTTGGGTCTGGCCTTAGTTATGGGTCCTCTCAGGCCCATTTGAACATCCAAGTTGATGGTCCTTGGTGGGTTGCTATCAATAACCAAGCCAAGCACCATCATTCTAAATCATCACGGCTAGAAACTCCCCCCTAAGCCAACATAGCCTAAACAAACCAAAACCAAAACCACCCAGCCCAAATACTTGCCCTTTCGGCCAAACACACCACCCTCACCACTCTCGGCCAGAAACCAAGCCAAATACATATCCCAACCACTAAAAGCCTAAGCCAACCGAAATACCCCAAAAACAACCAAAAACACCAACAAAAATTTCATAATATTTCTTATTGCCTAAGCTTCAAACAAAACGATCAAGTATAAATACCAACCCCCACAAGGAGGTTGCTATCAGTTATGGTTTGTGTTTGGATAAAAGAAGTAGATGAAGAAGAATGAGATGGTTAAGGCGCCACAAACAGGGCTGTTTGATAAGCCAAAGGAAGTTCGCCACAAAGAATGATCTTTGATAAGAACAAAATACTTGGTTCAACCAAGAAGCTTAGGAGAGAATTCAACTAAGAAGTTTTTCATAAAATTCAACTTATCTTATTTCATATGATGAGGCTTACATATATAGCATGGGCTGGCCATGAGGCTTCCCTTCTAATTCGAAAATACAATTCAAATTACAAAGTTTAGTGATAATAAGTGCCTAATTCAAACTTAAGCTACACGTGCAAATGGCATTAAGTGCCTTACAAAGAGTATGAGGAGGATAAATTGTAATTACAACTCAAAATATCTTGTAAAGAAATCTATTGTGTTGCAAGAGTACTAGACATACCCTTCGGTGTACTAGAAGGTGAACCAGTATAAACATATGTATTTTTCTATCTTCTCGCTAATCATTTGCTTTGAAGTTTTACTTGGTTAAGTGCACCATATTCTGATCTTTTTAAAATAAAACAGAGAGTTAATTACACTGACATTCCCTGAGTTTTAATGAAATTACACAGATCACCCCTCCATTTTTTACCCCGACAAAAAAACCATAATTTTTGTGCATACATTACATTGATCACCCCATATGTAAACTAAGTATGATATTTTATAAAAAAATGGATGATAAATGTAATGAAATTAAACAAAATATGATATATTGTAGAGACAAGTCAAAATAGTATACAGTCAATACATTTTCATTATTTTTGGTTCATTACAAAATGCATCAATAATTATATGGATATATTATTTAAAATCACTCTTATACGATATTATAAGGAACAAAAAATAATGAAAATGTATTGACTCGTAAACTATTTTGATTTGTCTCTATAATATATCATATTTTGTTTAGTTTCATTACACTTATCATCATTTTTTATGTAAAAAAATCACACTTATTTTATATGCAGGGGTAATTAGTGTAATGTACGTACAAAAATCAGAGGTTTTTTTGTATGGGTAAAAAATGAAAGGGTGATCTGTGTAATTTAACTAAAACTCAGGGGGTGTCAATGTAATTTACTCTAAAACAGAAAAATTAACCATATTGTCTTCTATACTTACATTATGCATTCAAGAAAAACACTTTTCACCTTGTCTTCACTTTTATCTTCATGATTTCATTCTTTTTTTCAACCATAAAGTTTAAATTTACTATTGAAATTTTAATCCTTTTGTTGAATTAGTAGTCTCCACTTTATCTTCTGCTCAAAATTAATTCTTTGTTAATCATCAAGTTGATTAAAAATTATTTAGATCACTTGATTTGAGTAATATATTTAAATCAAAAACCAATTTGGTTCCAACACTTTTGGTAACAGATGTGAATACACTTTGGTTGCAAAACAACGTCAAAATATGCACATGAAGTTTAATATGCACAAAGCACCCCTACCATATACTTTTAATTTACTATAGAAATTTTAATCATTTTGTTGAATTAGAAGTCTTGACTTTATCTTCTGCTCAAATTTAATTCTTTGTTAATCATCAAAATATAAGGGGTTAGTTTAGAGATTATCTAGATCATTTGATTCGAGTAATATTATTTAAATCAAAAACCAATTTGGTTCCAACACTTTTGGTGAAAGATGTGAATACACTTTGGTTGCAAAACAATTTCAAAATATGTACATGAAGCTTAATATGCCCCTCCATTTTTTGTAGATACATAAACCACCCTTAATTTATATATGTACATGACTATTTTTGTCATTAGTATACCGTTAAATGACAATATTATGTCTATATCACATGTCATTTATTGAAATGTTATAACAAAAATACTATTTTCTTTCTGACTTCAAATAATTTTTTCTTCTCAAGACGCAATTAGCAAAGTCTTCCACAATACCCACATGAATTTTTCATTTTCTCTCTTAAAGTCTCTTAGAATACCCAAGAAATCTATCATACAACCAAAACAATTATCCCAAATCCTAAAACCCTTCGGTCACAGGAGTTTGAATCTTCTGTCAATGTGAAGGTTAAATGCACATTATTATTGAAATCATTTGGTGTAAATCAAAATGATTTCTTTAACTAAGGGTCTATGTGATACCACCAAGGTGAACAGCTTTCAAACCTGTAATTGTGGTTACTCATCTGTATAACCTGTGTGAAAAATTCAAATCTTACTTGAAGCAATTAGCCCAACTAACAATTAATTAGAGCTTATTTTAGCAAAATCATTGTTGAACTGGTTTGTAATATTTGCGACCATATCACGAGTACTACAACTATATCTATTGGCCTTGGTAAGTGATCTTAAGACATAAAATACATTTCATGAAACAAGTGTAGACATAAAAAAAAACTCTCTGAGATACTTTTGCAAAAAAACCTAACAAAAATAATGATGTGCGCAACTAAGGTCAAAACCAAAAAAACCAACTACTATTATGTGCTCTTCTTTAGCCTGCTTCAGTTTTTAATGCATTTACATGTGACCTTCTATAATCTTTGTCTAAAGTTACCATGCTCACTTGTAGTATTTTGATTTATTCCATCTTTTTTATTAATTATTGTCCCCTGAAAAAAAAATGATATATAGGTGTTGAGTTAAAATTTCATAAACACCTTCAGATCCATGTTCATTAAATGCACATTTTATACATGAATATTGTCCCATCATATATTGACTATAATTCTTTCAAGCATTTTATCAATTATGTTGTGAGCAAATATATTGACAACAATTATTTCAAGCATTTTATCAAGCTAGTTTTGAGCAGTATATTGAAAAGTGTCTTATGAACTATAAATAATTGGAATTCAATTTAATCACGAACCCAAATTTGATTTTATTTATTTCAACCCTAATTTGAGAAAGAGGATATGTTGTGTTAAAATAAAATAAGAGTTGTGTTGTTTGAATTAGATAGTATTTTAGTATTTTATTAACTTTTAGGTATTGTTTGTGACACCCTAAATTTAAAGTCATTAAATTATAGTATTAGTCCTGGGAATCTCGCTTGAGTGAGAAAGGTGTCGCCTGGGCGAGAGTGGCTCACCTTAGTGAGTGAAATACTGGGCTATACTGATGGATTCTCGCTTGAGCGAGAGGATCCTCGCCTGAGCGAGAGTTGTCTCGCCTGGGCGAGAAATAGCATTTTGTGTTGTCGAGGCTGTGAGATTCTCGCTTGAGCGAGAGAGCCAGATCTAAACTTTTAAAAAGGCGGGATTTTCTCGCTTAAGCGAGAACCCAACAAGTTTGCTTTATATTAGAAACCCCAAACACATTTTAGGGTTAGAAATTGAGAGAGAGGAGAGGAGAAGGTGATTTCGAGAGCAAGAACTCGTGG
The DNA here is from genome assembly GCA_009771035.1 of Lupinus albus. NCBI lineage: Eukaryota > Viridiplantae > Streptophyta > Magnoliopsida > Fabales > Fabaceae > Lupinus > Lupinus albus. Next base: position 9,636,895 of record CM020020.1, on the reverse strand, counting down.
GCATCATCTAGAAGCTTGAGAAGAGGTAAATCTCTTGATTCTAACTTCTTTCTCCCTTTCAAACTTGTTTTTGGATGTATGGGATCTCTTCTCAAAGTATGAGAAACCATGGAAATTCTTCCCTTTGAGTTGTGGTTCTTTTTATTTAGTTTCTCTCTTGTAAACTCTTGATTTAGAGTTAGTATTTGATGAATGCAAAGGTTTTGTGGGTTTATCCATGAAAACCCCAAAACCCCCAAAATGAGAATATGAGTAAAAAGGGAAATGGGTGAAATGTTAGATGTAGAAGATGAGTTTGTACTCTAATGTTGATATATGAGATGAATATGTATGTTTTAGATGTTTGGAAACTTAATGAAGTAGTTTTGGAAACATTGAAAATATGTAAATATCTTGTATGTTTAAAGAGGAGATATGAATTCCTTATGTGTTATTTTGGATAAAGTATTGATCTTAATTTTCGTTTGGTGGGGATGAGGAAAGATCCTGAGGTTGGAGGAAGTCGCAAGGGAAACCGATAAAGTTACTCAAAATCGACCCCAACGTTCACCAACGTAAGGATAAGTCTTTAATTAGCATGTCGTATTGAGAAAATGTGTGGAATTACTGTTTATGAATTGATGGTGTATCAATGAAAAGAAAACATATTTTTAGCCGAACATGATTGGTTAGCGACTTTGGCTCAAGTTATGTAGCAAGCTTTGGCTCAAGCAATGTAGCGAAACTTTGGCTCAAGTTATGTAGCGACACCCTGGCTAGGGTTAAGGATGCAATACTATGGGCTCTAATTATGTAGCGACACTTTGGCTCAAGTTATGTAGCACGGTTATGTTTGTGAAAGAATGGGACGGTCTTACAATGAAAGTGATTTGGAAAGGATGAATATGCAGGCTATAGAATATATATTATGAGATATATATACTATAGGGTGAATATGGATTTTTGGAAATGAAAGTGATTTGGAAAGGATGAATATGCATGCTATAGAATATATATTATGGGATATATATACTATAGGGTGAATATGGATTTTTGGAAATGAAAGTTATTTGGAAAGGATGAATATGCATGCTATAGAATATATATTATGGGGTATATATACTATAGGGTGAATATGAAAGTTAAGGAAAAGAAAGTGAGTTTGGATAGATTAATATGCATGTTATAGAATATATATATATATATCATGGGTTATATATGCTATAGGATGAATATGGATAATATGGAAAGAAAAGAAAGAAGATATGAATGGTTATATTCTTGTACTTGTAATATGTGTTTCACTCTAATGCTTATATTGGATTTAAAATGTGGATTATCTGATAACGATGATTATTGAATTAATGACTTACTCATTTGTGCGTTTTGTGTATTTGTTATCAATAATCCCATTGCAGATAAACAGGTAAATTGAGGATGCTCGTTTAGGAACTTTAGAGGCTTTATAGCTGGATTTCTTTTGTTGTGCTCGTTGTTCTGTAACTAATTACCCGTGGAATTGAATTCTTGTAATCATGGCTAAGATGTTAGTTTTGAGTTTGTGTAACTATGGGGATTCCCGTTAAGTGGAACCATAACTATTGATATTTTGCTCTCGCAGATAGTTACTTAATCGAATTATGTTTTTCTGCATTGCGAACATGTGTGATACTGATTTATGTATAGTATCTGGAAAAATAACTAATGGGCGTTCGAAAATAACTCTTTGGGTGTTCAAAATGATATGATGAAGGGAAATGGTTTAAGTTATGGAAAAAATTTCAAGGGTAGAATTTGGGTCCTTACATTGTTGTTACATCAACAACATGTATGTGTAACTGTAAAGAGGGGGAGGATAATTTATTCTATTATTTTTTATATAAGATTGTGGCCAAGACCACTCTTCATTAAAAGGAGGAAGGGAATTACAGTAAAAAGGAAACAAAAACATAACAGTAGCAGCTACAGGAAACAGCTGCATAACAGATAAGCAAGGGCAAGTACAACAGCAAACCCCAAAGGGTCACAAGTTACAAAATCTGTAAGAAGGAAGAAGTAACCTATTCCAACACCAATCCTCTAATATGAAAGAAGGAGCATCATTCCACCACGTATAAGCATTAGAATAAATTCCATAGTTGGCCAACTTATCTGCACAATTATTACCCTCTCTATATATATGGGAAACTTGACAAATCATGCTCTTCAACAGGGACTGACAGCATCTCCATCTAGAAACAAGCTTCCAAGGGGGCTTATGATAGCAACCCACCAAGGGCCATCAACTTGGATGATCTAAAGGAAATAGGAAGACCCATAACTCAGGCCAAGGCCAAGAAAGCCCAAGGCACACTTGGCCAAGTTATACTAAGCATCCTAGCATCAATTGGGACAAATGACAATATGAGGCCCACTAATTGCCTCCTTATAGAGGATGAGCCTTTTGAAGGCCACGGCCAAAATGGGAATAAATAATGAGTTCCCTTTTATGATGCCTTCAAATATTAATAAGTGGTTCAGCCACGTTTTTATTATGTTTTATTGATATTGTTTTACTTTTATGTATTTATCATCTAATAAATATGTTTCTTGTGTAGATTGCCATGGTTACACGTGACTTTCAAAGGCAAATACAAAGACCCCACGTTTTCAGCCAAGACAATTAAAGCCATGGCCATATTTCAATGCTGCCAAGCCAAGCTTCCCACGATCTCAGCCAAGCTAATTAAAGCCACGGCCAGACTTGGCATTAAGGCACATCCCTATTTTTCTGCCCAGCTTTGAAGGCCACATCAAGTGCAAACAAGCATCCCATGTTTCCAGCCAACACTTAAAGGTCGAGAATTAATGCATTTTTTGAGTAGTGGACACATCCCACATATTCAGCCAAACTCATTAAGTATCATTTACACGGCTTGGAAAAGGCCACATTATTATGCTTCAGCCAAGCATTCAATTGCTTTCACACGGCTAGACAACAATTTCAAAACAAGACTTCAGTGCTAGCCGAAGACAAGTTCCCATATTTTTAGCCTAAGCCTTTAAAAGTCTATTCAATCGTAATTTGAATTATTAGCACAATCCCTATGTTCAGCCAACAAGTTGATGAACATTCATACGGCTGGATGCATATTTCAAATGGGAATTAATATTGATAAGGCTAGCCAAGACACGGTTCCCTTATTCTCACCCAGCTTTCAAGAGGAGACACACATGAATGGCAAGCCCACATTTTCAGCCCCGTTCTTTATTACATATAATGCTTAGCTGATTTAGAATTCAAACAAATGCACATGTGTTTTATGGTTTATTAAAATGAATACCTTATTTTTAGCCCCATGTTGGGAGCACGGCCATAACAACTCATAGGCTAGTTTATTTCGAAATTCAAAAGTATGTTTAGGAGCCTTAAGTGGCCAGTCAGCCTATATATGTAATGTGTTGCATATGGAATAAGACAGCTTGAATTTTATGAAAAATTGCTTTTGTGAGAATTTTCTCCTAAGACTCTTGGTTGAACCAAGAACATTTGTTCTTATCAAACATCCTTGTTTGTGGCGAACTACCTTTGGCTTATCAAACAACCTAGTTTGTGGCGCCCTACCATTTCATTCTTCTTCACCATTTCTTTTATCCAACACCAAATCGAAACATTCCATACCTAAACATGACACACAACATCAGCCTATAACAAAGCCTAACCCCCACCGAGACAGCCTAGCCTAAACACTTATCACCACTCGGCCAAAAAAAAAGCTACCCATGACGATAAAGCCTCGGTCAGAATTTCCTAGCCAAACACCATTCCAAATGAACTACCCCTTCGGCCATAAACCAAGCCATACACAACCAGAACCCAAGGCCAACCCGAAACACACAAAAATACCAACAAAGAAAACCAAAAACGTCCTAAGTCTCAACTTCAAACAAAACGATCGAAACAAATACCAACCCCCACAAGGAGGTTGCTATCAGCTTAACTTTCCCTAAAAAAATATCCACAACAATGGTGGAGTCACACTCCAACTAGACCACCTTCCAACCTTTATAGAAAGCTAAACCAATTGGTAAAATGGCAGCATACAACTCTGCAAAAATCGCATTTTGAATTTCAAAGGAGGCAGAAAAACAACCAATTAAATCACCCCCCCTCCCCCCATTATCTCTAAAAAATCCACCACCACCTGATAAGCCTGGAGCATCATGAGTTGCCCCATCAGTATTAACTATTATTTATATTAACTATTACAATAAAAAGGGAAGGATAATATTAACTATTATCTTAGTTGAAAACTTAATATAAACTAATCTATTTTATTTGAGTAAGGGTAGAAATATTGTTTTTTACGTAGTAAATTATAGAAAATTGTATGAGGTTATTAGTTTATGTTCTAATTATTTTGGTTGATTTTTACACTATTTTTTAAATGATACATTTTTTAATATTTACCATCATATATATTTCTACTATAAATGTTTTAATTTTTAATTTTGCATAACAAAGGCTAAAAATATATAAAATTTAAATAGAATATAAAAAGCAATATCAATATTAAAAACAACATGATACACAAATAAATAAAAGTTTTTAAACTTGAATTACACAATTTACAAAAGAAATAATATACAAATGTGAAGTTTTATACAAAAGTTTTAATAATCTCATCACTAACTGAATCTCAAACAAGACACATGTGTTCAGAAGATATATTATTCATGTATTCAGCAAGATCGCCAACATCATCATCAACATTTATTCCTTAAGCTAGCGTGATAATAGTGTAAGACTTAATTCTGACTATTAAATTCGGTAGCTTGCTTGAATTCAGGAAGATGATATCGCTCACATTTATATGGCTCCAAGTATCTAGAGGGTGTTGGATAACTAACATTTACAAATAATATTTACCTCACAAACAATTAAAAAATGTGAAGAGAAATTAGAACTCAATAATATTAGCAGGGTTACAAATAGTATTAATTAAAATAAAACTATTGAAGAAAATTGATTATCAAACTATTGGGAGGAGTTATCAAGTTTGGTGGTCATGATATGGAGAGTATAGAGTTTGGTGGAATAGTAAAAAGGAAGAGGGAGATAAAGTTATGATGGGTTAAAATAGGAAGTGTAAAAATTGAAAAATATAAACTAACCCATGATTTTGGAGCTTCTACTTTTGGGTTATTTTTTCAAAAACAAAACTGGTTTTATAATTTCATTTGGTTATCAAACATACATAATTTACATTTTAAGCTTATTTTTCAAAAAAATAAGCAAAAACTCAAAAATTTAATTTATACTAAACATGCACATAGACATATAGATATTGTTATATTTGTCTTATTAGGCCAGATGCATTGGATGAGCCCAACTCCAATGAACAGTTGTGTCAATTAGGGTTATTTGCCTTGAGAGTTACCCTTATGTGCTAATTGTTTGCTCAGACTCTTGGTTCTACTAGCATAATGAGATGCAAGGGTTTCTAGTGGGATTTCTTGTTTGAACATGATTCGTTCAACCATAAGTTAATCATACCTCACTAACTCCTAGAACATGCTTTGTTAATGACAACATTCACGCTAAACAACATTCCATCCAAAACTATTATAAAGACACCATATGAGATATAGATTGAGAAACAATATATTATGTCTACTATGCAGATTTTGGGTTAAGAAACTTATGTGAGCTAAGTTTTAGATTAGCTTAAACCTAAATCGGTTAAATGCCTCATTATGGGTTACCAAAGGAAACTAAAGGATATTTAGTTTATCTCCAATCCTACCAAAGGAAAAGTTTTTATAGTTTTTCTCCAAAAGAATCATTGAGGAAAGTATAACTTCAAGTAGTTCAAGAACCACAAAGTAGTGATAAGTCTATGATAGAACTAGAGCATGACTCAAACAATTATGATACTGTATTCCTCGCCTGAAAGTTTTCCTTACAAACAAGAATGCAGCATAATTAACGTCTTACATAATTAAAGTCTTATTAAGCAAAGTCCAACATCATCAGAGACATAATAATTAAAGGACTTTACAGTATACGTTTAAAGTAACTAAAATTTTAAATATGAAAACTGTAGTGGCTTCTCTTCTATGTCAAAGTTCTATTTCAAACCCAATTGTCAATGAGAAGAGTAGTCCAGCAGGTATTTAAACCATTTCTGAGACAATTAGGTAAGCAATGTGGGAATTTTCTTCCCAACATTATATACATAATTGATTCTCGGTTAAGTTGTCATATGATTGATATGAGAACAGAGATATGCATCGCAGGCATATTTGGTTACATGCTGACCTGCTTGTTATATTTTTATAACATACTTTTCATGAGCCTTTAATGGTTCATAAGAACCCTTTAGGATCTTGACATTATGACATTCACATGTGATAAATGAAGAGATCGAGAAATACCTGGTTCCATAGCAATATATATTCTAGTGCACTTTTTGGTTGATTTCGTTCTCACCTCTCTGCCTTCCCTTTATGCGTTCCTTGATGATTAGGAACTCAGTTTCCTTCCTTCTCTATATGACACTACACTTTCTTTAATTCAGACACTAATACCTTGAGTTCTCTCTATGTTTGTTTCTGGTTATGAGATAGTAAAATAGCATAGCTTTTCTGATATGTGAGTGTCTCTCTTATAGAAGGAGAGTAGGAGGAGTTGTAACTCCTCCTCTATCATGGAAACTTCCATTCATGAAGTGAGAGGGGAGGGAGTTAGTAATAACTCCCACTAGTTTGACTCATTAATTGCCAACCATCATCACATTAGGCACTTTAATTCAAACTAGTAACTTTTAAGCACATGGATCACTTGATTGCTGAAATAATCTAACAATCTCCCACTTGGTCCATGTGATGACTTGAAGATTCATAACTTTAAATGCGCACTTTAATTGAACCTTACAAATCACCATCCTTGATTGAATTGAAATGGTTGAATCATGGCGGTCACAAATTATGTGAGGCAACCTGATCCCTTCCATGTATCACAACCAACTCAACTCAATTAACTTTAATTTGAGTTTTCATTTACCTTTCGAAAACTTACTAAGTTATCTCATTAAAACCATACAAGTACAATCTTTAATATGGATAACTTGAACTTTAATTACGGAAATGAAACTTTCATTGAATTCAAATGTGTCATACAATAATAAGCAAACATCTAAATATGTATATATACATCAGGTATTATCACATTAACAAGGACTTATCTATAACGCCCATCCTTTCTACATGGCCAATGTAAATTTTGGGCGACAATCCCTTAGTTAACGGATCCGCTACCATTAGATCGGTACCAATATGCTCTATAGACACCTTCTCTTTCCGTACTTCTTCTTTAACTGACAGAAACTTTAAGTCCATATGTTTGGTACCTCTGGAATATCTGTCATTCTTAGAGAAGAAGACAGCTGCAGAATTATCACAATAAAACTTCAGCGGCCTAGCTACACTGTCTATAATGCCAAGCCCTGAAGTAAAGTTCCGCAGCCACAATGCATGGTTTGTGGCCTCAAAGCATGCCACAAACTCAGCTTCCATGGTGGACGTAGCAATTACGGATTGTCTACCGCTTCTCCATGATATGGCTCCTCCAGCCATTAAGAAGACATACCCAAATGTAGATTTCCTTGAGTCCACACATCCTGCATAGTCTGAATCCGAATAACCGATCACCTCAAGATGATCTGACCTTTTATACGTGAGCATATGATTCTTAGTGCCTTGCAAATATCTTAGAACCTTCTTTGCAGCCTTCCAATGGTCCATTCCAGGGTTACTTTGATATCGGCCTAACATTCCAACAGCAAAGCTGATATCCGGCCGAGTGCATGTCTGAGCATACATTAAACTCCCAACCACTGATGCATAGGGAATAGATTCCATTTCCTTACGTTCCAAATCATTCCTTGGACATTGTTTTTCACTGAACTTGTCCCCTTTCTGGATTGGAACTATCCCTGCGGAGCACTTTTCCATTCTGAATCTCTCTAATACTTTATTGATATATCATTTCTGAGACAATCCCAACAATCCTTGTGATCTATTACGGAATATTTCTATTCCTATCACATAGGATGCCTCACCCATATCTTTCATTTCAAAATTATTAGAGAGAAACTTCTTTACATCATGTAACAATCCTTTATCATTTGTAGCAAGCAGTATGTCATCAACATATAAGACTAATATTATAAACTTGCTTCCACTAACTTTCATGTAGATACACCGGTCAACAGTGTTTTCTACAAACCCATATGACGTAATGGTATCATTGAACTTTATATACCATTGTCTGGAAGCTTGTTTTAGTCCATATATTGACTTATTTAATCTACACACTAGATTTTCCTTTCCTGTGGTCACAAACCCTTCGGGTTGGTTCATATAAACTTTCTCGTTTAAGTCACCATTCAGAAAAGCGGTTTTTACGTCCATTTGGTGAAGCTCTAAGTCATAATGAGCCACCAAAGCCATAACAATTCTTAAAGAATCTTTCTTAGAAACTGGAGAGAAAGTTTCTTTATAATCAATGCCCTCCTTTTGAGTGAAACATTTGGCGACAAGTCTAGCTTTATATCTTTCAATGTTGCCTTTCGAGTCACGCTTGGTCTTAAAGACCCATTTACAACCAACTCGTTTTGAACCCTCAGGCAACTCAACTAGATCCCAAACTTTATTATCGTCCATTGATTTCAACTCTTCGATCATAGCATTGAGCCACTTTTCAGAATTGTCACTTTCCATGGCTTGTATGAACGAGACTGGATCTTTATCAATGCTTAAGTCACATTCATGTTCAAGTGAATATACAATATAATCGTTAGAAATAGTTGGTCTTCTTTGCCTTTCAGACTTTCTTAATGCTATTTCTTGCGGTTCCTCCATCACTTGATCATTAATGACTTCATTAATCGGTTCATTAACTATTTGCTCATCAAGTGGGTTTTGGATATTATCTTGTTGTCTCTGAGAGTTATTAGACGGTGATATAACCAGAGGAACAACAACCTGAGGAGACATCTTCTGTGAATAAGATTTATCTGAAGTCTCTATAATATCCACCTTTCGTGATTTATCACTCCCACTGATTTGACCATTCTCAATGAACCTAGCATTACCAGACTCAACTATTCTCGTACTATGGTTAGGACAATAAAATCTGTACCCTTTTGACTTTTCCGGATAGCCGATAAAGAAACCACTAATGGTTCTTGCATCAAGCTTCTTTTCATGTGGGTTGTACACCCTTACTTCTGCTGGACAACCCCAAACGTGGAGATGTCTCAAACTGGGTTTCCTTCCAGTCCATAACTCATAGGGAGTTTTAGGAACTGCCTTACTAGGAACCCTATTCAGCAGATACGCAGCGGTCCTTAATGCGTACATCCACAACGATAAAGGTACATCACAATGATTCAACATTGATCTAACCATTTCCATTAAAGTACGATTCCGCCTTTCAGCCACACCATTTTGTTGCGGTGTATAAGGCATAGTGTACTGAGCACATATGCCTCGACTTTCGAGAAACTTTGCAAATGGTCCTGGACATTGTCCATTCTCATTATATTTTCCATAATATTCACCACCTCTATCAGACCTCACAACCTTAACCTTCTTTTCAAGTTGCCGTTCAACCTCATCAATGAAAACCTTTAGGACATCCAATGATTGAGACTTTTCATGCAACAAATATAGGTAACAATAACGTGAGTAGTCGTCTATAAAAGTGATGAAATACTTTTCACCACCCCAAGATGGAATATCAAAAGGACCACAAATATCTGTGTGTATCAATTCAAGAAGTTTGCTACTTCTTGTGGCTGAGTTCTTCGATATGTGTTTAGTTTGCTTTCCTTTAATGCAATCTAAACAAACATCCCAATCGCCAAAATCCAAAAGAGGTAATATATCATTTTTAGTTAACCTCATTATCCTTTCTTTGGATATATGGCCTAATCTTTTATGCCACAAGTAAGCAGAATTCTTATTATTAAAATCTTTAAGCTTGCTACTTACTTCATGTTCAACATTAAATAAAGATTCCTTAAAAAAAAAAAAAATTCACTGTTGCACTGTTCCGCACCAATTGTTGTTTTAATAGCCTCTTTTATTAGCCTCTTATTTTATCCGCAGTAAGCAAAAAAGAAAGGAAAGCCACTGAAAGCCAATTGTTATAATAGCCACTGTTGAAGAGTAACATCATTGCCACTGTTGAAGAGTAATTACTCTTTCACTCATACAAATAAACATGCGTCAGTAGCAATATCATCTTGTAAGCATGTGGGTTACAGCAACATGAAAATTATTTTGTTTATAAAGCACCAAAGTGTCACCATTATCAAATTCACATTAAAAATTTGTATTATCATGTAGCATTACTTATACATTTAATCTTCACCTTGACATTAATGGTGAATACAAGTTTTTAAAATTTGTTTCAAAGACACTGGGTGCTACAAAATAGAAGTATGCACATGATTCATTTCCATGAACACAAGGAATGTCATAATGTTCCTAACCTGATGCTCTGATACCAATTGTTATATTTTTATAACATACTTTTCATGAGCCTTTAATGGTTCATAAGAACCCTTTAGGATCTTGACATTATGACATTCACATGTGATAAATGAAGAGATCGAGAAATACCTGGTTCCATAGCAATATATATTCTAGTGCACTTTCTGGTTGATTTCGTTCTCACCTCTCTGCCTTCCCTTTATGCGTTCCTTGATGATTAGGAACTCAGTTTCCTTCCTTCTCTATATGACACTACACTTTCTTTAATTCAGACACTAATACCTTGAGTTCTCTCTATGTTTGTTTCTGGTTATGAGATAGTAAAATAGCATAGCTTTTCTGATATGTGAGTGTCTCTCTTATAGAAGGAGAGTAGGAGGAGTTGTAACTCCTCCTCTATCATGGAAACTTCCATTCATGAAGTGAGAGGGGAGGGAGTTAGTAATAACTCCCACTAGTTTGACTCATTAATTGCCAACCATCATCACATTAGGCACTTTAATTCAAACTAGTAACTTTTAAGCACATGGATCACTTGATTGCTGAAATAATCTAACACTTCTTGCCTCACCATAACAAAACGAATTGACTTAATCATCACCGTCTCAGAATTAGTCCTCCAAAGATATCAGTGACGCACAAAGAAATTAAAACATTCTGTAAACAATCAAACTTTTAAGACAAAATAATGAAAGAAAGAATTAACTATAATCACTAACGAAACCATTTGGAGAAACAAAAATGAAATGGTGTTAGTATCACCATATTGTTCATCTCGTAAGACACCATATTATAGATGCACTTAATGAATCGAAAGAATCTTACATTGCTTTAACTCAGATATATTGTGAAATGATAACATGAAAATTAATGAAGCTATATTCTCCCATTATTCCAGAAAAGTATACCAATATCCAATCTCAATTAAGCCTGAGTGATTTCTGATCATCGCAAATGGCAATATCTCACCTCAAAAACCCTGAATTAAAATCCGAGCCCCAAAATATTGAACGAATAATCTAATCATCATCCTAGCTTGTTAGGGAGATGATACAGCTTCTATGGCGCTGCCAAGGGGCCATGCTGCCTCAACAAGGGCATCATCATATTTAACTTTCTTCACCAATGTAATCTCTTGCCATGGATATATGCCTGAAATATAGAAGCAATTAGTGTAGGAAGATAAAACCATTACCTAGGTTTGCTGAAGACATCATTATCATGCATAACTATACCAACAACAGAATAAGACCTACCAAATCCGTTGACAAGCAATGTATACTGGTATACAAGATCCATGCAAATATATGGAAGGTTTCCATCCTCAGTATGTGGATAAGAGGATTTGGCATCCTCGAGCTTTGTTTGGCAAGCTTTCTTGGCTGCATCCTCAAAATCCGCAGGACGAACTATCGCTACAGGTGAGTTTTGATCAGCAAAACCAGCCTACGAATGATTAGAATTGCTAGTAACATTAGAAAGTTGCTATCAACACTTGTTCCGTTGTTGAATAAAATAATAAAGGGGAACATTAACTAGTGTCCTATGGGCATTGGCTAATGATTTCATGATATAGAAACTTAATCTTGGAAATGCTGTATTTGATATCTTGAATTTTAGTTTCAAGATTTCCAATGCAAAATGTCTATTTCTTGAATCCTTGTATAATGCCCTTAAGGCACTCGTTAAAAAAGACCTACTAGTAAATACCTCAGCTGCTCGGTCGAAGAAAAATGAGGCAACAAAAAGGTTTTTCTGTCCATCTCCCCCTCCCCCATTCCAAATCCCACCAAAAGTGCACTTCATATGTGTACATGTTGACTCATTAACTTTGAGAGCCTTAAGAGCTAAGCTTTTGCATTCATTCAAGCTTGACCCAGAAGGGGAGGATGAGGTCTTAAACTCCTTTCCTCCATATTTGTAAGATCCTGTGAAGAATCCAAAACTTCCACTTGTTATCAGAACTATAAGGCAGGGAGGGAAAGAACAAAAAAATAAACATTACAAATTCAGAGCTCTTTTCTCTATCATTTGAGCCCGTTATAAAAGAGCTGAAATAAAATTTGTCATCAAAATAGCACCAGGCATACAGAAAGGAAAAACTATATTTACCATCAAAGCCAGCAAGGATACAAGGGTTTTCAGCATCATCAGAAGCCTTTAAAATCTCTGCACGAGCAGCTAGTAAACCATAGTGCAAGTAACTGAAAGCAAGACGTTAAAAATCTATTAGCCACAGGACATGGTAATCAACCATATCTATCTATCTGAATAGTGAACCATATCAAGATAAAGACTATAATGTTTAAGTACACAGTCGATGACTTAATGCTCTTAGAAGCAGTAAAAGATAACTTCTAAGGCTAGCATATCAAGAGAAAGTAGGGGGAAACCTGTGAACATAGAGGTAGTATTTCCTTCCCCTTAGGAACATCTCCTTGACATATGGGTCATCCCCAGGTGGTACTGTTGGCGCCACCATAGCATCCGTCTCTGAAATGGCATACGCCATTTGAACAGAACCGCCTCCAAGATCAACTACCCCAACTGTCTTTGAATAATCTTTTCCCAAGTTGCCCAAGAGATAATTAATAGTCACCTAAAACAAAACAATGGCAAGGTAAGACAAACAAAATGCTGCATCTGTTCTGTAGGAAAGAGAACAATCAACATCTTAATTCCCTTGCAGCTTGTAGTCCAGATGATGCTTTTTATTAATACACTTGTGCACCAGTCAAATGTTTTCTTGCATATGTGACTTCAGTGGATAGGAAAATCTATTTGAGCATGTATTCAGTATATTAACATAAAATATATAAGACCTCAACATTTCTAGTGTTCTGAAGACAACTATTCTTCTAAGTTTAGAGTTCTAAATAGATCGCATTTTCTTGATACATCTACATCTACAGAGACAGCTTTACATTGTTAGGTTGATTCAACCAAAAATATATGCGGTGGAACAATTGCGGAAATTTTTTACTTTTACATTTATCAGAGTTGCATTTTGTTTATACTCAAACATAACAGGTTTAGCAGAAAGCCAAGGCAGAATTCAGGGTAGTTCATAGAGGAGAAAGCAAAAATGAACCATGATAGTATCTTGGCCTTTTTCACAATATGGTTGAATCATTAGTAAATCTTTGGAACCTAACAATTGTTAGAGCAAAAGCTCACTGCTTGTTGCTGTATGCACTTCGTGAAGAAGATAATGAAAGAATGGAACAATGAAAGAATGAAGAAGATGATGGAAATGTTAAGGAAAGTTGAAAAACAGTAAAACAGAGAGTAGAAAATGATCAATGAATACCCCACGTGGGAATTTATCTTTTATTAGGAAGTGTGCTGTTAAAAACTTAACTAAACTTGCTATTTATAGTGTAGGCATTGTAAACTAACTAACACTTAATAATGGACCTTTACACAATAAAGCCCACTAACTATCTTCATACACTCAATCTTACAAAGCTATGAATTACATAAAGTCCCAACACACTCCCTTAATTCATGCTTGTGAGATCCACCATGCCCAGTTGCTTTCTTTGAGTTTCAAACAGCACCTTCTTCAATGGTTTTGTTAGAATGTCTGCAAGTTGTTGCTCAGATTTGCAGAATTCCAACTTCAGTCTTCCTTTCTCAACTTGGTTTCTAAGGAAATGATACTTTGTCGCTATATGCTTACTTCTTCCATGTGCTATGGGATTCTTTGCCAAATTAATGGCTGACTTGTTATCTACTAAAATCAGCATAGATTCCTCATAGTATAGTCCAATTTCCTCCAGTAAAGATTGCAGCCAGAGTGCTTGACAACCACCAAGACAAGCAGCTATATATTCTGCTTCACAAGATGAAAGTGCCACTGATTTTTGTTTCTTGGAGCTCCAGCTGATGGGAGCTTGATTCAGCTTGAAAAAATAGTCTGATGTGCTCTTTCTATCATCCTTGTCTCCACTCCAATCTGCATCTGTGTAGCCTAACATGCCCTCTGGTTTTGTGTGGTTTTTGACAGGGAACAAAACTCCATAATCCATTGTTCCTTTCAAGTATCTAAGCACCTTCTTTGCTGCATTCATGTGAGAGTGCTTTGGATTCTCCATGAATCTGCTTACTAAACCCACACTATAGCAGAGATCAGGTCTGGTGTTGCAAATATACCTCAGTGACCCAATGATTTGTCTAAAGAGTGTTGAATCTACTGCCTCCTCTTCTGGGCTCCCTTTGCATAGCATATTTCCTGTTTCAGCAGGGATAGAAGATGAGTTGCATTGCATCATGTTAAACCTCTTTAATACATCAGAGGTATATTTCTTTTGATACATCAATATGCCTTTGCTAGTTCTAAGGAATTCAATCCCTAGAAAGTAGGAGAGTAACCCCAAATCAGACATTTCAAACTCTTGCTTGAGTTCCTTCTTTATGCACTCAACTTCCTCAGCTTTGCAGCCAGTTATCAATAGATCATCAACATATAAACAGAGAATCACTGATGCAGCTTTAGGTGTGCCTTTGATATAGATGCCATGCTCACTAGTGCACCTAGTCAATCCTTGCTTCACAAGAAAACTATCTATTCTCTTGTTCCAGGCTCTAGGGGCTTGCTTGAGTCCATAGAGAGCTTTATGAAGCTTATATACCTTCTGCTCTTGGCCTGCAACTTCAAAGCCAAGAGGTTGAGCAACATACACCTCTTTGTCTAATGGGCCATTCAAGAAAGCTGACTTGACATCCATTTGACATATTTTCCAGTTTTCATAGCTTGCCATGGCTATGACAAGTCTCACTGTTTCCATTCTAGCTACAGGTGCATAGACCTCATCAAAGTCTATCTCTGGTTTTTGAAGGAAACCCTTTGCAACCAATCTGGCTTTGTACTTGGCTATGGAACCATCTGGTTGCAGCTTTACTTTGTAAACCCACTTCACTGATATAGCCTTCTTGCCTTTAGGTAGTGTAGTGAGTTCCCAAGTATTGTTCTTCTCTATAGAGTTTAATTCTTCCTTCATAGCCTCAACCCAACAGGGTTCTTTGATTGCCTGATTGAATGACACTGGTTGCAGCTTTACTTTATAAACCCACTTCACTGATATAGCCTTCTTGCCTTTAGGTAGTGTAGTGAGTTCCCAAGTATTGTTCTTCTCTATAGAGTTTAATTCTTCCTTCATAGCCTCAACCCAACAGGGTTCTTTGATTGTCTGATTGAATGACACTGGTTCCATCTCTGCCAACAGAGCCATATGCACAAAATCCCCTTCTGAAGTTATCTCAGAATCAGCAAACACTTCATAATCTCTTAGCCTACTTGACTCTTGCCTCTGTCTCTGTATTCTGCTTCCTCTTTCATTTTCAACATCTGGAAGATCAGTTCTTGTTGTGTCAGCATCTTCCAATGCAGCAGAGGTGCTAGGCAATGTAGGTGAACAAAGTAAGTCTATTTGACCTATCTTTGGTGTTGTCTGGTTATTGCTATCCCATATCCAAGCTTGAGTCTCATCTATCTTGAGATCCCTGCTGTAGATGAGTGAATTTGTCCTAGGATTGTAGGCTTTATATGCACCAGTTGAATGATATCCAAGGAATATCAACTTCTCACCCTTGTCATCAAGTTTTCTCCTCTTGACATCTGGTACGTGCCTATAGCAGACTGATCCAAACACCTTCAAGTGTTTCACACTTGGTTTAATCCCAGTCCAAGCCTCTTCTGGTGTAATTCCACTCAACTTCTTTGTGGGACACCTATTTATCACATAAGCAGCTGTTGCAATGGCTTCACCCCAAAACCTTTTAGGAAGTAGTTTTGTTTTCAGCATACTCCTTGCCATGTTCAGTAGAGACCTGTTTAACCTTTCAGCTGTCCCATTGTGCTGTGGTGTGTAAGGAGCAACAACCTCATGATATATTCCTTCTGCCTCACAGTGCTTCTGAAATTCCAGTGAATTATACTCACCACCTCCATCACTTCTTAATAATTTCAGCCTGAAACCACTTTGTTTTTCCACTAATGCCTTGAAGCTTCTGAATCTGTTGAAAACTTCACATTTCTGCCTCAACAGATACACCCATACTTTCCTAGTGTGCTCATCTTTGAAAGTCACAAAGTAATAGTTGCCTCCAATGGATTGAGTCTCTAGAGGTCCACACACATCACTATATACAATTTCTAGAGGATTGTGAGTCTTGGTCTCCATGTGACTTTTGAAGGAGTTTCTGGTTTTCTTGCTTGTGATACATTCTTCACACAATTCTCTTGGAATTTTGAGCTCAGGCAACCCAGAAACCATTTGATTCTGGCTTAGTTGTTCTAAGCTTCTGAAGTTCAAGTGTCCAAGTCTTTTGTGCCAAGTCCAAGCTTCATCTATTGAAGATTTCAAACACATTGCTTCATCTATGTTGATGCCAATCTTGAAAGTTCTGTTTTGTGACAGTGGAGCTTTCAAGATTAACACACCATTTTTGTTGTAGATCTTCATATGCTTGTCCTCTAGCCTCATCTTGTACCCTTTTTCAAGTAGTTGACCCAGGCTTATGAGATTACTCTTCATTTTTGGAACATATAGCACATTGGAGATAGATGAAGTCAGTCCATCTCTTCTCTTGATCTGAATTTCACCAATTCCTTCAGCTAGGACAAAACTCTCATCAGCAAATTTCACCTTGGTGTTTGTTGAAGTGTCAAGGCTCTTGAACCACTCTTTGTGCCCTGTCATGTGATTGGAGCAACCTGTGTCCAAATACCAGTTCTCTGAAAGTGGATTATCATCCTTTGTTGTGACCATAAGTGCTCCATCTGAGACACTATCTTCCTCTTCAGGCATTTCTGAGTCTGCCATTAACAGCACTTCCTCTTCTTCTGAGTGTTCATCTCTGGCCAGTCTTGCCTCTGCTTCTGTGCCTTTTCTCTTCAACTTGCACTCTGAAGCATAATGACCCCATTCCTTGCAATTGTAGCATTGGATTTTACTCTTGTCTTTCTTTTTCTTGCCATTTGATCCACTGTTTGCATAGCTGTTCTTTCTATGGTTCTTTGATGCAGCTGCTGAACCTGACCAGCCACTGTGTGTTTTAGCAGAGGACTCACTTTCACTCTTCTTGTCATCCTTCTTTAGTTTATCAAGATGACCAAAAATCCTCTTCTTGAATTGAGCACTTAAAGCATGTTGAGAGTGTCTATCAACTAATCTCTCCACAAATCTTTGCTCATGTGCTTCCAATGACCCTTGCAATTCATCTAGCTTGAGTCTATCCAAGTCCTTTGCTTCTTCTATGGCAATGACCACATTGTCAAATCTTGTGGCCAATGTTCTCAACACTTTGTCTACTATCCCTTGCTCATCAATCTTTTCCCCATAGCTCTTCATAAGGTTGGTAAGACTACGAATCCTGTTGAAGTACTCAGCTATGGTTTCTTGATCTTCCATTTGGAGTAACTCATACTGCCTCCTCATCATTTGCAGTCTCACTTTCTTAACTTTCAGCCCACCAGCATAACATTTCTCAAGTGTATCCCAAGCCTCTTTGGAAGATGATGCAGCTGAGATTTTTTCAAAATTTGGTCTGTCCACACATTGATGAAGTAGGAATATGGCTTTGCAATCTCTCTTCTTGGCTTCTTTATGCTCAACTCTTTGAGCTTCACTTGAGTTTGCATTGATTTCTGGTACTCCAGATTGCACAACATCCAAGCATTCTTGAAAACCAAAGATTGCCTTCATTTGGATACTCCAATACTCATAATCCTTCCCATCAAGCTTAGGCAAGTTCATTGCAATACCACTCGTGGTCATCTTCTTCGATTTTCTTCTTCACCTCTGAAACACAGTTTCAATGCTTGATTAAAGTTTGAATCTTCCAGGAAACCCACCACAGATCCAGATCTTGATGTTCTTGATACCACTGTTAGAGCAAAAGCTCACTGCTTGTTGCTGTATGCACTTCGTGAAGAAGATAATGAAAGAATGGAACAATGAAAGAATGAAGAAGGTGATGGAAATGTTAAGGAAAGTTGAAAAACAGTAAAACAGAGAGTAGAAAATGATCAATGAATACCCCACGTGGGAATTTATCTTTTATTAGGAAGTGTGCTGTTAAAAACTTAACTAAACTTGCTATTTATAGTGTAGGCATTGTAAACTAACTAACACTTAATAATGGACCTTTACACAATAAAGCCCACTAACTATCTTCATACACTCAATCTTACAAAGCTATGAATTACATAAAGTCCCAACAACAATGAGGAGCAAGAATTAAGATTAAGAGCACATGCCTAATGTAATTTTTCAGAGTTCAGATAATCCATATTTTAAATCTCAAATAATATCATCATGCCTAATTATTTTAGAACTCTTAAATCAATTGCTATTTTAACACTCTTACTATCAATATAACGCCACTAACCATCATGCTTACAATATTACTATTAAAAGAAATACGGAAGAGTGCACATATCAGACTATATTTTTTCTCAGTAAAACACTCATCTTTTATTCTATTAAATTACTAATATATATATATATACATACGCACAGAAAAGAAACATATGAATCTAAATGGTTTAGTGATTCTATCAGATGTAAAATCTTATTATATATATAAAAAAACATTATTTTATAAAATAACAAATTAAAAAATATTAATGTCTACATGATGCTATTACATCTCAGTAATATATCCATCTTCTTTTACTCTATTAAATTACAAATTAAAGAAAATATACCAAAACTGATGTGCACACCATTGGTTTGACATTTGAGAATTAATATAACATATGAATCAAAATCGTAAATGATTCTATTACATCACATGGAAAATCTTGTTATTTATATAAATACATTAATTTTTAGCAATACATTAATATATTGGGTTTAAGAGAAAGACGAGTAATCCATTAAAAGTTTCATTCTAATTAAAATTTAGTTATAAATAATAGAACCAAAAATCATATATACACTTGTCTACAAATATGATATATTGGATACGTCTCTGCACAAATTTTTCTCTTGGTTTAAATCATTTTGGACTAATAAAAAAAATCCAAAACACCTGTCATATCAGTATTCATTACGTTGACAGCATATGCATATGAGGTGCACATGGGTTATATCTCCAACTCAGAAAATATAGTAGAAATGTATGGATGCAAATTATATACAACTAAAAGTTATTCATAAGCCAGGTCTTTTGAATCAGGATGTCATTCAACTGAGATATGATAAGATATCCACCAATGAAATATGATGTGCAAAATCACAAGAAAGCTTAACTGTAAGGATCCGTAAAGAGATCTAAATTTTGGGTGGTAAATGGATGGATTTTAAGTTGGATCTTAATGGATGGATGGAAAGTCATCCATCAATCCATATAAATCTATTTAAACCATATTTTAAGTTATCTAATTCATCTATATCCAAACTTAATAGATGGTTTGCCATCCAATCCATCCATGACTCATTTTTTATGGATTTGGAGATATCCAATCCATTTGATTTTTTATTGTAACTAAAAACATTCTTAAAGAAAATCATTCTTTTAAAAACTACTAAATCAATAAAGCATTTTTTAAAATCACCTTTTTAAGAAAAGCACTTTTAAAAATAGTTTAAAAAAACACTTATTTTTTAAAAAGTTTTTTATTTTATTTTTAACTTTTAAAAATTATTTTTTTTATAATATTCTACAACCATGCGACGTTTAAGGTTCTACATGTACAAAAATTAACAAATATTTATATATGCTATGCTCTTAAGAACAAACTTTTAACATTAACTACAGCTGTCAAAAAATTTCAAAGTGAGAAGTAAACAAATTCAAAATGAGCGAAAAACACTTCAAGAAAGTAACAATGAAAAACACTTCAAAAAGTGAGAGTTGAGATAGTCAATGAAATTGAAAAGCAAAAAAAACAAATTTTGAATGTTTGTTTTTTGGATGGATTGGATATCCAAACAAATTGGTATGTCCATGGATATCCATTGGATATAATGGATGGATTCAAATTCATCCATTTCTAAAGTTATCCATTAGATTACATCCATTTAAATCCATTAGCTCTAATGGATGGATTTGGATGGATTCAATTTTTTTGGATTTGTATGGATTGTACATTGTGGATAATTTGATCACCTCTAATCTAAATGACCTAAGCAGATGAAACTTTCAATATATATGTTATCTAAACTAACATGTTCATGATCTGTTCCTCAACAAACTAACAGAGTAATTACGCATGAAGCAGGAATAGAGCAATAACTAAAACTAGATTGAACTGGCAGAAGACTTTGTCATCTTCGTCCTTAATGCATTTCACTTGATCCAAGTCTCTTGTCTTCCTTTCCCTATCCTTTGCAAGTCTTAGACATTTCTTTCCCCTCCCTTGGTACCTAGAGATTTGTATAACCAATTATATGCCTTATCTTTGGTTTCGCTTATCGCTTTCTTGCTCTCTTTCTTAGTTACCTTGTATTTTCCCAATTTTCAAATATTTTACACTATGACCATGACTTATAATATTTCTTTTCACCTTAATTTTGTCTTGGACATTTTTATCCCATCACCATGATTCTTTACCCTTTGGTCCAGAGCCTCTAGATTTGTCAAGTATCTTCTTTACTATCTTCTTAATTCATTTCGCCATCTCCTCCTACATATCATTAGCACTTTCTTGTACTACCCACGTGTCAATAACTAATGGAGACTTATATTTATCTTGAATGAAGAGCCGGTTTATTTGCAGTTCAGAATGTTCCTTTTTATGATAGATTGGACTCACTGAACAGCTCTGGACCTAATATAAAATGAATCAATAAAAAAATATGGATACTGACAAAGGGGGAAGGGTAAGAAGATGGAAGTGTACTACTTCTAGCTCACTTGTCTAAAAAGTACATTCATCCACATAAAAGTAAAAGAAAATGTTACGTTTAGCCTAGTTCTTTCAACCATTCCCCCCAAATCACCAAAACCCCATTGCACAAAGTTCAAATCTCACAATCAACATAAACCATCAAGTAATCTATAAAGAACAGTATTAACAATCTGATCTATGTTCATAAAAGGTCGTTAATTCTCTTCCAGTCCGTATGCATTCTACTAGTAAAAGCTTACAATTCAACCAACAAGGAGTTAGTCTAGTGGTTGCTGGATCCCCATATAAGGTACAAGCCCAAAGGCCAAGGTTCAATCCCCAGACGTTATACTTGCTGGGAGTGGTGGCAGTCACTCATCTCGAAAGGGATTTGTTCCTTACACAGAGTAGAGGACGCCCTTGGTAAACACACAAAAAAAACTTGCAATTCTCCTATGGTCAGGATGCATTCTAGTCTTGATGCACTCATAGTAAATGGCATAAGCTATTAAGAAAAGTTAAAGCCAGTGACCAAGTTCATAAATCATACCCATTGAAAAGCACCTTCTTGTGTTCCATCCAGCACTGAAACCGCGTCTGAGTCAGATTTCAGAGTGCTTCTCTCTTTAAGCAAATCCCTTACCTTATATTAAAGAATGAAACAACAAAAAGTTTATAAATAAAATGTAATAAACTAGACATGACTGCTAAAGTATTCGACGTCTAGTAATAATCACCGCTTGCAAGATCCTATCAGATGCATCGCCCTCCAAAGCCCTCAAACCTGCAGTTGCCTGCATCAATATACAAATTCAATTAAATTTTCTTTTCAAATACTCAAATGCAGATTTACTATACACAACTACAACAGTGTTTTAAACGGTGGGTGTGGTAAAGGTTGCAGTTATCACTATTGCGGTTATTGTAGCTGTTGCAATGCGGGTTGTGGCCGTTACGGTATAAATTATTTTGCGATTAAAAAATATATTTGAATTCGATGCTGCCTGACATGGTCCGATGCAGCCAGATACGTTCCAAATGCAATCCGGCGTTGCATTGCGGCCATGTCACTGTAATTCGGAGTCAAGCTGTAATTGCGATATAATGCGGTTGTGGCGGTCACCACAACCGCAATATTGCGACAGTTAATGCGGTCTGCAATTTAAATCATTGCTTCAAAAATACTCAGCTAAATTCAGATATACATTCAACATTAACAAATTCAATTTTCGATTGAAAGCACCCACCCCGACTCGCACTGGTGTCTTAGATCGCAACTCCCGAGGAACAACACTTTCCGCTTTATCCAAAAGCGAAACAAGCGATTCTGCTGCCTCCTGTGGATTCTGAGCATAGGCACTTAGACCCGGTTTAATCTGCAAAACAAATAAAATTAAGTGCAAACTCGCATTTTAACCACAAAACAAAAATCAAAAAATTGCTTCCACTTTGACCTGAACAAAAAGCTCGAGATCTTTGCCAATGTGAACAAGATCTAGGTTTTGATCGAAGTGAAAGACGTGGACGCGGCTGCCAGAGCTTCCAGCATCGAAGATGACGGCGTAGGAGCTACCGGATTTCTTTTCCGGTGACATCTTCCGGTTGACGAGGGCATAGTCTCCGACGGATTCGTTGGAGGAACTGGAAGGCATCATGTAGAGAACAAATGTGATGAGTAAGAGCGGAACGGAGACAACGAGCAAGGTTCCTCGGAACCGGTAGATCTTGTCCGAGAAGGACTCCTGGCGGCCGGAACGCTTCAGCATTTTGCCAGAGAGCTCGAATTCCGACGTGTGGTGCTGATCCGTGGTGTGCGATGGCGGGGAGTTGTTGCTGTTGGATTGGCCGTCGAAGAGCTCGGCGGAAGATGGCGATCGGTAACGGATCTGACCGTTGGAAGCAGCGGCGGTTGGTGGAGCCTTCAACTGCTTGAGATCTTGTAGCGACTCCAGATCTGTGTCTTGGGATATTCTCAAATGTTACTAATTAAAAAAGGCGACAACAGATCGGTGAAAAGAGGAGTTTAGTTCCGTCGTATTCTTACAATGAAAAACCGTTCACGATGCTTTCTCTAACTCACTGAGTGTGAGTTTAGTGAGAGAAACGTATTGTTTGTGTGTGTCAGTGTCAGTAAGTGCGTAAAAATGGGGTAGCTGTGAAGTGTAATAGAAGGAAGATTGCTGAGTTGGCATTAGTTGAACTATGACTTGGCGGAGAGAAAACTGAGTTGGTTCTGTATCTGCGCGTGTTTTGCCGTATAGTGTGTTGTTGAACTGGTGTGCGTGACGTGGAAAAAATGCCGTATCATGTACATGTGAAAAGTGCTTAGGAAGAATGAACTTTTAAATAAAAGAAGATGATGAATTAACTCATCGTTTATAAGATTTTGTGATTGAATATTGTTGTTGATAAAAACAAGCAATTAAATGAATAGGGGAGAATAAATAAAAGAAATAAGGATAAATATTTGTTAATGAGATTGAGGGAATTGTTACTACTTTCTCAAGGGGTTGATAGGTTATCAATTATAAGTATATTTTAAGCGATTTTAACGATTTTCACCTTTAATGAAATATTTTGCTCATTCAAAAATTTATATAATAATCATTATTTTCGTGATTATTATGTTCTTTAGAAAATATACTCAACAATTTACACCATAGTGAATATCTTGTTCTACTTTGCTTAATGCCTAACTTTTTACGACTTCCTCCATATAAGTACTTGCTCGTCGTTCAGCATTAGTGATTATGAATATCCTTGATGATGTTACTAAAAGTCTAACTCTCCAAACTTGAAATGCACCTTTCCAAATCTATACCACAATCCAACGGAACATGTTGTTAACTCTTCTTTCTATGAAGTCTTTCGATAATATGGGACCTATACACCAAAATTCACCAACTGACTCTTCAATAATTGGATTAATTGAACCATTGAGCTTCCTTGGAAAGCATCAACTACTATATACCCAAGATAGGTGAGTTATGTGTCTCACTATTGAAATGAAAAACACTTGATTTAATATGTGACCATGAAGTTTGGTTTCGGTTCAACAAACAAAATTTATAAATAGTCTTTTACTATATTAACTCTTAAATCCCTTTCAAGATTATTGTAGTATAGTATAGGGTTTTGTCGATCCATAGAAATTGTTAGAATGTTTCGACATACGTTAGTTTTAGATCGTAAACAAGAAAACAATTATATTCGTTTATTTGTTTACAAGGAAAAATAATTTTATGCGTGAAAAGTAAACAACTAAATATATACAATTTAATAGAAGAATAGTGGTTTGGAAACATGAATGTAAAGTTTCTTAACTTTTTCAATATAAAAAATGATTAGCTTTATGAAAGTTATTTTAGTGCGATTCAATCCACCATACATCATTTCTTAACTAGCCTTCCCGAGCCTAAGTAAGGTTGGATGATTTTTAATCTTTGTTTAATATATTATCCCTCGTTGGTTTGCCTTTGTGAAAATGAGCCTGTCACATCTCATTTAAGCTTCCCCAATTGCTTGATAGCCTTAAAAACAAGTTGCTTATTCCGGATGCTTTGAAATATCAAATGTTTTATTCCACCATCATGGCCTTAGAACATTTGTTGATTCATCCAACAAAAGACTTTGCATATTTGAAAACATACTTTAGGTGATCAATCTAAAATAAGCATTAAAAATAGATAGAGTAAGTCAATGGATTAAAACATATAACTTACAATAAGAAATCAGAATCAATATATTAAAGTAACTGTTAGGTATCAGTGGTTACAATACACCTAGGGGGGGTTGAATAGGTGTAGCGGTTAGAATATCCGCTTTTCGAAAAACAACACTTAATGCTGAAATACACCTAATTAATCGATTAACAGAACATGGATAATCGATTAACACAATCAACACAATCGACTTAATCGATGAACAGAATGAGTATAATCGATTAACAAACTTGACTTAATCGATTAAACAAAAACAGTAAGCTTAGGCAGATACGATTACTTGCACGACAATTAATCGATAACAAAACGAATTTACAGAGCTTACAGATTTATCAGAGTATTAACAGTATAGCACAGAAACATATTAGCCATTAAATCCACTATACAAGTTAACCGATTAAATGCAATAAAGAGAGAGAGAGAGAGAGAAAAATCCTGCAACACGAATTTTTATCCTGGTTCGTTTGCTTGTCCACCGCAAACTACATCCAGGCCTCCCGCTGATTTGGGAGATTTTCTTCACTATAATCGAATCAATGTTATTACATACACATCATCCAATTACAACACTTAGACAATACAAGATAATAAAGACTCTTATTCTATGGTTTGACTCCCTTCCTACCGACAAAGAAAACCTTTCTTTCGGCGTAGCCCCAGCCAAGAACCTCTGTTCTTTCCTTATCTCTAAGTCTAAACACAATGAAGATACACTCAATCTCTTCGGCGATACGACACCTCGAGATTCCCAATGTTACAACAATTTCTCTATCAAAAAGAAAATAGAGTAAACTTAAGCTATTACAAAGCTTATCTCTAACAAGAAAACACTTTACTCTAATCACCTAATACAAACTCATGCAATATGAAGATGTATTAGTTTGAAAACATAATGCATAGAATGTAAAAATCTAATCAAGAAGCATCAATAATATGCATGAACATGTGATATGAAAAGATGAGAAATATATCATGTAATGCACTCAACCCTAAAGCATAGAATTCTCTCTTTTTTAAACTCACAAATGCATTTACAATTAGATGCAACAATTATCACGAAAAATGCTCTAACTTTCTAAAAATGCAACATGCAACTTATAAGATTAATTCTAAAAAACGCAGTTTATAAAGAATTAATTCTGAAACTCAGTTAATCGATTAACGAATGCCTTAATCGATTAAACTGTTCAAACAGTTAGATTAATCGATTAACCTATGCCTTAATCGATTAACAGCATATTTTCATGTGTAAAAAAAAACTCAAATACGTTATGCACTTAATTCATACATGTTTAACACTTAGTTTATGCCTAGAATGCACATATACATGTATTTATGTGATGCATGAACATATTATGAATGACATATCTCAAAATGAAAATGATTTAAACGATTTATGCATATGAGACATGTATTAGGTGACTTAAGCCTTAGACTCAACTTAAACTAATCTCTAGTCTAAGCTTAGTACCAATCAGAAGACTTAAGCACGTTGATTTGTTGATGATCTTCAAGCTCTTATTCGCACAAGTTGTCCTCATCAAAACCATGACACATAAAGAGAGCTTTACAAAGTGTTCCTCTTGACATGCACACTTTCAGTAACGAATGTCACACCATTATCTAAATCGTGAGTTGATTAGCCTTCCATTAAGGATGTTTTAAACTCCAAGTGTTGATCCAAGAACATACTCCAAAATCACATTTTTCCAACTCATATTCCCTCCGAATTTCCTAACGGGAAAGTAAATTACCTAAGCTACTTTAAAGTGAAGAAAGGACTAAAGAAGAAGTGTATTCAGAATGTGAGAGAAGATATGAAAAAATGGGATTAATTGGAATGGAGTTGGACTGAATGGGGTGATTTTGAATGAAAGGGTAAGGGTCCTTTATGTAGGATTTTTATCAACCTGCTTAGCCTTATCAAAGGCACACTCAAGTTGTTTGGCTCGTTTGGCCAAGCAGTTGACCAACTTTGGATCAACTTAGCCTACCTACTCTTGTCCAAGTTAGGCTCAACTTATTATGGCCGAAGTTAAGCAGCTCACACATCTAGCCTATGCCTCTAACCTTGTATGCATGGTGACACCTTCCTACTTGGTTTGGCTTGCTTGGATCATAGGTTATGTTATGCGTGTCTGGCCTTCCTTGAGAGCTAGGTCAAGCTTGGTTGAAGTGTAACTAAGTCCATCTTGGGTTTCTTCATGAGAGGGAAAGCTTTTCTTCAAGCATAAGTAAGGATGACAATGGGTACCCGAATCCGTGGGTATCCGCAAAAAATATCCGCAACGGGTAGGGTCTGGGTCTTTATTTTGGACCCCTGGGTATTTTCCAAACCCGCTGTTGAATGGGGCGGGTCTGGGTAATGTGGTACTCAGACCCGCTAGTACCCAGACCCGTTCTTATATATATAAACATAATCAAATTTCCTTATTTTCTAATTTCTAACACTAGCACCTACTCTTCCTCCCTAAATCCTAATTCTCTTATTTTCTTTATTATCCTCATCTCCTCATATGTATATATATATATATATATATATATATATAAGAGTAAATTACATTGATACCCCTGAGTTTTAGTGAAATTACACATATCACCCCTCCATTTTTTACCCCTACAAAAAAACCCTGATTTTTGTACATACATTACACAGACTACCCCTGTATGCGAAATAAGTGTGATTTTTTACATAAAAAATGATGATAAATGTAATGAAGTTAATCAAAATATGATTTATTGTAGAGACAAGTCAAAATAGTATACGAATCAATACATTTTCATTATTTCTGGTTCATTTACAAAATGATCAATAATTATAAGGAGATATTATTTAAATCACTCTTATACGATATTATAACGAACAAAAAATAATGAAAATATGTTGACTTGTATACTATTTGAACTTGTTTCCACAATATACCATATTTTGTTTAATTTCATTACACTTATCATCATTTTTATGTAAAAAATTATACTTATTTCACATGCAATGGTAGTTTGTGTAATGTATTTGCAAAACCCAGAGTTTTTTTTGTATGGGTAAAAAATGAAGGGGTGTTATGTGTAATTTCATTAAAACTCAGGGGATGCGATTGTAATTCTCCATATATAAACATCATACAATTTCCGTATTTTCTAATTTCTAACCCTAACAATTTAAAGTTATAACTTATGTTTTATTTATGTTTTATAATTTTTTATCATTTACTTCTTTTTTATTCTCACATGTTGGATTATAATTTTTTTTTACAATTTATAACTATTTTGCAATTTTTTAAATATTATGTAAATTTTTGGGTACTCGTAGATCCGCTGGGTACCCATAGACCCGCGGGTAGCAGACGCGATGGGTATCTGCCTGGGTCTGGGATGGGTCTGAATCCCAAAATGAAAGAACGGGGCAGTTCCGAGTAGTGTACTACCCAGACTCATCCAGGCCCATTGCCATCCTTAAGCCTAAGCAATGTTGGCCTTACAAACCCGCCTAATGCCAAACAACCTTTTCTAAATATCTAATTTATCTAGTAATAATCTAATATAACTAACCGTCATAGATTGATATGATAATACTTTCTCTTTAAAAATAAATTAAATATTTTTTCTTCATATAATTATTTACTTTTCATGGAGTATTTATTTACATTTTTTATTTTGTTAATTAAATATTTTTCTGTGAAAGTCTTATTTTATTAAATATAATAATATTATCGACAATTAATTATCAAATACGTACTTTATAATTGTATTTTATAACTGAATGTGTCATTTGAAATGATGCATGTAATTTCAAATTGGACAACGAGTTGAAGATGAGAGTAAATAAAGGTTAAAACTCTTACATTTATAAAAAAAAACTCTACTCTTTATAATAAAAAAAACCATCTTTGCATCCATGATAACAAAAAATATTTATTACCTTGTTAATTTGTTACCTCATTCACAATAATTTTTATTTAACATATTTAAAATAATTTTAGTTTTTATTAACATATGGTATAGTTTTAAATTTAAGAATCTAAAATTAATTCTTCCATTTCGGGTTGAGTTAACCATACCATTTCTTATGAAAGATTGATATCAATAAAGAATAAAAGCAATAAATGAATTGTTAGTAAGTTAATATGTGCATAAATTAAATGATTATTGAGATGGTTGGATGATATAACTAATGAATGCTTGAATATTCTGTAAAATATTGAACTATTAGGTTAATGTTGAATCAACTGTAGCATTATGGTAAAACTGTCATTGGCATTCTCATGGCATGCATATGAGTATTTATGATAAAATGAAGATTGAGAGACAGTTTATTTGAGAAGAATGGAACGAAGGAATGGGAACTATTTTGATAAGTTTTTCGCCAACTAAGCTCCTTCAAAAAGTACTTAATAGTATTTTACAAGGAGGATGGTAAATAGTTGTTTTGAAAACGTGTCATTATGTGGATTTAAACAAAGGTTTGGTTTCCTAAGTCAAAAGAAAGTGATTTAAGAAACTGTATTTCTAAATGTGTTTTCCTAAGTGTCAAGTTAGAATAATTTGTCTTGATTTACTATAAAATGATTCTTGTGGTCAAAGGCCTATTTTACTATAGTTATCGTGATTACCCTGAAAAGTTTTCCTTCGTTCTTCTTAAAGAAACTGAAGTCATGTCTTGTTTGGATCAGATGATCCACGCTGCTATGTCTATGGTGTAGTAGCATAATGTATGGAAAGATATGACACTCTAAAAATTGTGCTGAGAACCCATTGGGGCACCCTGTCTTTGTGACTTGGTTGAAGGGCACTGCGGGTGGAGATTAATCTATCAAGAATAGGGTAGCTCCATTGCACCAACAGAACTCCTCGCAGTAACTGCAGTGACCTCTGACACTCCTTGAAGGTATCATAGTGACTATTCTTGTTCGTTGGTGGGTAGTGTGACAATATTGAGTGCACAGTGGTCGCCAAAAAGATACCAATGGAATCACGACGTTGTATTCATCCTATTCACTTCCTAAGAATAGAAAATGATTGGTCAGGCTTGATCTAGTGTCAGTACCCTTATTGTTGTATGATAGTTTGGCCCAGTTATGAGGCATTTCTCCATGTACTCATTCAGAGAGTCATTATACATGTCAGATAGACAATGAATATAGCATGTTCATCATCACATAATTATCATGCATATGAATTTATTTATCTGCTAGTCATTGTTTGATTATATTTACGTATTTTATCCGTTATTTGCATATTGTGTTATACATGTATAGAGACGCTTACTCTCTAGTTTAATATTACAGGTAGTGATGGTTTCAGACACTTCATTCGAGACCACTTCTTGTGTGATAGAGGTGACACCTCTCTCTCTCGGAGAGGTTTAGATTGGTCGGGACTGAGCGGTACTATGCAGAGACATAAACATCATGAGTACTTTTATCGACGGTTTTAGACGATCACTCCCTTGCCTCTCTACCATGGTGGCGGTATATGTTATGTACATTCTGGATGGATATGAGCTACGACGGAGAACTCCATCCCCTTATCTAGTCAGATTTGATTCTACTCCCCCTACTCATCCTCGTAGACACTATTTTGGTTCTTCTCATCACTACCGCTCTAACAGTGACCCACCTCATGATGTCCCCAATTCTTCGGTGAGACGTCCCATCTTCTTGTCAGAGTTGACTTAGGTCAATGGCCCACTAGTCATTATAGGGCTTAAGGCTTGTACATGTCCTTGTGTATTTCACCATCGAGTAGTCACTCGGATCCACTCACCTCTCTTGTGAGGGGTATCCTTGAGTATCCTTCAGGATCTCCTTCTCATTGAATGCGAGGGCGGACTCCTAATGACGGTTTTAGACGATCACTCCTTTGCCGCTCTACCATGGTGGCGGTATATGTTATGTACATTTCAGTCGGATATGAACTACGACGAAGATTTTCATCCCCTGCTCTAGTTAGGTTTGATTCTATTCACCCTCGTAGACTCCCTTTTGGTTCTTATCATCACTATCGCTCTAGCGGTGACCCACCTCATGATGTCCCCAGTTCTTCGGTGAGACGTCTCATCTTCTTGCCAGAGTTGACTTAAGCCAGTGGCCCACTTGTCATTATAGGGCTTAAGACTTGTACATGTCCTTGGTGTACTTCACCATCGAGTAGACACTCGGATCCACTCACCTCTCCTGTGAGGGGTATCCTTCAGGATCTCCTTCCCACAGAGTGTGAGGGCGGACTTCCAATGGTGAGGCTGATACACGGGTTCAAGGAAAGAGGACCCAATTATCCTCTCTCTAACATATTATCCCCCACCTGTTGGGCCCGTTGTTAGAGGTGGTGCTATTTACATTTCCAGTTATGAGGGGGAACCGGAGGAAGACTCAGAGGAGGTTAGTGTGGGAGGGTGGTAGGAGGTGGAAACCTCATCTGTGCCACAATGACACTTTTGGTGGATGGCTATATTGTTTAGTGTTTTGTTGTTGATGGTAGCTTTGTGTACACCTAGCCATAGGGACCTTTTGTTTATATATATATATATATATATATATATATTTACCCTATGGGGCATGAGAGTGAAAGCCTTATGATCGTTACAAAGAAAAAAGAAATGTGCTATCTATAGACATAATTTATAATTAACCATGAATTTGTTCTACGATCTTGTATATAATATCATTTTAACGATAGGAAAATGGATGAGAAATTAAATACATATATATAAGGGGTACAACTTGACCATGGTCTCCTTTTATTTTAGTTTTTAAAAGACACTTTCATTCCACACTTAACATTAGTCCCCCATATACATAAACAGTCACAGTGTGCATCGACCAGGCCTGTTTTGGAAAAATAATTGATTTTTTTTAACCACCAAAAAAACAAAAGAATGAAATAATTGAATTCCCATGAATTTCATTGTCTTGATTTTACTAAGAAAAATCATGATTAAACACGTATATAACTAAACAAAATAATAACACCTCAAACTCACATAATGTTTCATTCCTGCCACGTAAAAAGATCAGTGTTGTGAGAATCAGATTTGATCAGACGGTTCGATCAGTCTGATCATTGACCAGACTTGAAAATTGATTTTGGTTTACAGTCTTAATCGAAAAAGGGTTTGAACGTTTCGAATGAGGGAAATTATGGTCCGACAATGTTAAATTCAGTGAAATCGGAATAACCCGGGAAGTAAGCGAGACAATTCAATTAAAATTTTAAAAAAAACTAAACATTGCTCCAATATTTTTTACTCTGGTCCAAAAAAAAATAAATATTGAGATTTGTTATTTCAATATAATTATTAATTATATAAAATTTTACATTTATATATAATTGTATATAAAAATTATTAATTATATATGAAATAATCTGGATCAATTAGACAGTTTAAACATTTAAACCGGTTAAATCTAATATGAAACCATTATCGGTTTGATATCTTATTCGGGTTTTACAACATTCAAAAAGATACTTAGGAAGAAATTGTTCCTCAAAGAAACTCTAAGAATCCTAAAGAGAAAAAAGTTAAGATTGTTGAGGTAATGGTTTTCAAAAGAAGCAGTGCCTCATAGCTTCAAGTAGATGTTATATGATATATGAAAACACTGACGATATGAGGGATTAGAAAACCTACTTGATATGTGGTTCGTAAATGGTGGAAGGAGAAAGAAATACCAATTGTTTTCATCAACCATTGAATCCAAGATATGAAAAATTGATTATCTTGTTATATTCCCTCTCTACTCTTTTGTCATTAATAGGATTTGTTGGGAAGTAATTGTTTTTCTCTCCCAATGCTTAAGGGGGTGCTTATTTATAGTTACAGTCAAAATATTACTTACGATAATATTTAAGGTTATACTTATCAAAATAACGAGAAAAAATATTATCTTATAAGTAAATTAAATAGATAAGATTATTACAAAAATACAACCATATAGCAAATCTAAAAATTCTTAGAGATATAATTTTGTTAAAGGTTAACCAAATAATTAGTGATTAATTAATAAAGTTAATCTACACATATTTATTTGAAAATTAGTTAGGGAAAAATTGTGATGTTACAAATGATATAACCTAGTCACTTGAAAATTAATCATCTATAAGAAAAGTGTCACCAAGTCAGTCATGTCACCTTAATGTATAGGAAGTTTTTGTAGTATAAGTTAAAAAAAGAATTATCATTTTTTGAAAAATAAATTTATTTATATAATTTTAAATTCATTGAATTAAAAACATTGTTTAATATGCACTGTGTTTTGAGACGGTAGTATAATATATAACATGAAGTAATCCCGTTCTTTTAGTTGAAAGGACAAAGCTAAATACTTGAAATAAAAAAATAGTTGTATTTCTGAAAACTCATTTTGCGGTAATGATAAATAGAGAACAAAAAAAAAATCTAGGCAGTTCAACGTTAGGAACAGCATTCCATGTTCAATTCTATTCTATTATTCCAATTCCAATTAATAATCATACGAGTGGATGCAATTACTCAGAATAAGTTTCAAAAATTTACTTTAAATCTTAGTCATCAATTCTATAAAAATTAGTAAATGAATCTAAAACAATAGACGTATATAGAATTGATCACTAAAATATGAAGTAAATTTTTTAAACTTAATTTTGGAATAAGTGGATTGCAAAATCTCAAATATTATCAATAGATAACAAAAGGTAAAATGGTTCTTAATGACTAACTTGATGCCTAACACTTGACAGAAAGAACTAAATCTTAAGACCTATTCATGCTTTCTTCTGTTTCTTTTTGGATTCTGGTGCGGGAAATACAACACGGAATAACCAAGCAGCCAATATTGCACCAATGAAGGGGCAAATCCAATAAACATAGAAATGGTCCCATGTGTTGTGTAGGTTGTTTAAGTATGCCCAACCAAAGGCCTGCAAAAACATCAATATGTTACTAACCAGGATCAGAAGAATCGAGAAATCTACAAATTATATACACACAACAAAAAGCTACGGAAATAAGCTAAAATACAATGAACATGAAATGGTTGATGCTAAATTAAGTATACTTTCATGGGAACCAATTTGCTTCTGCATTATTTATATTCCATACTAGAAACAACATGAAAGATGACTGAAAAAGACATATTTTCATGTCATGTTAAAAGATTCTGGTAAACCATAGCATATGGTTGACATTTCAAAAGAAGGTGAAATTTGGCATAGTTAGGTGCCAAAACTTGTTTTTAGCTTAAAGTCCTTGCTTTACATTATTACAGAAATTAGAAAATTAGCTTCAATTTCCATTTGGTCAGTGAAATATGATAATCAGTATTTTGCATACCTTGATGACTACTTCATTGAAGATTATATCTTATATGGGAAATTATATCTTATTTTGCTAATAGAGAAAATATATTATAATATGATAATTGATTATATCTTATATTTAGGGGTGAGTGGGACCCGGCCCTACCCGCTCACCCAGTATGGCCCGATCGTGGTCGGGCCTGAAAAGGGTCGGGTCTCATCGGGTCTAGGGCCAGGTTCGGGTTTAAAAATTAGACTCAGTCAATATTTAGGACCGGGTATGGACCAAATAGGACCCGTCCCATCCCATTTTCATTTTTTCATGATGTTTGTATGTGTCTCTATTCAAATATATACAGAGTAATGATACTTTTTGTCGAAAATATCATTGATTCTCTAATTTTTCATCATATATACATGTTTAATAATATATATACACATATATTATTTTATATGTCAAATTACATATTTACAATAATAAATAATATTTAGAAGACTTTATGTAAAATGAGTATACATTATATTTAATCGGGTCGGGTCAGGTTTAAATACTGACCCTGTGAATATTTAGGGTCGGGTTAACTCCGGGTCGAGGGTCGGGTTCATAAAAATGGCACGAACAACATTTAGGGCCGGGTAAGGACAAGCCTTAACCCGTCCCAACCCGGCCCATGCTCACCCCTACTTATATTTATATAGAGTATCTTAGAAAATATTTTAGAATTGAGATTACGTTATATTATCTTTTATATTTTGTTTCCTTGTTTAATTAAGAGTCTAATATTAATATAAATGAGTTAATATTATGCATTTTGTATCACAATATCGTCACATTATCCTTTACAATATTATCAATACAATTTACTATTTTCAACATTTTTTCTTCGTACAAATCTAAACCTATAATTTCAATATGGATAAATAAAATGGTTAATTCATATCAATCAATAACACTACACACTTGTATACTGCAATGTTCAAAAAAAACAGGATGACAGTCCAAATTACAACAATAACAATGCCTTAATCCTACAACGTAGGTTATACTTTCGTTAATAAATTATAGTGCACGACACTCTAACCAGTGGAAACATTCAAAATTGTTCAAGCAAAAATATTCAAAGAATAACGCAATCAGACTGAAAATTTAAAAGGATGGAAGAGTTAAAAGGACATGAATTTGACGTTACCCGTTTACTTTTTGTATCAAAACTGTTAAAATAAATGAACCACTTCCTGTTATTGACTAGTATTCAGCCAACAAAACTTCTTTGTAGGCAAAAGAAACAACTATAATATTTTTCTCTATGATAATAAGCATCACAAAAAAATACTATGAGATTCTATTTTACAATCTAATAACTTTATCTCTTATAGCAAAGAAAATCCAAAATAAATAATATGAACTATATCTTCCACCTTATTCAGAAAAATATATGTAAGACCTTCCCGAAATATTTTTAAGAGAAGAGAAAATCTGTTTAAAATAGAGTTGTACCCTTCTTAGAAGAAAGATGAATCTTATGGAAATATTATCGAATAAGGTTTGGTCTTATTCATGGGGATTGTGTAAATATTCCATTTGAGAAAGAAAAATAGCAGCGTCCGACATGTTTCGGAACTACGACACCGCAAGGAGTGTCCATACTTCATAAACTATAGTTAGACTCATGAAAGTAACATTGCATTATTCAAATATGAAACGAAAAATCTGATGCATGCAAAGAAAAATCAAGTAAACTCACATTGGCAGGGTTCATGGATGGTCCAGTGTAAGTAGATCCAGCCATGACCAAAGTTATGGTTGACATAGATAGCAACCAAATCTTCAATAGTTGACTACGAGGGCCCTTGAGGATGATTAAGAGAACAATAAAAGTAATCACAAATGTCAACACTGCTTCAGCAACAGCCCCTGTATGTAAGTCAACTTTCAAAGAAGGTCCACCCATCATGTGCTTGTATTCCTTAGGAATCACCTCCGTAATTGCAATAGCACCAGCAGCAGCACCAAGAGCCTGTGAAAAGAACACCATCTTAAATTGCAGAGGTAAAATATTGATCAAATACTCCTATACTCAATTTTTTTAGTTTGTTGACCGAGTATTCCATGGATTTAGTTGTGGGATTAACCCTCCACAAAAGCCTGACCATGATGGTTAATCTCGCTGTTTTGTATGTTGACTAACATTAGCAAAATTTTCTGGGTGCGCAGTGGTTACATATTAAGGTTAGTGATTTAAATTATGGATCGGATTACATGATGTGACTGCAATATTTTGGTTATAGTGACCCTCACAAGTGCATAATGAAGCGGTCGCATTGGGTCACAATGCAAACATGTCGAATCACATTTGGACCGAATAAGACAACATCGGACTGCATCAAATTCAAAAATAATTTTCTAATTATGAAAAATTTCGTACTGCAATGACCACATTCTACATATCAACGACCACAATAACAATAACTGCAGTTGTGAATGTGGCAACAGAAACCACAACTTAAAATACTGGGAATCGCCTAATTGTCCTGTTAACGCCATTACGGCCATGTCAGCTGTCCCGTCTGGAATGTTACTATTTTGGAAGTCTTTGAAACCGCAACCTCAATTTAAAATTTTGATAAACCCTTGTGGTAAAATTCAGCAAGATCACAGATCTTAATTCACATAAATCCATCCAAAACTTCCTCAAAAGATTCAAATTTACCAGATCAGAGGATCAAAAACAATTATTATTTTTTATTGTAAAAGAAAAACTGTCTCAAAATAATAAAATAGTGGATAAAGCAAAAAAAATGATTCAACAGCACCAGAAAGCAACAACCATAAAGCAAAAAGGAATCAAAGACTTCAAACCTGTGCAGGGAAACGAAGAGCCATTGAGATAAGAGTATCAGAACCAAGACCAACAGCATAAAAGGAAGCTGTGCCTGTGGGGTTGAAACTGGCACCACCCAATAAATCACCAATGATGGTAAAGGTAAAGACAAGGACAAAGATAAGGAAAGTGGTGACAAAAACTGAAGGGTAAGG
Source organism: Lupinus albus (assembly GCA_009771035.1). Lineage (NCBI taxonomy): Eukaryota > Viridiplantae > Streptophyta > Magnoliopsida > Fabales > Fabaceae > Lupinus > Lupinus albus. The sequence goes on along the minus strand of CM020020.1, from coordinate 9,599,502 downwards.
GAAACCATTATAAGAGATATTCTGAATATCAAGTGCTTTAGTTATAGCACCAGTAACTATCCCTAAAGTGGAAGCACAGAAGACCCACATGAAGGTCAACACTGCATCTCCAATTGCTGCCTTTATAGCATTAGCCATCTTTGCTTTTGGATCTCTGAAACAACAAAGTGATAAAAAACCGCACCTTTTTTCCTTTTGTTTTTTATAATTTGGGTTGATTCGATTTGATTGATGATAGCAGTGGTGATGGTGAAGTTATATATGGACCAGTGGAGACAGAAGAGGGAGAAAGGAAAAGAGGGATATCTTTGTATGAATGAGGTTAAGAAGAATAAAGCATGGACTTTTGATGTGGTTGGTAGACAACGATGAAGATAGTGGCAGTGATTCACCTAATCAGCTTATTTTGGAAAATCGAGAATCTGGGCCGAGATAAACTCAATCAGTCACCGGCACGTGTCAATTTTCAATCCAATACGTTGTTTACGGGATAATATTTAATACATTAAGATTAATTTGTTATTGTCTTAAACTCTATCTCAAATCATATACAAAATCAATAAAAATATAGTATGTCAATTTATACTTTTTCTTTTTTTATCCATTGTCATTAGTTTGAGATATAATTTGAGACATAATTTATAAATAATGAACTAGTTACTAGCTGTAAGAAAGTAATTCATGAAGATAACGTGTGTTAATAAATGAGAAAAATAATATGTAAGATTTTTTTATAGTATTATTACATTATCTATCATTTATATTTTATTATTATTATTGACTTTTTAATATTAGTGATATAAAATGAATGATAAATAATAAACTATTTGTATATAAATATTTACATTAACAGTGCACAGATATTAAACTTTTAATAAATTTATATTTTAATAAATAATTTATGTATATTATATTTTTTATTTTCAGACTCAATATAATCTATTTTATTAACATTTCTTAGCGAAGTTCAATAAAATACAGGGATAATATCATACACATATGTTATTTTTATTAGAGTAAATTACACTCACACCCCAGAGTTTTAATGAAATTACACAAATCACCCCTCCCTTCTTTGTCATTACACAAACCATTTTTCCCTCCTACACAAATCACCCCTAGATTTATACATACATTACACAGACTAACCCTGCATATTATAAAACTGTAATATTTTAAAGAAAAAACGTGTGATGAATGTAATCAAGTTAAACAAAATATTGTGTATTGTGTAACACTTCAAATAGTACAAAAGCGAATGTTTCTTTATTATTTTTGTGTCATTAAAAAATACATTAATAATTTCAAATAAATGTTTAAATAACTCTTATATTATTTGATTTTTTTTTACATAATATACAATATTTTGTTTAATTAATTATACACATCATACGTTTTTTGTTTAAAACATTACACTTTTATATTATGCAAGGGTAGTCAGTGTAACATATGTACAAAATTAGGGGTGGTTCGTGTAAGGACAAAAAAGTGAGGGGTAGTTTGTGTAATTTCACTAAAACTCAGGTGGTGTGAGTGTAATTTACTCTTTTTATTATATACTAACGTAATAGATATTTCGTGTCTGTCAACCGTATTATTATTTTCTAGATAATTATATCACATTTTTTTTTTCTGGGTTTTGATTATATTATAACTTTTGTGATAAAATAATTATGAAAATAATTTTTTAATATTATTAAAACTGTCGTTCAAATTTATATTGATCTTTTGATATTTTTTTGTTTATATAACTTCCATTAATATTTTTTATTGTGTGGGAAATATGTAATAATAGTTAATTAGAATGACAAAATATGTCATGAAAAATTACATTATTCAAGGTAGCTATAATATATTTTGGCTTTATATATAAAATAGCGTGTCAACCGGTCTGTGTTAGTCAACATGTATTCTTATTTTTCTAATATTTAATGTATCATTTTGATGTTATAAAAGTTAAGAAAAATAATTTTATATGTAAGAAATGTAATATATAAACTTAATAGATGGTCGAGATTTAAGAAGATAATTTGTAGTAATTGACATGATATACATAAAACTTCTATAAATTTATCATTTTGTGTCTCTAATAATCATTATAAAGTTTTTGGATGTTTTTTGTATTCTTTTTGGGTTGAGAAAAAAAGAGAAAATAGAAATAAGGGAATGCGTGGAATATTAATGATGTATTGATATAAAAATGAAATCAATGTGTGAAAGTTTATATCAGTTATTATTGAGAGATATTACAAAATGATAGGTTTGAAATATAAAAATTATGACATGATGGTTACTACTTATTTTGACTTTATTAGTTGTATAGGCTAGTGTGTCGACAGCCACTTCGTTCCTGCTGGTCCACATTACTAATGTATTTTTTATATATTTCATTGGAGAATTAAATAATATATGATATTAAGTATTCAATTTTTATACATTTCATTGAATAATTAAAATGTACTTTTTATGTGTTGGTCTACATTGTATTATAATTTTTTTTTGTCTTTTATTATAATGTTAATTTTAATATAAAAATGATGGTTAATGTGTTGGTGGTAGTTACTTAGGATTATATGATTTTTTTTCTATAAATTGAATAATAAGAAGGACGATCCAAGAAAATAAAAAAAAAAATTACATGATGATGATAGTTACAAGCTATTTTGCATTATATATGTATATATATATTGAATTTTAAAAATAGATAATTAAACTTGAGAATTATTGAGAATAAATTCATTTGTATTAAACAAAATTAAATCAATATGTTTAAACAAGAATAATAGATGATGAAGTGACAGTGTATAAAACTTATATATTATCAAAGCATCTACTTTTTCTCATATATGAATACATGTTATCCAACTATCCATATGTAAGCACATCTGATATCTTATAAAGTGTCTCACTCTATGTGTTAATAAATAGTTGAAAAAAATATATTTAAGTTTAAAATTTAATAATAAGTATTTCTATAAATCACAAGAAATATCACATGAAATAATACTTTTTGAGATACAAAATGTTAATCTCTACCCATAGATACCTTCAAACAATGTGAATATGTGTACAGGTAAAAAGTAACTTCACCGTCCCATTACCCTATTATTACCACCGTCCCATTACCGTCCATAACTACAACCTTATGTTATGTATGACCAATTCTGACAAATTTATTATTTATTTGCCCATGTTTTAGTTTTACCATATTGAATCTTTAAGTCTCAGTTCTCTCAAAATTAATTATTTTATATTTATCAACACCTAATATTATGGATATATACAAAACAAAAAAGTAGACAAAATAAAAAATGAAGTAAGAAAATGAAAGAAGTTTGGAGAGTAAATCATGCCATTTAAATTTCGATTTGGAAAGAAATCCGTTGTTTTGAGGAAAAAGTAATTAATTTGTTAATAAAAAACGGAAGATACTAATAATTAGTGTTTTTAAGCTTATATATGAATTATTTATTTGTAATATACCACTTTAAGATCAATACCCTATTTTCTTATATAATTCATGATATTTTAAATATAAAAAACCAAACCAAATAATAATGGTTGATTGAAAAATAAAATATGACTTAAATCCCACTTGGCTCTTCTTTTTACTGTTCGAATAGTCACTAACTTTCCTAACTCTATTAATTAATTTAATTTTAATCTACATAAATATATTGAGTTTTAATTCTTCCCATATCCCTCACATGTAACTTATGTCTTCATCAAGTTTAACCAAACTCATTTTCAAATATATGTTTTTTATACTAAGACAGTAATTAACATAATTACTATTTTAAATTGCACCAAACAATTCAGATCAAATACAACAACACTGGGTATTATGCCCCAAATACTAACATGTTTGGTCTCTCACATAGGACTATATTAAAATTAGAGTAAATTACACTCATACCCCCTGAGTTTTAGTGAAATTACACAAATCACCTCTTTTTTTTTTTGTCCTTACACGAATCACCCCTAATTTTGTACATATGTTACACTGACTACCCTGCATGATATAAAAGTGTAATATTTTAAACAAAAAACGTGTGATGTGTGTAATTAATTGTAGACAAATTCAAATAATATAAGAGTCAATGCGTCTTCATTATTTGGCTCGTTATAAAATAGTATAAGAGTTATTTAAACATTTATTTGAAATTATTAATGTATTTTGTAACAACACAAAAATAATAAAGAAACACTTATTTTTGTACTATTTGAAGTGTTACACAATATACAATATTTTGTTTAACTTAATTACATTCATCACACATTTTTTCTTTAAAATATTACACTTTTATAACATGCAGGGGTAGTGAGTGTAATGTATATATAAAACTAGGGGTGATTTATGTAGGGGGAGAGATGGTTGGTGTAAGGATAAAGAAGAGAGTGGTGATTTATGTAATTTCATTAAAACTCATGGAGTGTGAGTATAATTTACTCTTAAAATTAAGCAAATAAAAATTAAATATATTAAACAAATATCATATAGGCATATCATATCATTTAATCACAAATACTGACATGTATTAAAAAAAATTATTTAATTTTTCATGACTGTGTGATATCATAAATTAGTACATTGTATTATGGTAAACATAAATAAATACATAAAACACATATTATCGGCATATTAAATATATAAGGCTCACACGTCATCATGAAAACGATTAAGGAAACAAATATAGAAAATATTTCCTATGTGTGTTCTTCAACCTAAAATATTCTCCACCATTAGAAATCAATCGGAGAACTTTAATGAAATAATATAAAATCTTAATAATACTCTCCTTCATCTTTGTCATTTTATATCATCACTTTAAATATTGTCCAATGGTGAAGAAAGTCACTGCTAGTGTCTACTTGACTAAAGACTAATTGCATCATAAAAATATAATCAAATCAAGTCAAACAATACCAAACAAATATATTATAACCCAGTCTAAAAAACATAAAAGAAGAGTCACTTTTATGAAAACTATATTCAAATATAAAAATATTGTATTATTTTAAAGTTGTTAAAAAATAATGAATGAAAGTAATAATAATTAACAATAATAATAATTGAGTATAATGTATTTCCTGATATAAGGAGATAAATAAATTTCCTCTAACCACTAAAATCGTGACATGTGTACCATTTAATCATTTTCTACAAAAATATTTTTAAAATAAAACAAAACAATATATATGTTATTCTTTTACTAACTGAATGAATAAGTTATCTCATGTTATGAGGAGATAAATTATTCTGATAATAATTTACCCTTGTATCCTAATACCATCAAGTGTGATTGGAATTAAAAGAGAGAGAAAATTTCTATAAAATCTAAGAAAGATTTGAGTCACATTAAGAGGATAAAAAAATAACTAAGATGCATGACATGTCTAAGATGATGTATGCTTTGTTGGATTGGTGTAAAAAGTTGGAGGGATGTTGTTATCTTTCGATGTATTGAAGATAAAACAAAAAGAAATACAAAGAAGGAATTAAGGGAAATGAATTGAATAAGATTGCAAGAGAATAAGAGAGATTGAACCAAGGTTTATAACAAAGATTATAAGGTTGAAGCAATGTGTATAATATATATATAAAAATTATATGATAACAAAAAAATAATAGAAGCAACATGAAAGTTATAAGGTTAGTTATATTTATATATAATAAGAATAACAACATAATAATCATAATAGTTTCAACGAATGTTATTAAAACCGTACCGGTTATCAAACTGGTCAGGGTACTGGTATAGTGGTACAGTGGTTTAACCAGTGGTTCAGTAATTAAACCGCATGTCGGTTAAATCGGGCATACTTGCTTATATATATATAAACCTATAACAATTTTTTTTAAATAAGTAGGCATTCAGATTTATAATCCATATTCACAATCTACTCCAAATTCACAAAAACAAACAACATTAAGTCTTTAACAAAATCAAAGTCTAAAGTGCAAAACATATATTAATATAAAATTATCACTTAACAAACGCAAAATACAAATAAATGACACAAATATCAATCATTGAAGTTGAAGAATTGGTGAAGAATTGAAAATTTGAAATTTTAAAAAAAAATTAATATACAAACCGACCGGTTTAAACCGGTTCATCGGTTTTGACCAGTTTTCGACCGGTTTTCACCGGTTCTATTGCATATGCAGTATAACATACGTACCGTACCGGTTAGGGGTCCGGTTCACCGGTTTTCCAGTTGAACCGGCCGGTACGGTACGGTTTTTATAACATTGGTTTCAAACACGTTGTTAAACTTATATTATATTATACTAGCGTGTTGACGTGCCTGTCAATCTGTTTTCTTATCGTTTGTAATATGTATAGTCTACATGTGATAAATATCTAATGTAGTAAACTGTGTTAGATATTATAATGTACAGTTGAATATATTCGATTAAAGTAATTGTTCAATGTTTTGAATGGACGATGTCTTACACTCCAATTCTTTACTACTTAGCAATGAACAATTACCTCAATGTTGTGATAATTTGAACCCTAAGCACGAAATGAATAGATATCACATCCAATTGTGGCTAAGTTGTTATCAATATGAACATGTTTTATGTTGATGTGTTGATTAAGTTAATTTTGTGTTATATGTTCTATTTTATATTGAAGAACAAAATATTGAGTTGATGACCTTAATTTTCTTTTCTTATTTCTAATAAAATGTATATTGACTTAGCTTGATGAATCAAATATTTGACCATAATTATCATTTCCTATGAAATAAAATATATTTATGCATTAATTATATTTTCTCTTCTCATTGAAAAAAATAAAATAAACCTAAGCTATGAACCCTATATCAAATCTTTCTTGTTCAATGAATTTGGGGTACTTTTGCATTCCATCACTTTGTTAAAAAAAATCAGGAAAAAATGATATGATGGTTTTATGTGGAAATAATCATATATAAAAATATTAGTAAGTGGATTCTAAGTAATTTGTATAATCTTATTAAAAAATTTCATTACATGTTCTCTTCATATTATCAATTATCTTCATATTCGAAATAAGTTATGTACCAAAAAATATACTAAAAAAGTTAGATTATCAATTATCTTTCCATATTTACATTGAATATTTCTCTCATATTCATCTTGCATAAATAACATGCATGATGTACAAACATAATTACATGAGAGTTTATGAAATTTTAATAATGTAAATATGGAAGTTTATTAATGATATGCTCAAACTTTATTTATAACATTAAATTCTAAATTATGAAGGGTAAAATAGATACACAAATTACACTATGGGTAGTTAATTTGTGTTTTCCTTTATAAGTAGTATAAATATAATATAGTTTTGTAGTAATATTAATAATATAATATATATATAAGATAAGTATGTGTAGCTAGGGATAAAAGGATAAAATAAGATAACATATTTTATAATAAATGTCATGATAAATATAATTAATCAAATCAAAATTAAAAGAAAGATAATGCTATCAAAATAAATAATATCGAAAATATTATTTGGTAAACTATTTATCGAAAGATAAATACTTAAAATTGCAAGTATTTATCGTCATATTGTTTTCATGAAGACAAAGATAATAAACAAGCTTGAAGACAAGACTAACTCTACAAACAAAAAAGGCAAGACTCAAGTTCAGTCAAGAAGACTCGGGTTAAATTTTTATATTTCTATAAGTCTTAAGATGATTGATTGAGTAGAGTCTAGACTAGATGAACTTTGAATGAAAATCTCACAATTTTAAAATTGAATCAACTTAAAATGAGACATGCATAAATTCATACACGATTAACATGCTCATGTACATTTACATATGATAACATGATTTTGATGCATTAAACTTGGTTTATCACTAGGGATGGCAAAAATACTCGGACTCTTGGGTACCCGTTAAAATACTCGCAATGGGTACCCGCAAAAATAGTTCATGAGTGGGAACGGGTGTCATGATATTTGCCCCGCGAGTACCCGTGTATATATTTTATACTTAGTTATTATTAATTTAACATTATATTTGTTTATTCTATTATTACTTCATAATAAAATTGTGTAATGAGTCTATAATCATAAAATTATCATATATATATATCATATTATTTAAGTAAAAATTATTTTTATAGATTAATTATTATAAAATATAAAAATATATAATTAAAATTGGAAATCTGTTGGATACCCGTTACCCGCACGGGTACCCATAAATAGTGCGGGTATGGGCATAGGTATGCACTACCCGTGCCCGTTGTCATCCCAATTTATCACTTAAATATTTTAAAAGCATTTACCATGCATATACATATCATGTAGAAGATTCATCATGCATCAATTAAATATTTTTCAATAAAATTAATCAATTACAACTTGTGTTAATTGATTAAATAAATTAGGGAACACATTAGTCGATTAAGAATATGATTAATTGATTAAATGGAGTTACAATAGCTAAATATTTGTATTTGTTAGAATCGTTAATTGTTAATCGTTTCCCCAAATGCTTTCAAATTCTATGGAAACACTTTCAAATTCTTGAGCGAAAAATTACTTGTTGTGTGAATTAGTTTTCTTTGATTCAAGTAAAAAGAGATAGAATAGTTTCATAGAAGATTATCCATTGTGCATCACTGTCAAATCAATTTTGATAAACCTTACTTAATCACACATCATTCTTTTGAGTTTTTGTGAGATTTATGGGTAGGTTTTTAGTGTTATTCTTGATTGTATAATTAGCACATTTAGGTGCACACAACTTGTAAATTTTGTAGACGACTATCTTAGATTCTGTAGGTGTGCTGGTATCACCTTGTTAGAGAATAGAGCTGGGAAAATCCTAGTCGCGGTTAGGTATTGGTTGACTTCACGTTAACACAAGTATTGGTTAGGAGTTAGGAGTGGTTGGGGCCAGACCGTTAGAAGTGGTGCTGAGTATCCATTAGAAGCGGTGAGAGGGTCAAACCACTCAAGAGCTCTAGCACCAAGAAGGGAGTCTTGTAGTTATGAAGTGTGTTTGCATAACATTGATTTCCAACAGTGAAGAAAAATCTCTCAAGATCATAAGGAGAGGCTTAGATGTAGTTTGCAAGTGGATCCGCAAACAAACTAGGATAAAATCATTGTCTTAATTTTCAAAACCGAGTAGCTGGCCTACATAGAATTCTTCTTGAATAAAAGCATTTAAAAATGCAGTCTTTAGTCTTTACAACCATTTGCTATAATTTGAAGTTCATGGATGAAGCAAAACCTAGAAGCATATGAACTGTCTCTAACCTAGAAACATTTGCATAGGTTTTATCAAAACCCATTTTGTCCCAATTGTAGAATGATTAGGCTTCGAGACCAAGTCTTAAACTTCATTTCGAGAAAATTGGTTTATATTTTCTTGTATAGTTAAAATCCAATTCTAATCTATGAGTGTCTCGTCAATGGTTTTGGATTCTATTTGAGAAACAAAAGCTAAAAAATTATAAATGTTATAGATAAGTTTTGAGTTCCATCCTTTGTTGATATCATCAATGATCTTATTAATTGGATGATGCTTCATGGTCTTCAATGCTTTTGGCAAGTAATATATATCTTCTTGTCTTGATGAAGTGATGACTTCATAATCTCCTTAGACATTTTGCTCATCGTGGTAATTGCTTCCAACTATTTCTTGTCTCCATACATGACACAATCTTTTTCTTGTAGAGAGAATTTAACAAATTTACCTTTATAGCATGTCATGTGCCTTGAAAACCCACTATAAGCATCATGATAAGCTCCATGCACTACGTCAAAGTTAAAGTTCAACAACGCTCATTTAATAGCACTTTTGGACAATATCTATGTAAGCGCGGTAGAATGTCGACATGATTCAATAATAACGCTTACTATAATGAGCATTGTTGAATTTTATACATACAACAACGTTACCTACAACGAGCATTGTTGTATTAATTACATATAACAACGCTATCTATAATAAGCGTTGTTGAGTTTTATACATACAACAATATTATCTTCAACGAGCGTTGTTGTTTGTAATACAAACAACATCACTTGCTAGAGCTCCCCTCAGCATGCCTTGTTAATTGTTATATGCATTAATACCGTATATATATACACATTTATCAGTAACACAAACATATACTCTCAACACAATACAATATCCAACAGCATAAACACTAGGGGTGGCTAAATGGGCCGGCCCAGACCGACCCTGTATGGCCCGCCAAATATGGGCTGGGTTGGCCCGACCCTTACTGCTAAAAGGACTCAAAATGTCAACCCGACCCATATTTGACAAGGCTGGCAAGCCAACAGGCTGACCCATTTTTCTTTTTATTTTAAAAAACATATTTAAATTACACTAATACTCAATGAGTTTTAGTGAAATTACACAAACTATCCTTCCATTTTCTACACTTACAAAAAAGCCTTAATTTATAAACATACATTACATTGATCAACCATGTATAAGAGGTGTAATTTTTTAAACAAAAAAATGATAAATATAATTAAGTTAAACAAAATATGATATATTATATAAATTAAACACTAATATGTAAATGTCTTGTATTGTATATGATATAAATTACATTGATAAGTAATATACTCATAAATGTGTTATATATAAATAATAAATTGGTTGCACATGGTATGTGTAAAATGTTTGGTTGAAAAACAATATTAAATTAACTACATTACTGGAACCACATGTAACCTTAAAATAGTAAAACAATATTAATGTTGGCCCGCCGGGCTAGCCCGGATCGGCCCGCCGTGGCCCGTCTAAAAAATGGGCTTCCAAACCGAGTTGAATAAGGGCTTTTGGGCTAAAATCTCCAGCCCGACCCGCCAAATATGTCGATCAAAACGGGCTGGCCAATCCCTAATAAACACATTAATACCGGCATGTATACCCCAAAATTTCGTATTATTAACATCAACACAAATTACAAACAAAGACTATCATGCCAATTATATTTTTTAGGATGCGGTGTAACGCCTAATTTAATAACACGGAAAAAATTCTAATCCTTTTCTAACATATATTGTTCTTAGTATATATAATCCATCAAAATCCAATTCAACCAAATCCACTCCAATAGTATAGATAAAACAATAGAAGGAAAAACAATACAGTAATTCCACAATACTAGTTTCTACACTTTTTAGTCCATTAAACTAACATCAAGACGTAGATGAAAACTCCCATAAACGAGTCCAATATCAACAATTACAATTGTTTAGAATAACTAAAAAAAAAACACACTAAATTCAATGCAAGCTAAATTACTCCAAGACTTTGAAGTCTTTTATTCCTTGGCTCCACCTACAATCCGATTACCACAGATTGAGTAAACAATACAATATAGAGAGAGACAGTCATTAAATTCATGCAATATATAACATGGTGGATTTAAATAGAATAATAACATTAGAAAGTTGCAAAATAGAAATTATGTAATCATTCCAGTACAAACACACTCATAATCCGTTAATAACTCATTACTCATAACCCTCAATAAACTATTACTCATAACCATCAGTAAATCCATGGCGCAATCAACTCCATGCCATCAAAACAAAATCGAAAATCCATACCACGAGGGCAGGTCAAACCCCATACCACGAAGACATGTCAAAATATTCATACCACGAAGGTAGGTCAAACTCCATACCACAAAGGCAGGTCAAAATATCCGTACCACGAAGGTAGGTCAAGATATCCATACCACAAAGGCATGTCAAATATCCGTACCACGAATGTAGGTCAAGATATCCATACCACAAAGGCAGGTCAAAATCCATCATAGTCAAACATACCATTCACATCAGTAAGACTAACGCGGTTAAATAGGAAATTCATGAGATTTCCCGTTTAATCGTGTTAGCCAATTGAAATCCTCCAACTAGTGAATGTCGTTGGAGTTTCCAATGTCACGATTCTAATACCACAAGGTTTAATGCTGCTTCATCACCTGAGTATTCGCTAAAGCTTTACACTAAGTGGCTTAGTTGCGTTCTCCCCCGTCTCCTCCAACCTTAGGGTCTTTCAACCCAAAACAACAACAATCACAACACATCATTTTGCATATCAAAACAATAGTAGTACTAAATAATACTCACAATCCATAAAAAAAGCAAACAACTTCCCACACACTCATTTCGAAAACAACTCATACACTATCAGTTTTACAAGGTTTACCAAGACAAAACGAACCACAATGCCAAGAGAGGGTTTATGGGGTTTTATCCCTAAACATGGAGAAGAAACCCAATCCAAAAACCATGACATTCAACCATAAGAGAGGCTAGTTTAAGTGATTTACCCCTTCTCTTATCTTTTCTTTGACTCTAAGGGTGTACAATTCTCCTAATCGCTCTTCTTCTCTTGGTTTTCGAAAATAATAACCCAATTCTCACTTGGAACTTCTATTTTAGGTTTTAGGATTTCGGACTCTCGCTCAAGCGAGAATAGGCTCGCTTGGGCGAGAAACCACGACTCTTTGCATCACTCAGGAACTGATGCTCTCGCTCAGGCGACGTTATCTCGCCCAGGCGAGATTCGTCCAGCCTCAACACCCTTTCTCTCGCTTAAGCGAGTTCCCTTTCGCTTGGGCGAGAATCCCAGAAAATGCCTGAGAGCAGCTCTGAGTCCCTCGCTTGGGCGAGCTCTTCTCGCTCAAGCGAGAATCACCCAGTAGCTCCCAGACTTCCTGATATCCACAATATTCAAGAAATGTAATTTTTTTGGGATGTTACATGCGAAAGCTTTTCATCTTTAATACTTTCATGAGCATGCCATGTCAAATTTTTTGCATCTTTCGAATTGCTGAACACACACTTAAATCTTGATTTGATGTGAAAATACTATACAACTTTTTTGGAAATTGAGTCTTCCTTCTTAATTGTGTGTGTCGTGCCACGATTTTCGGCCACATAACCTCTTAAGGAGTCGTTATCATGTCTTTTGCGGTTAAAACGTGGAAAAATTAAATTGAGGCCAATTTGGATAAAAAGTGCTCTTTTAAACTAGAGTTGTGATGATAGATTAAAGGTGGAGTTTTGAAGATATAAGCTTATGATAATTCCAAGGGTTACATCACATGCCAAAACAATGACATAGGTAAGGCAATGAAGACAGTGGAGTTGAGCATTGAAGAACTTGGAAACCGAGTTGAATGGGTATTGGTTATCTGGGGTTTTCATTTTTGTGTCCCAAACAAGAAAACTGAATAATAATTATGCTATATATCTAAGTATAACAATGGGCACCGAAGTCAATATTCATAAAGAATTATGAGAGACATATGAGACTTATAAGATATGGCTCTTTATATTGATGAACACTTAATATCTAAGGTATATAAACAATATCAACAACAAAATTGTCTTCTAATGAGAATATGTTAATAGATATAAGTCATAAACAACAAAGCCAAGTGAAAATGAAAATTCCCAGCAAAATGAGGATAAAAAAAGAGAAGTGAAACTGATCCAGATTCCAAAATATGGACACAGCCAGGGGATGATAGAGAAAGTGAGAGACTTGAATTTATGTAGGAGGGGGTGCCACAGAGAGACCCATCTTCATGGTGATGATGGCTTTGAAAACCACTGAATATTCGTCCTTTGTTTTCCCCCCTTGTTATCCTAAAGATAGAAATCCTTAGAAATTTATTTCATTTCCAGAGGGGTTGATGGGATTTTCTGGGACGACGGTGTTCTTGACGGGCTCGATAGTGTGAACAGCCAGAATATAAGACTTGGTTTTTTTATCCTAATGTGGTGGGTTTGGTGAGGATGGAGCAAGAAAGTGATTTGTTGAGTTTGGCTGGAGAGAGTAAGGAATCGGTGGGAATGAGAGTTAGCGGTGGAAAAGGAATGAAGATCATCTATCCCACTTTTTGTGTATGGTGTCGCTACATACTTAAAAATCATAAAAAAAAAAAAAACTTTTATATATTATTTGGTGGGATTTGATTGATTTGGTATATGCAGATGTGGATTTTTTGGGACCGAGTTTGGTTCATGGAAAAGAGTATATGAGGGTGAGATAGATGAAGAGTTGAAGGTGGTGAGAAGGAAAAAAACGTTTCATTGAATAGAAAAGAGTAGAAGAGTTTTAGATTTTTTCATTTCCTTAGAGTAAAGTTCTTTTAACGGACCAGAATCTTCTCCCGTATAATTACTTAATGGGGTGGCAAATGGATAGATTTAGATGGTTTTGGATTTGGATGAAAATGGATGGATGAAAAGTCATCCATCAATCCATTTAAATCATATTTTAAGTTATTCAATTCATTCATATCCAATGGATTATAATCCATCCAATTCATCCATGACTCCATTTTCATGGATTGGGATGGATGAATATGCAATTCAATCAATGACTTCATATTTTTACAATATGTTTTCTTCTATAAAAAAACATTTTTAAAAAGTGTTTTTTTAAAACACATTTAAAAATGTGAACTTTTAAAGTTTTTATCCGAAACTTAAAAGA